>JAKSZT010050748.1:401837-431447 GCA_026826555.1 Tolypeutes matacus | reverse complement strand
CATCACCACCATCACCATCACCATCACCACCATCACCATCACCATCATCACAATCACCACCATCACCATCACCATCACCATCACCACCACCATCACCACCATCACCATCACCATCATCACAATCACCACCATCACCATCACCATCACCACCATCACCATCATCACCACCACCATCCCCATCCCCATCACCATCACCACCATCACCACCATCGCCATGACCACCATCATTATCTTAATCATCACCTTAATCACCGTCATTTTCATCTTCATCACCATTATCACCATGACAACACCACCATTACCATCATCATCACACCAGGTCTGTGATAAGCAAAAAGCTTCATCTAATTCTTAGAACGAGACTCTCAAGCAGGTACTGTGATTCCCCTTTAGGGAGCCTGAGGTACAGGAAGGTCAAATAATTAGTCCAGAGTCACACATTTAGTAAGTTCTAGAAACCAGATGTAAAGGCCTCTCTGAGTCCAAGGCCCAGACTCTCACCCACTACAGTGAGCTGCTAAGAGCCGCTTCCACCACCAGCTGCTTCCTTACACTTCTAAGCTCCAGTTCCGAATAGAGAAAATCTGGCTGGTTCAGCTCAACTTCCAGCGCCATCCGGGCCACATCAGGAGCCACTGAGCAGCCTCTGGGTCGGCTGATCTGAGCCAGGTGCCCTGCTCCGGGCCGCGGGGCGGGCATTGTGGTCGTCAGGCCGGTACCTGGCGTTCGACTTCCCCTGACAGGCTGACGGAGGGACTGGCAAATTCTAATGTAAATTTATTTACACTCCATCTCTGTCCACAGATTACCTGGAGTGGCTTACAATGAAAACAAATACAATGAACTGATAATAAATAAGTCTATATGAAAATACCTAAAAATACAAGCCAAGGGAAAGGAGCATAGAAATATTCCACAGGTAAGGGTAGGCAATGTTGAGGTGGCTGGGGAAGTTTCCTTTAAGCTTTCTGACAGAGCCTTTCCTGGCAGCGAATTCTAAAATATGCTCCTCATGCTGTATCTTAAAATGGGGCTCTGGATAATGTAAAAGTTAAAAGTCCTCAACAAAATTTCTGTGGCAAATTCAATAAGCGATTTCATGTGATTGTTCCCTGCAGTGAACTCGGACGATGAGCATTAAAACACAACTCAATGCAGAGATTCCAGGAAGAGCTAAAAGTAGATGTAGTTCAAGGATATAGATGTCTGTGATGCAGGGACAGAATTTAGAGAACTTAAAAGTGAGAGAGTTGCATGTCCCTTATGCAATCGTCTCCAAAATATCTCTTCTCTCTCCTAGGCCACTGCTGGGCGCCACGTGCCACGTGCCACGTGCCAGGAATCCTGGTTCACGCTTTCTGAATCTGAACTTTAGGGCTTATAGTTCTGTGGCTGATGATCAATCACCTTTTATTAGAAATCAGTTCAGCAGGCAACAGGCCCGCCTTGCCCCATGAAGGCAGAGGAGCCCCTTCCCAGCCCCGCCTGCACGGAGACCACCCACCTCTGTGGGGAGGGCCTGCGGGGGTCCCCGAAGGCCTTCAGAAGATAGTTCTGGGGTTGCTGCAGCTCGTGAATGAGCAACAAACAGCATCAGGCATCTCTACCACGAGGCATCCCTGGCCCCTTCCTCATGTGCTTGCAGCCAGACTTGCCTTACTTTGCAAAGCAATTCAAAGCAGGTGCTTCCAATCCTGATACAGATGCTGAAACGCCTCAGAAGTTAGTCGGTGGTCCTGCAGAGAATAGCAACTCATTTCCCAGGGACCCTGCAAAATGTACGTAATTGATTTTCTGTAAACTTATTTGACATAAACCAATGAGTTGTAGACAGCGTAGGCGCGGGATGGTTCTTTTCGTCTCTACGCTAGTTAATGTGGTGGCTGCATACCTGCACGGCATTCCGGTAGGAGAACCACCCGGCTCTTAGAATCCCTCCGGTGAAGACGTGTAAACCCGAGTCATACACCCGTAAACGCTGCAGCAGTGCATGCATCTCGTTTATTTTCAAGCAGCTTTGACTTGTTTGGACAATGGTTTAAAAAAGGAATTAGAGATTTAAAAAATAAGGGAAGCAGCTGTGGCTCAATCAGTGGGGATCCCGTTTACCATATGGGAGGCCCCGGGTTCGGTTCCCGGGGCCTCCTGGTGAGGGCAGGCCCGCCCGCACGGCGTGGTTGGCTGACCCAGCGAGCACAAGCAGCAAGCGGGGGATAAATGAATAAATAAATAAAATCTTAAAAAAAAAAAAAAAAAAATAAGTGAATGGTTCAATTCTCGTGCGGAGAATGCCAGTTGGGGAGAAATCTCTTTGGAAATATTCTTGATGACATGTGCCAAGGGCCTTTATGAAGAAGGTTTATTGTAGCATCACTGGTAATAGTGAAGACAGTCACAAGTCCAGCAAAAGAGCGTGTCATGTGGTGTCACATTAGGCAGCAATTTAAAATTATCTTTTGAAGAATTTTTAATGGCAAGAAATTGTTTATGCATGAAGTTAAGTAGAAAAAGCACATGCCTATGAATGCATTACTATGAACCAAATATATTGTGTAACATATTGTTTGATTCAAAAAAAAAATTTACATGTATCATTACATTTAATTGAGAAATGTATATATTTATTCATTTGTGTTTACTTTTTAGTTTTTAATTGCTTATGTTTTCAATTATTAAATGTACAAAATAAAGTTAAAAAAAAAAAAAAAAGCACATGCCTATCGCAAAAACGAGAAGGAAGCTACAACGTTAAAAATGCTGGCCTCTAAGCATCGGCATCAGAGACTGTCTCCATTTCCTACTTACGTATATTTTCTCCCGCAGGGTTCCAACTCCAATACACGCTGCTTTTCCACGGAACCAGGGAAGTTGTTGAGCAAATGCTCTTCCTGCTTTGCAGTGATGAGTGGGCAGGTGCTTCACGCACATCCGTGGCAGGGAGTGTAAATTAGCCCGTGTTTCCACTCTGCTTTGCTTCTGCACTACGGGGAAGCCAGCAAAAGTCCAGCGAGAGCCGTCGGCCCTCCGCTCTCCCCGCAGCACGTTTGCCCACTCTGGGCTGCCCGTCCACAGAGGACCCTGGGTCCTTTCTTTATTTCCCTCCAGTTTCTCCTGTTCGCCCCTCTCCCCTCCGGAGAGACTGACCAGACCAGGAAACACCGGCAGACCCCAGGCGCCAGTGAAGCCAGCTTCACACAGCGAATGGATAGATGGACCTGGAGCCTGGCGTGTGCACTGATACCCCAAGACGGCTGCTGGAAGATCCTCGCCAGATTTCCGCCACCCAGAATGAGATTCCCAAGAGATTCTCTGATATTCTCCCGGGACACTATCATTGGCCCCACCCGGGGGACTGATGGGTGGGGTAATCAAGGAAAACAGTAAACACCTGGGACGCCTCCCCTGCCATTAGCAAAGGGGAGGAGTAACTAACAGTCTAAAAAGCAGGCGCAAAGGCGGAATTGCCCCTGTCCCCACTCCCAGCAGCTCCTGCTGCTGCCCTCGTCCCCCCGCGCGGATCAACACGCAAGTAAAACCTGGGCACTTATAATCTGTAATGGGGAACTGTAGTCTAAAATCAGCCCTCTCTATCACCTGGGACCCGTGGTCTGTTATCTTCTCCCATTTCTCTTCTCTCCCTACCTTAATAAATTACTGGCCTCACTAACGTGACGTGCTCTGAAATTCATTTCTGCAGCGTAAGTCAAGAACCTAGATTGAATCCGGCAACACCAGGGCTTGTGTTGCTTACGGAGCTATTGTCCTGAGCCCCAAACCCCCTCTCGGGCTGGGAGGAAGGGCTCTGCTCCTTGCCTCCAGGTCCTTCCAGTATCTGCTTGCACGGGTTCTTGAGCCCAGCAGGAAGAGCTGCTCCTAGGAGCAGATTTTCCACACTCCTGCCACCCATATCTTCTTGCCCTCTCCTCAGAGGTGTGAGCTGCAGCCCCAGGTCCTTGCTCCAAGATTCTAGGCCTTGATCATTCCCACATCTTCCCCTGGTTCCCCAGCCTCAGGGACTGCAGCTGCTTCCCACATGTCCTTCCGCTGTGGACCTCAGTGCCCCTTTTGCCAGTTCTTTATGTTTGATTATCTCTGTATAATTTTCAGCTTTTCCTTTCCCTTGACCGACACAAGGATCTCCTGGAGAACAGTGGAGCCCGATCACCCTATAAGGGCGAGCAGCTGGAGAAGCCATAGCCCCAGGCCTGGAGTTCCCGCACAGAGAAGAGGGGAAGCAGGGCCGGCGGCCCCGCGGCGGGCGGGGCCTCAGGATGCTCTCCGAACTCCAGCAAGCGCGCAGTGCCAGCACATGGTGCTGGTAACAGGAAGGCTTGTGGGGAAAGTACACAGCCACGGCCAGGGGCCACAGGGAGCAGGGACATGGCGCGGACTAGCGAGTCCAGCCTGCCGGGTGGCGGTGGGCCGTGGGCGGCAGTCCTGGGGGGCATGCGCGATTGTTTGCAAGCTCACGACTTCTCAGATAAAACAGAAAGCTAAAAATGAGCCGGGGACTGTCGTCTGTCAAGGTCCAGCCATGGTCAAGCTCATGGACGACTTAACAGGCTGTGGTTGGGGGGGCTGGGGCAGTGGCGAGCGGAGGGGCAGTGTCCAGGAGGGCCGGCTGGACACGGGACGCCCCCTGCGCCCGCTGCGACACAGGCCAGAGCCTGCCGGCGGCGTGGGTGGACGGGCCCAGCTCCACTGCCGCACGCAGGCGAGCGCTGGTCCGTGTTGGGAGGCGGTGATGGCCGCACTGTCACCGTGTAAGGAAAGCCACAGGCATGGAAAACAGGAGTGAAAAAGCAAGAAATAAGAAACCCAGAAGAAATAGACAATGCAAAGGCCCAAATAAATGTTCAAAATTCACCTAACTTAAAATTCTAAAATAATTATAATTAGAAATAAGGGACGATGTTGCCTCTGTGAAAAAAAGGACAAGAGGTTATAAAAATTAACATTTGCAGAATAAAAAGGAGCCATCAATTAAAAATATGATTTTAAAAGCAAAAAGTTTTTGATAGAAGTGTTGGAATTTAAGGTTGAAGTTCCCTAAAAGGCAGAAGCAAAGATAAAGATAGGGACATGGTATATAAAATATACGAAAATTAGATGGTTAATCTGGAAATATAATAGAATTTCTAGAAAGAACAAGGAGAGAACAGGTGGAGGGAATTATCAAAGAAATAATTCAAGAAAATTTCCCAAAACTGAGAGAAGTAAATTCCAAATTGAGAGGGACCATTGAATGCCTAGCAAAATGAATGAAGTCCACGGCAATAATCATGAATTTTAAAAGCGCTGGGGACAATGAGAAAAACCCCAATATATTTCAAAGAGAAAAAGAGAGGCCTCCCAAAAAGCATCAGGACTCAGATGGCCCAGGCCTCTTCAACAGCAGCACTGGAAGCTACAAGACCATGACAAAGTGCTTCCAAGATCTAGGTGAAGATTTTGCAACCTGAAATGCTATGCTCAGGGGGGCGGAGGTGGCTCAGATGGTTGGGCGTCCGCCTGCCGTATGGACGGACCTGGGTTCGAGCCCCGGGACCTCCCGGTAAAAAAAAAAATGCTATGCTCAGTAAAATCATTAATCATGTGACAATAGAATAAAGTCACTTTCAGACAGAGTCTCAGAAACGTCCCTCCCTTGCCCTCCTTTCCACCGAGTTAGTGGAAGATGTTCCGGGCAGAGCTAAGGGTTAGCTAAAGAGAAGGCCATGGGAGCCTCTGGAGAGGCGACGGAGCTTCAGAAAGCCCGGAGAGGAAGAGTCCCTTTCCTGGCTCCAGGAGAGCTGACGTTGATTAATTACCATGCATCTGAATGGAAAGGGAATCGACACTTCTGGAGAAGAATTTGGAGACAAATTAGTGGTCAAGTCTTAGAAAAGCAATGAAAGGAAAACCCAAACAATCATAAACTCTCAAGGAAAGAAAATGTTATGTCGGAAATGAAATAGAGTCTCAGAACAGTCCTGGCTCAGCTGTGAATAGGTAAATAATGAAAACCTTCCCAACCAACAGTGGCTTTAAAATTGTATTGCTTGAATGGAAAGGGGAGCAACGCATTGTAAAAAAGGGGGGAGTAAAAAAAACAAATCCTCATTCTCCAGTGCATGAAGTTAACAGACGTCTAAAGATGAAAAATCAAGAAATAGCAGTGTGAAAAATGTTCTTGAACTCTGGATTGGCTCACTCAAACTCCTTTCTACCTTAGATGGAGAGGTTAGAAAGCAAAATCTACCTTTCCCAGATGCCCTTGCAGCATGGATTCTGGTTGCAAATTAGATGCTTCCAAGGAAGCATAGAAATAAGGTGGGTAGTATCTACGTTGGTTAAGTTTGTGTGTCAACTTGGCTAGGATATATTGTCAATTTGTTTGGTCAAGGAAGCACTAGCCTGATTGTCATGGTAAGAGTATTTCATAGATGGATTTGCAACTACAAGCATTCGATTGCATCTACTGCTGATTGCATCTACAATCAACAAAGGAGATTGCCCTCAGCAATATGGGCAATCCAACCAGTTGGAGACCATAAAAGCCAGAACTGAGGATTTCAGAAGTCAGAAAAAATAATTTCTGCCTCCACTTCAGCCAGCCAGCTTCTTCTGGGGAATTCACCTTCACCTTCATCAGAGTTTCCAGCTTGCAGCCTGCCCTATGGAGTTCAGAACATGCCAATCCCATGGGCCATGCGAGCCACTTCCTGCAATAGTCTGTTGGTCCTGATTTTCTGGAGCACCCTGACTTACACACAGCACCTTCCCGAGGCCCGAGGCCATGCTGATGGAACTTCGTGCCGCTCCCCGCCCCCAGTGCCCCTGGCCCTGCCTGCCCTTTGCCTACCAGCTCTTACAGTCACTCCGTGAGCATCAGTGTTTCCCCGCAACAGTGTTCATGGATCCATTCGCCACTTTCCTTGGTGTGAGAATTACTTTTTTCAGTGGTGACAGCTGATCAGCCTTGCTTCCAGCTCCCCCAGCAGCTCTGGCTGTCATTCCATGCGGCTCAACCTAGAACCTGCTCCCTCGGCCCTTCCCTAAGATTTCAAAAGCTCCTAAAACCCTTTGTGAAAATCCCTTCCTGCTTAATTTACCCAGCCTAATACCTATTCCCTGCACTTGAACCTTGACTGTGCAACTCGCTATTAAGAATAGGGAGACAACCAGCCAGATGGCAGTAGAGTAAGAAGCTCCTGGAATCAGCCCCTGCTCTAGGGCAGTTAGTGATCACCCAGAGCTGTCTAAAGCACCTGTTTGGGGCTCCAGGAGACCAGAAGTGCATCCTGCAACATCCTTGAAGGAATGGAAGGAGGAGACTGTCCATCTGCAGAGAAGATTCCCGAGTAGAGCCCTCCACACCTCGGAGGCCCATGCCCATCCTCCACTGGAGGCACAAGCCACCTCGAGAGCTGTTCCACAGCTGGAATTGGAAGCTCCACTTCCCAAAAACGGGGGAGGAAGAGACAGTTGGCCACTGACTTCAGATACTGATTAGTAAATTTGGCGGGCTGAAGTATAACCCTAAGAACAGCTTAAGTTTGACCCTGTCCAAGTCAGAGCTCCTGGAGGCTGGTAGCCGCCATTTTGACTCTGCCTCTGGAATGAGGGGAAGGCTTCTTTCCATCCAGATTGGATTGTAGTTCTAGCACAAGCCCCAGGCCCACCTCGGGCAGGGAGGAAGCTGGGGGAGCTGTGCCAGCCTCTCCGGGAAACTACAGACCACACCGTGGAGGCCGCTGATCATCCTACTTTGGCAGCGCAAGCACCCCGGGAGCTATTCTAGCAGGAATCAGAAGCTCCGTTTCCCAAAAACAGGGGAGGAGGAGATGGTTGCCCGCCGATTTCAGCTACTGATTAGTAAATTCGGCTGGCTAAAGTATAACCCTGAGAAAGCTAAAGTTTGAGCCTGTCCAAGTCAGAAGGAGGCTGGTAGCCGCCATTTTGACTCCACCCCTAGCATGAGGGGAAGCCGGGCTGACTGAAAATCACAGTGATGGTAAAGACTGGCTTCTTTAACCCAGATTGGCCTGCAGCCCTAGCCTAGGCTTCATCTCTACCTCTAGCAGGGGGGAAGCTGATGGGCCCTGCACCAGCCCATCCAGGTAACTGCAGGTACATTTGGCTGGCACAGACTGAAAAATCGGAAGTCTACCAGGGTAACTGTGGTCATCTTGGACCTGCACTGCATAGATTGCTGCCCACACCTGCAGCTCCATCCCTGCCCCAGGCAGGGGAGACAGGGGTGTGAAGCTTCATCAGTCTCTCTGGGCAACTACAGTCTAGGCCCACGTGAATTGGATTATTCCACACAGCTGTGGCTCTGTCCCTACCCCTGGCAAAGGAGAAAGTTGGGAGAAGCTTCATCTGTCCCTGGGGCACGGAGGGCAGCTTGGGCCTCCACAGCTTATAGGAACAACTACATCCTCAGCTCCTACTACACAACCAGCAAGGGAGAAAGGGCAGGAAGCCCTAAACTAAAGAGAAAAACTGCACCCAGAATAAATATTCTAGTAAGCCAGATGCCAAGACACCAACAAAAAATTACAATCCACACCAAGAAACAGGAAGATACGGCCCAGTTAATGGAACAAGATGAGCCTCCAGATGACATAAAGGAGTTGAGACAATTAATCATAGATGTTCAAACAAATCTCCTTAATAAATTCAGTGAGATGGCTAAAGAGATTAAGGATATTAAGACATTAGATCAACACAAAGAAGAATTTGAAGGTATACAGAGAAAAATAGCAGATCTTATGGGAATGAAAGGCACAATAAATGAAATTAAAAATACACTGGAATCATTCAATAGATTTGAGAAGGCAGAAAAAAAGGATTGGTGAGCTTGAAGAAATAGCCTCTGAAAGTGAACATACAAAAGAATGGATGGAGAAAAGAATGGGAAAAAAATTTTTTTTTTTTTAAGATTTTATTTATTTATTCATTTATCCCCCCCTTGCTGCTTGTGCTCGCTGGGTCAGCTAACCACGCCGTGCGGGTGGGCTTGCCTTCACCAGGAGGCCCTGGGAACTGAACCTGGGGCCTCCCATATGGTAAACGGGAGCCCTACTGATTGAGCCACAGCCGCTTCCCAGAATGGGAAAAATTGAACAAGGTCTCAGGGAACTAAACAACAGCAAGAGACATGCAAACATACATGTCATGGGCATCCCAGAAGGAGAAGAGAAAGGAAAAGGGGCAAAAATAATATTTGAAGAAATAATGGTAGAAAATTTCCCAACCCTATTGAAGGACATAGATATCTATGTCCAAGAAGCACAACATACTCCCATCCAAATAACTCCAAATAGACCAACTCTGAGACACATTCTAATCAGAATGTCAAATGCCAAAGACAAAGAGAGAATTCTGAGAGCAGCAAGAGAAAAGCAATGCATGACTATAAGAGATACCCAATAAGATTAAGT
The DNA here is from genome assembly GCA_026826555.1 of Tolypeutes matacus. Taxonomy (NCBI): domain Eukaryota; kingdom Metazoa; phylum Chordata; class Mammalia; order Cingulata; family Chlamyphoridae; genus Tolypeutes; species Tolypeutes matacus. The sequence continues at coordinate 422,019 of JAKSZT010050748.1, read as the reverse complement.
GCCAATTTCCCATCAGAAACCATGGAGGCAAGAAGACAGTGGTATGACATATGTAAGATACTGCAAGAGAAAAGCTTCCAGCCAAGAATCTTATATCTGGCAAGACTGTCTTTCAAAAATGAGGGCGACCGTGCGCAGGTGCGTCGACAGGCCCCACGAGCCACGCAGCAAGATGGTGACGTAACAGGAGAGTGACACAAGGGAGAGCCAAGACGAGACACACCAAAAAACCAGGAACTAAGGTGGCGCAGGCGGTAGGGCGCCTCTCTCCCACGTCGGAGGTTCCGAGGATCGAATACCAGTGAAGACAGAAGGATGAGAAGAGAGGGCAGGAAACGAACACAGAGAGTTGCCCAGTGAATGGACACAGAAACAGCAAAAATATGGGGGTGGGGGGGCAAAAATAGATAAAAGTAAATAAATGAATCAATAAATCCTTAAAAAAATGTACAGGGGAGGAAGATACGGACTATAGTTAGTAGGAATACTCTGACGATGCTCTTCCATGATTTGTTAACAAATGTTTCACAACAATGCAGCGTGTTTGTGGGGGGGTGATGTATGGTGTTGTATGATGTTACGCATGTTTGTTTTGTAAGTTCACGATGTTTACTGAACAGTTATAGTGTGTTCGTGTATGAATGATATACTTCAATAAATTGTTTTAAAAAATAAAATAAATAAAATAAAAATAAAAAAACATTAGAACCCTGCCCCCCCCCAAAATGAGGGCAAGTTTAGAATATTCACAGATAAACAGAAACTGGGAGAGTTTGTAACCAAGAGACCAGCTTTGCAGGAAATACTAAAGGGTGTGCTATAGAAAAGACAGGAGAGAGAGGCTTGGAAGAGTCTAGAAATGAAGATTATATCAGTAAAAGTAACCAAAAGTGTCAAAAGAGTGGTAAAAATTAAAAATGACAGATAAAACCCAAATATTTAAGAATAAACTTAACCAATGATGTAAAGCACTTGTATTCAGACAACTACCACTCATTGTTAAAAGAAATTTTAAAAAGACCTAAATAATTGAAAGAACATTCCATGCTCATGGATTGGAAGTCTAAATATCATTAAGATGTCAATTCTACTCAAATTGATATACAGATTCAAAGCAATCCCAATAAAAATTCCACCAGCATTTTTTAAATAAATGGAAAGCACAATTATCAAATTTATTTGGGAGAGTAAGGGGTCCTGAATAGCCAAAAATATCTTAAAAAGGAAAAGCAAAGTTGGAGGACTCTCACTTCCAGACTTTAAACCATATTACCTAGCTGCAGTGGTAAAAACAGCATGATACTGGCATAAAGACAGACACATAGACCAGTGGAACCGAAATGATGGTTCAGAAACAGACCCTCACATCTAGGGTCAACTGATTTTTGACAAGCCTGTCAAACCCACTCAGCTCAGGCAGCAGGCAGAACAGTCCATTCAACAAGTGGTGCTGGGAGAACTGGATAGCCAGAGCCAAAAGAAGGAAAGAGGACCAATATCTCACATCTTCTACAAAAATTAACTCAAAATGGATCAAATACCTAAATATAAAAGCAAGAACCAAAAAACTTCTAGAAGAAAATGTAGGAAAACATCTTCAAGACCTGGTGGTAGGTGGTGGATTCTTAAAGGAGATAAGAGGAGGGCTGAGATGGACTACTGATATTGTACGTATGTGGAAATTTTAATTAGCTTTACTGTAAAAGTGTGGACATGTACAGAGTTGATGATAACACATTATAGTGAGTAACAGCTGGTTTATAAATGCAAATGTAGCTGAAAAGGGTAGTCTAGGAATGTAAATGCCAATTGACAGAAAGCTAGAGAATAATACAGGGACTGAATAGCACAGTAAACCCAGAGGTGGATGAGAATTATGGTTGATGGTACAGATGCAAGAGTGTCCTCTGTGAGCTGGAGCAGATGCACATCACTGTTGAAGGGTGGTGGGAATGTGGAGACGCATGGGAAAATACAACTGGAGAGACCTATGGACTGTGGTTAACAGTAATAATGTAATATTCTTGCATCTATGCCAAAGATGTGCTGTGTCGATAATGGGGGAGCATGGAAAAAGTGTGCCAAATGTATGCTGTGGACCTGGTAATAGTCTGATGATATTATCTCATAACCTGTAACAAATGTTCCACCACGGTGTGGCGTGTTGATGGGGGGGTGTTGTTTGGGAATCCTGCACATGTGCATTACTGTTTTGTAAGTTTATGACTTCTATCATAAAAATATATTTAAAAAGTGATAATAGGTGCAAATATCCTCGCTGACCTGATTCTGTGATAATCAGGCTGCGCTGCACATCGCTGTATTAGAATCCATGCATGTGTCCCCGGACCTAGTTTTTCTCCCTAGGTCTGGTTGTTGGAATGCTGGTGATAAACTAAGCCTGATTATTATATGACCATCCTCTACGGGAAAAGACTAACTCTGGGTATCTTTGGTCAACCTTAAGAGATGTAGCAGGGGGACGGATGTGGCTCGGGTGGTTGGGTGTCCGTCTCCCATATGGAGGGACCTGGGTTTCATCCCTGGGACCTCCCAGTAAAAATTTAAAAAAAGAAAAATATAGAAGGTGCGTGGGCCACTGGGCCCCGTGCATGGGTGAGCCTCCGGCCCCCACAAGGCACGCGGCAAGATGAGGACATAACAGGAGAGCGTCACAAGGGAGAGCCAAGATGAGACGCACCGAAAAACCAGGAACTAAGGAGGCGCAGGCGGTAGGACGCCTCTCTCCCACATCAGAGGTTCCCAGGATCGAATCCCAGTGAAGACAGGAGAAGGATGAAAAGAGAGGGCAGGAAACGGACGCAGAGAGTTGCCCAGTGAATGGACAGAAACACCAAAACCGGGGGCGGGGGGGTAAAAATGGATAAAAGTAAATTTAAAAATCCTTAAAAAATGTATAGGGGAGGAAGATTCAGACCATAGTTAGTGGTAATACATTGACGAAGCTCTTCCATGATTTGTTAACAAATGCTTCACAGCAATGCAGGGTGTTCGGGGGGTGATGTGTGGGAGCCCTGCAGGATGGTATGCATGTTTGTTTTGTAAGTTCACAACTTTTACCATATACTTATTGTTTATGTATGTTGATGTTTGAGTGATATACTTCAACAAATGAAAAAAAAAGAAAAAAGAAAAAGAAACAGGGAGAGGGAACGGATGTGGCTCAAGCAGTTGACTCCCGCCTCCCACATGGGAAGTCCCAGGTTCAGTTGCTGGTGCCTCCTGAAAAAAAACAAAAATGAACAACAAGCAAAACAAATGAAAAAACCAACTCAGGGCAGTCGATGTGGCTCAGTGGTTGAGCACCAGCTACCCACATACAAGGTCCAATCCCTGGAACCTCAAAAAAGAAAGAAAGAGAGGGAAGGAGGGAGGGAGGGAGGGAGGGAGGGAGGAAGGAAGGAAGGAAGGGGGAGAATAGAGAGATTGAGAGATAGAGTATATGGTATATGAATATATCTCAATAAAACTGCATTTAAAAAAAGAAATAAGAAGATAAAAGCCAACTGGGAGAAGCAGATGTAGCTCAGTGGTTGAGCACCTGCTTCACATGTACAAGATTCTGGGTTCAATCCCCAGCACCGCCTGAAAAAAAAAAAAAAAAAACAATTGGGCTTTGAAACGTTTACTTCTAGGAAAACGTTTGCTTCTGGTGCAAGAGACCACAGCCTTTTGTTACAAGCCTGGTAGAACTATTTGGATTTTTAAATTGTGCAAAAATTTATTAAAATTTTTAAATAGTCAAAAAAATTCATTAGGAAGATAAGCTAAAAGCAAATTCCACCGTCGATGGAGATTGCCTCTGCCTTCTAAAAGTGGCATCCAGGGAAGCGGCTGTGGCTCAATCAGTGGGGCTCCCGTTTACCATATGGGAGGCCCCGGGTTCGGTTCCCGGGGCCTCCTGGTGAGGGCGGGCCCGCCCGCGCGGCGTGGTTGGCTGACCCAGCGGGCGCAGGCGGCAGGTGGGGGATGGATGAATAAATAAATAAAATCTTTAAAAAAAATAAAATAAAATAAAATAAAAGTGGCATCCGGAACATTCCTACATTCTGGAACATGTGCGCACGTGCAGAGGGCCAGCTCCCGTGAACGCACAGCCCTCTCCGTCTCCCCCTTCTGCGTCGCAGCTGGTCTTGCTCGGCCCCTTCACCTCGACTGCGCACAGCTCCGTCTACACCTGCCCTTTCCAGCAGACTGTCAAGCAGATTTCCGGGCCTTACAACCACCCCCATCCCATCTGCTGCTGTCCTCTCTCATTTATCCTGACTCTGTAGAAACTTATTTAAGGAAGAAAAAGAACTACTTGGTTTCTACTAGGGTCATTTTAGCAGTGAAACCTTTCAAACTGCTGAAATTGTGGTTTTGCTTCAGAAACAAATTGTATATTTTTCACCCCCGATTATGGGGAAAAGTCCATGTCTTTGTGGGTTGCTCTGCTTGGGTATTAGCAGAAACTGACAGAATTGGCCCTTTCTGTTCAGAAACATATTTTAAACGTTTAGTAATTGAAGGAAGAAAAAAAAAGAGAGTCAAACAAAAGTGGTTTAAGTAATTTAGATTTGATCTTTCTCCCTAGTAGCATCCTGTGATCCAGCAAGTGGCCTTGCCCTGGGCTCCGTGCTTTGGGGGGCCCTGCCCTGGGCTCCGTACTTCGGGGGGCCCTGCCCTGGGCTCCGTACTTTGGGAGGCCTGCCTTGGCCATGCTTTGGGGGGCCCTGCCCTGGGCTCCGTGCTTTGGGGGGCCCTGCCCTGGCCGTGCCCCACCCTGTGGGCCAAGGGGATGTGCCTGCACAAGGGGCATGTGCCTCTCCCTGTAAACACACCGGAGCTTTCTGAGCCCCCTGCATGGACTGCCCCAGACCCGCCCCCAAGGCTTGCACTGACCGGGGTACACCTCGCGGCTGGCTGTTTCCAGGGGAGGGTGTGGATCAGGAGCTGGGAGGGAGCTCGGACCCGCAGAGGAGAGGATCGGCAGCTGCAGGTAGGAGAGCAGGAGCTGGCTTTCCCCACGCTGCCACATCCTGCTGGGCATCTCAGGAGTCCCAGGATTCGGAGCTCGAGCCTGGGCGTCTTAAGCTGCAGTTCCCGGAAAACAGGCTCTCACAGAGAGATTCGTGTGCTCCCGGGAGCACCACCGTCAGGGAAAGAGAGCTGAACCCTGATGGCGGCGCAAAACTGGCCTCAGCGGACCCCGTGGGCTGTTGGGGCGCGGGGGCGGGGGGTGTCTCTGGACCTGGGATCCACCATCGGAGCCACCCCAACGAGGGGGTGTGACCCCGGGCTGGCGAGGCAGCTCCTTTCAGCTGAAGACGCCTCGCAGAGAGGGACACGGCTGTGAGCTTCCGGGGCCAAAGCTCCGGGCGCCTGGCGGGGGAGGCGGGTCTGTAAGCTCCGGCAGCCTCGGGTCTGCACAGGGGTCTCGCTCAAGATCGCCGCTGCAGCCTGTCCATTCATCGGCTCGTTTGCTTGGCAACGTCTGACTCTGCAAGCATTTCTCCTAAGTGTCCCGGTGGCGACGGTGCCACATGGCAGCTGCCCCCCGGCTCCCCCAGCCCCCCGACTGCCCATGGAGCCTGGCGCCTGTTCTCGTCTTCCAGGTGGCATTTCGGTCACGCAGGAGGCGGACCAGCGGGGACGAAGGCCCTTGAGAGGGTCCCGAGCTGCGCACAGCACGTCTCTCGCCGCGTTGGCCAGCCGTGCCGTCCTCAGCCAGGAGGGGACGGAGCACAGCACGCGGTCAGCAGTCCCCCGACCCCAGCTCCTCCGCGGGGGTCTCGCTCTCAAGGAGGCTGAGCTCGGCCGCACCCCGAGCCAACCCTAGACGGGCGCGAGGCAGGCTGGGAGCTGCTCGGTGCCGAGTTAAGGGCATCGTCCAGGGCAGTGGCTGCCGTCTGCCCTCGCCTGCTGGGTCCTTTCCCGGCCACGGGGACGGCTGCTCCGAAACGCGCATTTTCCAGCTACAGCTCTTTAGGAGGGTGAGAAAAGACGCTGTTCTGAGTTGCCGGCGTGTTAGCAGCTCTTGAAGCTGGGTTTTGGGCAGCTGAGGTCTCGTCCTACTACTTTCTTTACTTTTGTGTAAGTGTGAAGATTTCCATAATAACACGATTCGTAACTGTCCCAGCAGCTCGCGTGTGCTGACAATAAAGGTATAATTTTTGTTGGCCTTAATGGGAGGAAACGTGGAGAGGGACCTCCCGAATTACCCTGTTAAGGAGCCCCCGGCGCCGTCCAGCGGGAGAAGCAGCCAAACTCCCGTGGTCAGGCTGGTGTCTTAGGAAATAATAGTGACCGTCCTCACAGCCGTGCTTTCCAGCCATCTGAGAAGGTACGAAAGTAAGGAACGACTTTAAAAATAAAGACTTAATTAGGGAAGCGGCTGTGGCTCAATCAGTAGGGCTCCCGTTTACCATATGGGAGGCCCCGGGTTCGGTTCCTGGGGCCTCCTGGTGGGGGCAAGCCCGCCCGCACGGTGTGGTTAGCTGACCCAGCGAGCACAAGCAGCAAGGGGGGGATAAATGAATAAATAAATAAAATCTTTAAAAAAAAAAAAAAAAAAAAGACTTAATTAAAAACACAAAATTCAAACTGGCAAGCCAAAAGAGTTTAAAAAGTTAAAATGATGAGGGAAAACCATATCTTATCAATATTATGGAATATAAAACTTAAAAGAAGAGCATAAAAATAGGAAAGAAGCAGAGCACAGATAAAGCAAAATGGACACAATGAAATATTGGAAAACAAAACTAGTGAATGAAAATACTGAAATTTCAAAATAACACAATAATCTAGGAAATTCAAAACAATTGAAATGAATAATGGTTCTGGGGAGGGAACTTTATATCTGAAGTTAAAACTTGTGTCTATCCAGCATGGTTCTTTAAAATTCTGAAATTAAAAAACAGTTTAAAGAAACGTGTGTCTCCTCAGAGGCGGGGACCCCGCCAGGTGGGTAGTGACCACTGCAGGCAGCGGCAGCCGTGAACTCGGGGCAACTCACGTGCGTCTCGCCCTGCGGGGGCGCCTGAGCAGAGCTCCCCACAGCCCCGTTTCCGCCCATCTGCCAGGGCCACGTCCCCTGAAAGCAGCTGCCACGGACGACAGAGCCAGGGGCCGGGGGCAGCGGCCACCGGACACCACGAGTGCTGGCAGTGAGGCGGAAGCAGAAAGAAGAAAAGGGGGCCAGGAGGGGAGCAGTGAGAAGGAAGTGGCAGAGGAGTGGCAAAGGGAGAGGCCAAGAGGAGGCAAAGCAGGAGAGGCACCGGCAAAGGACAAGAGGAAAGTGGCGTGGAGATGCCCCGCTGCCGGCCCAGCCCTTGGACCACTGAGCCCCAGGCTCAGCCCGCAGTGCCTTACCTGGAGACGGGGTGTCCCGGGCAGAGGCGGCTGCATCTCTGGTCACTGTTCCTTGGCCTTTGGAGCCTGGGACTCAGTTTGGGTAGAAGTTTGGGAGGTACTGGACTCGGGAAGGCTGAGTCAGGGCCACTGCTTTCTGCCTGAGCTCAATCCCCAGCTCCTGTTAGCACCCAGCAGTAACTCCCAAGTTATCGTGTCATCGCGGCCTGCAAAGGGCAGCCTGCCTCCCCCGGGTCTCTGGATTTCCCTGGGCTCTGCTTTGAGCCTGCGAGGGGTGGAAGGGAAGAGGCAGGTCTCCAGCCAGGCCACCTTAAAAGGTCCAAACTGCCCATCACCAGGACAACCGTGGTGAAAATCATATGCAACAATGGATGTAACGTTCTGCAGGAGTGAAAGGAGAATGCTACCTGTTCTGCTTGCAGGAGAGATCCGAGTTGACCCAAGGGAGTTTCGGTTTGCTGTGGCTCATTTATTACAACCAGAGGGTGGAGGACCAGTCCTTAAATCCCAGAGAGGCGGGAGAATGCGGGGTGGGGGAAAGAGGTGGTAGGTGTCCAGCAAGCAGAGCCTCGGGGAAGAGGCTGCGGCCGCAGCAGGCCTTGTCTGGGCGGTGGCAGGAGCAGGTGGCACCCGCCCGGGCCTTTGGGAACGGCCACAGGTTTCTATCAGCTTCTGCCAGCCCCCACAGATGCTGCTTCCTGCCCCTACGAAGCTACCAGAGGGAGTCTGCTCACACCGGCGTCTCGCCTGCCCCTGCGCCCCGCCCTGCCCGAGATCCCTCTTTAAAACGAGGGCAAGCAGACCTGCCTCACAGGATTGTGGGGAAGGTCGGCGGTAATTACAGTCTTGGCAGTAACAGGGATGGCGGCCGTCCCAGCGGCTGGGCCGAGTGATCCGTGAATCATCTCGTCCAACCCACGCTAGGAGGGGCCCCCCTTACTAAAGGCGGAACAGCTCCCCCTGCCCCGGCCTCCCCGGCGCGGCCTCCTCCCGGCGCCTGCCCTGATGTCCAGGGCAAGCCGGCTTCCTCCACGTGAGGGCGGCTGCGCCAGGGTTCCCCAGGCCACCCCCTTCCCGGGCGGACTGGCAGACCAAGGCCGTCGCTGCATTGCCGGCTTAGGGCCTCTGTCGCCTGAGTGCCGGGACCATCCCCGTTTTACAGATGAGGACACCGAGGCCGAGCGGGCAGCGGCCCCTGTGTCTGCGTTTCTGCCCGCGGCGCGGTGCGCGCTCCTTCAACAGGCCAAACCGCCGGTTCAGAGCGAAGGCCGAGGAGCCCGAGAAGCTGCCGCCCCGCAGGGAGGCCCCCGCGTCCTCAGGACCCTCTCCTTGAACCCACTCTTCAAGGACATGGAGCCGCACACCTCCCTTAGTGGATTTTCCTGAGCAGCGTTTTTCTTTCCCGGTTTCCACTGCAGGGGTTGCTTTTGTGCTTTGGTTTCAGCTCCTCCCGGAGTTTAAAACCTGGACTTTGGGATCTCGCCCACTCTGTGATTTAACAAAGCTACTTAAAGCTACATTTTTCTTAAGCTGACTCTTTTGTCTCTCCGCTGAACCAACCTCCTGCTTCTTTCCTCGTCCTCCCAGGTTTTGCTCGAATCCTCTGGGAGTGGCGTCTCCGGGGGGCCGGCACCGTTTCCCGGGCAGAGGGAGGAGGCAGGGCTGGCGGCGGGCGCTCGCTGAGGCCTCCAGAGGCGCCGCCAGAGCAGGTGCCCGGGAGAGCGGGGCCCGCGGAGGACGGGGGGGCCCAGCCCTGCCACCGCCGCCCGCCTGGAGCTGGTTTTCAGGGCGGGCTGGAGGGGCACCCTGCGGGATGAGGCCGCTGAGGGCTGCCGGCCACCCACGCGGCCAGGAGGCTCGCGCCTAGGAATTAAAGTCCACCTGCCTCGTGCTCGGGCAGAGCTCCCGGAGGCGTTTCCTCCCCGACTAACTAACGTGGGCCGATCTCTGCCCCCACCCGTCACCTCGCCCGAGCTCGCGAGCCCAGGACCTGTTCCTTCGCTGCTGCCACGTGTCGCCTGCTCTCAAGCAAGTCCCTTTGCCGCGTCCGCACTTAGCTGCAGGTACCTGGTAACAACGCGGTCCATCGAGGAGAGCCGGCCGGAGGGGGCTGGCAGAGGGGCTTCCCAGCGCCGCCCTGGCCCCTGGGTGCTGAAAGCCACGGAAACGTCCCCGCCGTTCTGGAGGCCATGCGTCCCGAACGGAGCCTTCCAGCCACCCCCCACCTTCCGTGTGCCGTGGCCTCCAGCCCCTCGATCTCGGGCCCACCCGAGTCCAGCACGACCTTGCACAGACCCCGCCTCCGCGGGCGCGGCGGGTTGGGGCCCCAGAGCCTCTTTCCAGGAGACTCGTGCCGCCTACAGCAGCCGCACTCGGACGCGTGCCTGGAGCGCCAAGGCCCTGGCCGATGCGACGGACAGAGGGAGAGCACTGGGGACCTCAGCTTCCACAGCCAGCGGCCTCCCCTCCTCGCCTCGCCCTCCAGCCTGCCCCCAGGCCCACGCCAGCTCCGCTGCCCCTTCCCTCTGCTCCGGTGCGGTCTGGTCCAGGGCACGCCCTCCTTCATTCTCAGTGGTAACCGTGCCCCAGACCCTGATAAAAGCCGGGCCCAAGAAGCGTGTCGCGTTAAATTTAAAAATGTAGTATAAATTGTTTGTCTCAAACGTGACCAGTAGAGGAGGCAGCCTCTGGTTTCAAATGCAATTCTTCACTTAAAGAAACTAGGACCCTGTGATGGTTAGGCTGATGTGTCAGCTCGGCCAGGTAGTTGTGTCCAGGTGTTTGTTCCAGCAAGCACTGGGCTAATTGTAATACGGGAGCATTTGTGGACTTCGATCACCAGTGAGTTTACTGCGTGGATGGCTGATTACATCTGCATCAATCAGGGAGATTGCATCATCAATGGGTGGCGCTTTTATCCAATCAGTTGAATGGCTTAAAAGGTGAAGTGATTTCAACATTCAGAGAGAATTTCCCAGCTCGTCCTTGGACAGCCAACTTCTCCCAGAAACTCATCAAGGACCTTCCATCAGACTTTCCTCGGAGCCCCTGGCTTGCAGCCTGCCTGTGGAGCCTGGACTTGTGTGTCCCCACGGTCGCATGAGAGAGTCTTCTAAAATCTCATATTATTGACAGATCTCTCCTGTTGATTCTGTTTCCCGAGAGAACCCTGACTAACACAGCTGGTACCCACCCACCCCAGGAATGTCCAGAGGACACTCCTTTAACCAGGACTGTGAGGAAGAGATTTGTAAGACTGACTCCGTCTTCTCTGAAGAGCTCTGTGGTCGCTCTTCTCTGCAGTCCAGATGTTACTGGGGGGGGGGGGCTGTAATGGAATTGGAATCCTTAAACATTATGGGGATGATCGGATTTCGGTCCAGGAAAAGTCAAGGATGGGCAGTTAACCGCCAAAGGCAAGGTGGGCGTGGCTACTGCAAGGAAAGATTCGAAACTGCACACAGAACAGTCTGAGTCGCAGGGAGTTATGGCGTTGGCTAATAGATCAGGGGGTACCCAGAAGTGAAGTACATGGGCAGTCTACTAAATTCCTTCTGGATCTGTATAAGCAGAAGAGTTCTAGGTCAAGTGAACAAAACCCTAACTCTAATTACAGACGCAGAGAATCGCAGCCCCTTAATCAGTTCCCAGACTTGAGACAGTTCACAGACCCAGAGCCCCTTGAATGAGAAGGCCGGGTCCCCTTGGGGAAGGATCCTGTTAAACTGCCAAAAATTTACACTGTTAATCTTCCTCCCACCTTTCCCCAGGGAGACCTACGGCCTTTTGCCAGAGTAACTGTGCATTGGGGAGAAGGAAATGATCAGACATTTCGGGGATTATTAGACACTGGCTCAGAAGTCACATTAATTCCAGGAGACCCAAAACGTCACTGTGGTCCACCAGTCAGAGTGGGGGCTTATGGAGGTCAGATGATCGATCCTGACTATCAAGGGGAAATAGGACACATCTACATAATGGGGGTAAAGAAGAGTTTGCCTGGAATGCAGGGGATCCTCTGGGGCGTCTCCTAGGACTGCCATGCCCTGTGATTAAAGTCAATGGAAAATTGCAACAAACCAGTTCAAGCAGGACTAACAATGGCCCAGAATCTTCGGGAATGAAAGTTTGGGTCACCCCACCAGGCAAAGAACCACGGCCAGCTGAAGTGCTTGCTGAAGGTAACGGGAACATGGAATGGGTAGTGGAAGAAGGTAGTGATAAATATGAACTTCGACCACATGACCAGTTGCAGAAATGAGGACTGTAATGGTCATGAACCCTTCTTCCATGTTTCATTACGAGTATGATTGTACATGTACAGAAAATGAATTTCTTTGTTTTCTTCCCCGATCTTTTCCCCTATCATGAAAAGTTGTATTAATCCCACATCATAATATTTAAGGATGTCAAGTTTAAGAGTGACTATTACCCCAGGACTTGCACCCTATTCTGTGAGGAATTAATGCGTTTCCAGTTGTACACAGGGGAGTTGAACATTGTTAGGTGGAAATATGTATGTATGCTTGTCTGTTATTGTTTCTACTTAGAGACTAAGTATGGTTTAGGGTAATGTGTATGGTTGCCGAGTTGACAAGGGGTGGACTGTGATGGTTAGGATAATTGTCAACTCGGCCAGGTAATTGTATCCAGGTATTTGGTCCAGCAAGCACTGGGCTAATTGTAATACAAGAGTATTTATGGACTTCGATCACCAGTGAGTTTACTGCGTGGATGGCTGATTACATCTGCATCAATCAGGGAGATTGCATCATCAATGGGTGACACTTTTATCCAATCAGTTGAATCCTTAAAAGGGGAAGTGATTTCAACATTCAGAGAGAATTTCCCAGCTCGTCGTTGGACAGCCAACTTCTCCCAGAGACTCATCAACGACCTTTCATCGGGCTTTCGTCGGAGCCCCTGGTAATAGGCAGGAGCCTGCCTGCGGAACCTGGACTTGTGCATCCCCACGGTCGCGTGAGAGACTCTTTTAAAATCTCATATTACTGATCAGTGGAATAGAATTGAGAATCCAGAAATAAACCCTCACCTATACAGTCAACTGGTGTTTGACAAACCTACTAAGCCCACACTAATGGGAAAAAACAGTCTCTTCAACAAATGGTGTTGGGAGAACTGGATATCTATAACCAAAAGAATGAAAGAGGACCCCTATCTCACCCCCTATACAAGAATCAACTCAAAATGGATCAAAGATCTAAATATAAAAGCCAGGATCATAAAACCACTAGAAGAAAATGTAGGGAAACATCTTCAAGACCTTGTAGTAGGTGGTGGTTTCTTGGACCTCACACCCAAAGCACGTGCAGCAAAAGAAAAAGTAGATAAATGAGACCTCCTCAAAATTAAACACTTTTGCACCTCACAGGACTTTGTCAGAAGGGTGAAAAGGCAGCCAACTCAATGGGAAAAAATATTTGGAAATCACATATCTGATAAGGGTTTAATATCCAGGATATATAAAGAGATGTTACAACTCAACAATAAAAAGACAAATGACCCAATTAAAAAATGGGCCAAAGGGAAGCGGCTGTGGCTCAATCAGTGGGGCTCCCGTTTACCATATGGGAGGCCCCGGGTTCGGTTCCCGGGGCCTCCTGGTGAAGGCAAGCCCGCCCGCACGGCGTGGTTAGCTGACCCAGCGAGCACAAGCAGCAAGGGGGAGATAAATGAATAAATAAATAAATATCTTAAAAAAAAAAAAAATGGGCCAAAGACTTGAATAGACATTTCTCTGAAGAAGAAATACAAATGGTAAAAAAACACATGAAGAAATGTTCAACATCACTCATGATTAGGGAAATGCAAATCAAAACTACAATGAGATATCATTTCACACCTATCAGAATGGCCACTATTAAAAACACAGAGAACTACAAGTGTTGGAGAGGATGTGGAGAGATAGGAACACTTCTTCACTGTTGGTGGGAATGCAGGATGGTACAACCACTGTGGAGGACTGTCTGGCAGTTCCTAAAGAAGTTGAATATAGACTTGCCACGTGACCTGCAATACCACTACTGGGTCTATACCCAGAAGAACTGAGAGCAGTGACACGAACAGACATCTGCACACTGATGTTCATAGCCACATTATTCACCATTGCCAAAAGCTGGAAACAACCCAGGTGTCCATCAAGAGATGAGTGGATAAACAAACTGTGGTCTATTCACACGATGGACTATTATGCAGCAGTAAGAAGAAATGAAGTCATAAAGCATATGGCAACATGGATGAACCTGGAGGACATTATGTTGAGCGAAGCAAGCCAGACACAAAAGGACAAATACTGTGTGAATGCGTTACTATGAACCAAATATATTGTGCAATATATTGTTTGATTCAAAAACACACACACACAAAAACAATGGTGCATCCTGACCTATAGAACCCGCTAGCACAGAAAAGGTCTCAGTAAGTTGATATGATCTTGATTTCTAGTGAGAAAGGCCAGTCTGTTATCCCATTACTACAGGAGAGAAAAAAAAAGATATCAAGATTTTGGATTATGGCTAAGAACTATGTTTTTAAAATTTTGAAAACAAAAGTTAATTCACACACTTAAATTTTATAGTTGGATACTTTCCTTTTTTTAGTTTTCTTCTTTGAGAAATTAGTTTTCCAGATGTTTTCTCTTCTTGATACTGGTATGTTAGTTTCTTTTATCAATATTTTTTGTACATGCATGTAGGAAAGTGCAAAACTCTTAAGTCTACAGCACAATGAATTTTCACAAAGCGAATTACCCATGTAGCCTCCACTTGGATCAAGAAATAGGACATGGGGTCGGATGTGGCTCAACTGGTTGGGCGTCCGTCTCCCATATGGAGGGACCCGGGTTCGATCCCCGGGACCTCCCGGTAAAAAAAAAAAAAAAAAGAAATAGGACTTTGTCATCACCCTAGAAGCCACTGCCATATCCTTCCCTCTTCTCAAAAGACAACTACTATCCAGAATTCTAACACCAAACACTAGTTTGCTTTCATTAACTTTATACAAATGGAATCATACAATCTGTATTCTTCTATGTCTGGCTTCTTTTGCATAATATTATGTTTTTGAGATTTCATTTTGTTCATTCTCATGGCAGCATTGCTTTCCAATGTTTGAATAAAATATTGCTTATTCATTAAAAAAAAATCTCATATTACTGACAGATATCTCCTGTTGGTTCTGTTTCTCGAGAGAACCCTGACTAATACAGACTCCTTAGAAGCCAAGGCTTAGAGGATAGAGGGAAAGACTCAGACTTAAATGTTCTGTTGCTGCCAGAAAGCAAGATGCCTTCAAGAATGTCAAGCAAAGTGCTAAAAAGGGACAAAGGAACCAACTTCAAGAAACTCCCATTGTCCAAGTTGAGACAATTGAGCACAAGAAGAAAGAGCCAGGAGAGGGCGGTAATCCTGGTCAGTTGAAATGGATTGCAGCTGTAGAAGGCCACTAGATCGCTGTGATGGTCACAAGATGAAAGGTAATAAGAAGTGCACAAAAGATGGCTGTGGCAGAAAAGAATGAGAAGCTTTAACTAGATTTAATCAAAGGGGAACTGTTCATTTTGTTTATTAATTATGGGCCTGTTTATAAAGCAGAAACAGGTGCTTGCATTCATCGATGTAAGCAGAAAAGAAACGCAGGGAATGACGAGGCAGCCAAGTCATTTCACTATATGTATGAGCTTGAGCAGAAGGAGAATGTCTGAGAAGGGGTGACATCAAAGGCAAAAATGAAAGAAGGTGGCATCAACAGTAGATGCCAAGATGATAAATTGACAAAAAAAAAAAGTTGCTAAAAAGGAGAGCTAAGCAAGTCAACACAATTCCTCATCTCCTGGAAGATTAAATATCTAGATTGCCCTACTATTTATAATGAAATATAAATAAATTATGCAATCTAATAGAAAAAATCAGTATATTATAACGAGAAAAAATGGATCACATAATTCTAGTCAAAAGATTTTAAAAGTGATATATTAAGGAGTGAAAATAGGTTGCAAAATTCTAAACTCTAAGAGAAAGATATATATTTAAAATTTTTTCCCACGACGAGATTTCCCCTCACACCCAGCAGCATGGCTATAAGAAAAACTCAGATAACACTATTGTGTTGGTGTCGGCCAGAATTTTATCATTAGAGTTGGCCAGAACATGGAGAAATTTTGGTGGGAATGTAAAATGAGGTAGCCAGCTTGGAAAGCAGCCTGGCAGTTCCTCCAAAGGTTAAATATAGAATTACCCTTTGGCCCAGCAATTCCACTCCTAGGGTATGCCCAAGAGAAAAGAGAATGTATGTCCAGGCAAAAACGTGCACATGACCCTCGAAAGCCCATCAGCTGCCGGCTGGGTAGCCTGGTGCGGCCGTGCCATGGAGCACCGCTGGGCGCTAAGAAGGAACGAGGCGCTGAGACGTGTGCACTGGATGGACCTAGAAAGCACGTGTGCTAAGGGAAAGCCCGTTTACACGTGACGTCCAGAGTGGGAGCTCCACGGAGACAGAGAGCTGGGGGCTGCCCAGGGCTGGGGGTGCAGGAGGAGAGGACGGCTGAGGGCTAGCGGGCAGAGTTTCTGCGGGGTGACGAAAATATCCCAAAGTTGATTGTATTGATTCTTGCGCAGCTCTGTGAATGTACCAAAAACGACTGTTTTGTAAGGTACGTGAATTGTGTCTCAAGAAAGCTGTTACCAAAAAAAGTTAGCTCTGAAGGTTAGTAAGGAGGAAGAGCAGCAGCCCTGCTGATGGCGGAACGCGAGTCGCCACGGCCGTGCAAGCAGACCTCACGTCCAACCCTCAGAATGGCATGAAACAGAAAATACTGACGTCCTAGGAAGATAACCCAGGAATCAAAGAAGGAGAATAAAGCAACAAGTTTAAATCCGCAATACTAGCCTTTTGTCGCTGACTTTTGGTGGAGGTGTACTGACTGGTTTTATTTTATTTTATTTATTTATTTTTTTATTTTTATTTTTTTTTACCGGGAGGTCCCGGGGATCGAACCCGGGTCCCTCCATATGGCAGACGGACGCCCAGCCATTTGAGCCACATCCGCCCCCTGATTGGTTTTATAATCATCACAGAGATTTTTGCATTTGTTTGCTTCTTAGCATGTTTATGACATTTAAGAGAATCCTACATATTAGACTTGAGACTTTAATTAAGTGCTTAAATGAGTTTAAACTTAGTATCTAATGTTTGAAGAAATTTGGTTTATTAAATCCCTAAGATTTTTTTTTGTTTTAGTTGTGTAGATAGTATGTAAATAGAGGAATGTTTTTTGTTTAATGCTTAAATGTTAATTCTTTAATAAATTATAAGAAAAATAAACTTGGCATTAGACAAATTAGGATAGATGACAGCAATGTTTTCAAGTTTGACGCTGGCAGTGTGTCTCAGGTGGAGAGAGGCGCACCTGAGCGTGCAGGTAGGGGCAGACAGCTAAAAGGGGTCTGTCTTCACCCTGCTGATCTCGAATGCAGCTGCTTCTGAATTCATCACAGCGTCCTGGCAGTGACCAGGGAGACCTGAGGCAGGGGCTCCAGGAGAGGAGCGTTTTGATGGGTGAGGCCAGAGGGAGAGGCCAGGGCGGGACTGGAGCACAGACCCGTCAGCGAGGGAGGCGCTGGGCGGCAGGGGAGTGTGCGAGCAGCTAGCAGAGGGGAGGATGAGGACGAGAGACAGAGGGTGAGGGGAAGGAGAAGGTGCCAGAGAAAGCACTGCCCGTCTGTCTGTCCTGATGCCATCTTGGACTAAAAAGGCTTGAAGTTAGTCCCCCATTTGTCCCCACCGCCTTCCCTACTGGGTCTTGTTGGAGGGAGATCATCAATTATTTCCAACCCCCCCTGCCCACTCCGTGCAGCCAACAGCAGTGGTGGCGCCAGCTTTCACCATGCCCGCGAGGTAACCCGCATCCAGCCCACTCGTCTAGTGTGGGCCCGAGAGCTGCCCCAGGGCTCTCTGAGACCCCCAGTCTCCCCACCCGCGCGGGGAACCTGAGCTTAAAGCTGGAGGTCTCCCCAGCTCCCTGACTGTCCAAAGGTCAGCACCCAGAGGGAGATGGCAGGAGACAACGAGGGACGCCCTACCCTGGCCAGTAAGAGGGGCACAAAAGGCAGGGTCTGGTCTAGAGGGAGGGACAAAGCCCAGCCTTCGGGCGCCTCGAGAGGAAGGACGAGACCGGCTTGTCGGAGGGGCTGGAGCTGAGGGCCCGGGAAGCGCGCGGCCGCCTCTCTGGGCTGCCCACCAGGCTTGCCTCCTCTCTTGCCTGGGTGGCCTTGGGCAAGTTGTCTGAGCTCGCTAAGCCTCAGTCTCTTCACCTGTGAAATGGGACTAGGAGTAACTGCCTCCAAGGGCGGTGGTGAGGGGAACTGAAATATCTCTGCAACATGCTCGGCTTGTGCTGACTGCTTGACAATTGGCGTGTGTTTAAGTGAAAAACGTCTGCTGCGTGAACGGTTTGTCTGAGGCGCAAAACAGCTCAAGGGAAAGCCGATCTCCCCTTCTTAGTCCTGGAATAGTTCTCTGTGTGTAATTCCCAGCAGGAAGCATCACAGCAACCCGGGCTATGGACCAGCCTCCGCGCGGGGCTGAGAACCGTCCTTCCCCGCGGCTCCACCATCTGGCGACCGTCCATCTGTCCCCAGCTCTTCAATCTCTAGAGCACTCCACTGTCTCCACCGCACTTCCCAGCAACGCTCTGAGGTGGGCTGCGGACCACGTCCGCCCGTTTTGCGGCCGCCTTCCCAGCCCCTGCCCGGCAGCGCCTTGCCGCCACGACAGGAGCCGTGGCCGCCACCCTGCCCACGAAGCCTGAAGCAGCAGCATGCGCGGCAGCTCTGGCCCCCTCGCCGCGCAGGTCACCGCCCTTTCCCGCTTTCTGTTTGTTGGTTTGTTTTCGGCAATTACTGGTCTTCAGCCAAAGGTCCCTCTGGGGGTGGCCGTGGCTCCTCAGGACCCTCCACCTGTCGCAAGCCGCCAGCACCGGCCGCGGGGAGCCTTCCCTGCCCAGGGGCCGGCACCGCCTGCCCCGGGGCGCTGCTGAGAGCCAGCAGGAAGCCTGTGCGAAGGCGCGTCTCCCAGTGCTGGGCTGCGGAAGCACTCAACAATCTAAAACAACAAAAAACAAAAAACAAAAACACGGAACTTGAAAGCTCCCTGGACAGATAATTAGGTCTGAGTCACCCACTTTGTCACTTCTTGGCTATGTCACTTAGAGTAATTTGCTTAATCCCTCTGAGCCTCAGTTTCTTCATCTGTAAATAAGAGTTAAATGATGTAATGTCCAAAGCATTTTATGAGCTGAGAAGGGCCTCAGCAGGAGAATATAGACTGTGTGCAGCCGAGTGGCTCAGGAGCGGGTTGGAAGAAGAGAGGAAGCTCAGCAAGGGGGCAGAGAGGGGGCTCATCCACCCACCCCATGCTCCTGAGTGCCAGCCCCAGGCTGGGGGTGCAGCAGGGAGCAGGACGCCCTGTCCTCGTGGCGCTGCCGCTCCAGCGGGTGAGGGGAGCAGAGAAACGGCACTGAACGTGATGATGCAAGCAGGAGGGACCAGAGAGGGGCAGCCGCCAAGAAGGCAGAGAGGAGGGCAGGGGGCCCGGGCGGGAGACGCGTCGGGCGAGAGGGCTGCCATGGTAAAGAAGGGGCCTGGTGGCGAGGGGGTGGGCTGTGGGGAATCCCAAGAGGGAATTCTCAGCACAGGAGCGCAGGGTGTCGCAGGGAGAGGAGAACTTTCTCTGAAACCCCCACCTCCCACGCAGACAGGCCGCTCCCAGCTCTCTGTGCAAGTTTCTCCTCTTCCTGCCTCCCTCTTCCACCTGCCCGATTCCCCGGGACCTGGTGGTCCACAGGCGGTAGGGACGAAACGTGAGGGTGACGGCCACGGCAGGAAGGGCCCTTCCGGAAGCCCCTCTCCGCCCCCGTCCCAGGTAACTTCTGCCTGCGCCTCCTCGGAACACACTGCAGTCCTGGGGGAGTCAAAGGCAGAGGCAGTGTCACCGGTGGGGAATGAAACAGCAAAGGCAGCCGGCGCCGGTGCTGAGGCCTTTCCCTGCTTGCCTGTCCCCCGCCCGTTCCTCCTTCACGGAGGAGCTAACTCAGCAGCTCTCCAAAGGCTGGTTTTCTCCGGCACAACGTGCTCAGTGATGTGTGTGATGGGCACAGAGCGCGGCTGCCCGGAAAGCACCCCGAGACCTGCTCCGACTCACCGGGCCCACTCGCTGCCCCTGCCCAGGCACCTCCGCCTTCCCTCCTGCCACAGGTGCTGGAAAGGGCTGCCCCGCCTGGCCGCCCTCAGACACCTGGGCTTGGAGCTTTTGTAAAGTTGGGGGGGTGGAGAGCACTGGGGAGGGGCTGCGGGGATGGCTAGAAAACACAGAATTGACTTTAGCTTATGCCCAGAAGGGACGCTGAGAAGAGCAAGGTCAGCCAGTGCTTGTGTTTTGCTGGAGGTCAGCAGAGGGGCAGGGCAGGCAGCGGAAAGCGGGGAGAAAGCTGAAGCCGGCCGAGGGGGTCTTGGCTGGGCACCGGGAGGGAGCAGGGCTCTGTCCCGCTCCTAACCCCACGGCAGCCCTGGGTCTTGAGGACTGGGGAAGCCTGGTGGGATGTTCCAGGGAGAGCCAGGAGGACGGAGACTCCTGGGAGGGAACCGGGTATTGATGCCTGGGTACTGATGGACGTGCCCCCAGCCTCCTGGGTATTGATGGACGTGCCCCCAGCTGCCCCCTGGGTACTGATGGACGTGCCCCCAGCCTCCTGGGTACTGATGGACGTGCCCCCAGCCTCCTGGGTATTGAT
>JAKSZT010050748.1:351683-367251 GCA_026826555.1 Tolypeutes matacus | reverse complement strand
GGGGCTCTGCCCACCTGCCTCCTGCAAGCAGCCTCAGGCTTCCTGAGGAGCTGGTCCAGGACCTCAGAGAATGGGCTGCTGAGGGAAAAAGAAATGGTGGGAACCGGTTATCTCTGGGAGCAGTCTTGCCTGGGAGACGTCCCACAGGGTTCCCCTAAGAAGGGGAAGCTGCATCCCACCTTCTATCCCTAAGGAGGGGTGGAGGGATGGAGAATGGGCAATGGGAAGGGAGCCTCTTCTCCCTACAGCCTCTCATCCAGGCCCAGAGCTTTGACTAGTAATGACTTTCAGCCTCTCCCCAATTCCAGCCCTTCCCTGCACTTCACACCTGTATGTCCAGCCATCCCTGGAGCCTCTTAAGGCCCCACATCACCTCAAATTCAGCACGCCCAAGTCCTTTCTTTTAAGGAGGTACTGGGGATTGAACCTGGGGCCTCGCACATGCGAAGCAGGCGCTCGACCCCGGAGCTCCATCGTGTCCTCTGTGCCGTCACCGGGGACCACCGGCCCCTCCTCCCACAATCCCAGTGAGTGGCGTCGCCGTGGGGTCCCCTCGGCTGCGCGACTGGGCTGCGGCGTGGGAAGTCACCTCGCTGCGGCGGCCTCTCCTAGAGCCGTGAAGCCGTCCAGAGGTACAGGGCAGAAGCGCTCACAGGCCACGTTGAGATGCTCGGATCACATGGCCACTAAATAAACGGAAACAGCCGGCGAGGAGCAAGGGAGAAGAAGTGGGGCAGGTGAAAACGCAGGATGACACACGCTGCGTCCAGGTAAGGCTGTGGAGACCCCGTCGCCTGAGGTGTGGGGCAGGGAGGGCCAAGCGAAGGAGGGGCTTCGAGAACAGACCCCCGCTCCCAGGAGCAGGGCCCGTGGCCCGCCCGCGGGCTGGGCGCTGCTGGTCCCGAGGCTGGGGACACGTCCAGCGCAGGCGCCCCCAGCGGGCTGCTGAGTTAAGCCCTCGTGGACCCCGGGTGCCTGGACGCCTCGTGCACATCTGGGCGTCGCGAGAACTGAGTGCCTCCTTGGTCCTGTGCTGTCTCCGCTCGCACAGACACGTCTGCTTACCTGGGCGCAGCGTCCTCACCGGCTATGAACAGCTCTTCCCACGGAGCCCGGCTGCCCCGCTCGCCTTCGTATTCCAGAACAGAGCTGACTAGTCCCCTCGCCCCGCAGTTCCAGGCCCTGCCTGCTTCCCTCACTTCCTGCCTCTCGAATCTGGACATCATCTCCACGGCCACCAGATTCGCCCAGGTTCACGGCTGGAGTCCCGCCGCGGCTCCACCGGGTCGAGCCGTCCTCCTCGACGTCCCTGCTGCTCCGGGATTCCCTTCCGGCCTCCGGATGCCTCCCGAGCCGAGCCGCGGCACCTCACCTCCCGCCACTCCCAGCCTCCGGGCGAAAGTGTGAGCTGCTCCGATTTCCTCGAGCCTTCCGACACGGCCTGCTCCTGCTGAAGACCCCTTCCTCCCTTCTGCTGCACACTGTGCTGAGCTCTTGCCCCTCGCGGCGCTGCTGCCCCGTTCTCTTACTTTGGAGAATTGTGGGCTAATCCTTGCCTGGACTTCCCGCGCTCTGTCCCTTTTCCGGTTCTAAGCTAATCCCTCCTGCCTCCCTTTGATCCCTTCCTTATTCCCCTCTATCCGGCAGGGGGTCCTCTGCACAGGGTCAGCTCCCCAGAGGCAGGAGTGTCCAACGCAGTGCTCCCCACGCTTGCCAGAGCCTGAGGGTCTCCAGGACGCTCCTCTTGGGAGCCTGACCCCAGGAGCTTGGGGTGGGCCCTGGAGTCTGTATTTAACAGGCGCCTCAGGAGTCTTCTTAGATACATGATCTTGAGCCTAGTGTTAATTTCTCTGAGCCTCCTTTCCTCATATAAGAAACGTGGACGTACACCTGTCTCCGAGGAGTGGAGCCCCTAACAGGTGATTTTAAACAAGTCTAGCAGCTGTTTTCATTGGCCCCTTTTCAGAAACATCTCCCTTTACTTATTTTTTTAGGGCATTCGGGGCATTGAACCAGGGACCTCGTACTCGGGAAGCAGGCGCTGGACCCCGGAGCCCCATCCACTCCCCAGAAATACTTCCCTTTAGACCCACTTCTCTTCCCAAGCAAGCTCCTAGAATAAGCTGTTCTCTCCCTCCATAGCCCCAATTTACTTTTGTTTTTAATCTAACCTTTGTGTTTGTGAATCATACAATAGTCCATATTTTTCAATTATTTGTACAGTGTGTGTACCAGTTAGCAAAGACTGTGCTTGGAGCACAAAATACCTGTCAAATGTGCCCCGACTTCTCTCTCTTTTCATATATATTTTTATTACAAAAGTTATGAACTTACAATCATGCACATGTGTAGAATTCCCAAACAATACCCCTTTATCAATACACCACACCGTGGTGGCTCGTTTGCTACATATTATGAGACAATATCTTCAGACTGTCACCACCAGCCATGGTCCATGGTGCATATTTGTGCAGTTTCCATGCCCACAGCCCATCTTTGGCATAGATGCGTGAGTTCTGCAGCATCGCTGTTGGCACAGTCCATAGGCGTGCCGGCGTATCTTCCCCATCCTTATCCGCATTCCCACCTCCCTGCAATAATGATGCACATCCACTCTAGCTCATGGAAGGACAGTCTTGCATCTGTACCATCAACCACAATTCTCATCCCCCTTTGGTCCGCTGTGTTATTCAGTCCCTAGGTTATTCTCTAGCTTTCTTTCTATTGACATTTAAAACCACAGACTGCCATTTCCAGCCACAATCCCAGTTATAAAGCAGTTGTCACTCACTATACTGTGCTGTCATCAACTATGTATTTCCAGACTTTTACAGTAAAGTTAATTAAAACTTGTACATACGTTAAGCCTCAGTGGTCGTTCCCAGCCCTTCTCTCATCTCCTTTCAGACTTTTAGTTTCCCTTCTCACTGAGTTCTCCTGGAGGAAGCACGGCGGAAGACCACCGCCAAACCCTCTGGCCAAATTATATCACCAATAGAAGTTTCTGCTCATTCACGTGTTCCCATTGTTTTGTACTTTGTCATATCTTCAACAGCGTTTTGTGTATGTGGAGACAAATTACTGAATCTCATTTAGGCATATGGCTTGATACTGGCTTCTGGTCTTTGAATGGTCATATGCTTTCGGCTATCAAATTATAAAAAATGTAAAGACAAACTTACCCAAATTTGTTTCAAAATAATGAACACTTAAACAAGATTTCTGTTTAAAAGGATAAATTAGGTAACATGATAAGCAATGAAACAGGCAACCTGGTAGATTTTTGATGTGATTATGGTGTTGGTTATTTAACTTCTATCAATATATGCAAAATTACTTGATCTCTGTGAAAATCAAACTTGTGTTTTGAAAACAAGGATAGTAATCACTTGAATATATGTTATAAAGGTACAATAGCATAGGTTAAAAACCAATATATTTCATAAGTGTATAGAAGGTTAATTACCATATCAATCTTGAAAATGAGAACTAATTAAAACTATAGAATGTCTTTATATATCTGAGTTGGATAAACCTATACTGAGAAATAGAAATAGAGACAGAGATAGAGATATATAGAGATAGAAAGATAGAGATTTAGATTTAGATTTGAGTATAGATATAGACAGACATAGACATTGTAAGTAAATTAATAGGAAAATACAGAGAGAGAGCAAGATATAGAGCCAGAAATATGTGAAAAGAGATATGTACAATTTTTTTTAATGTAAAAAAATTTACTTAACATTATCTAATTTCAAGGTGTCTGAATATATTTCTTTCAAATGCAGAGTGTAGTATTTTGGTAATTTTCCTAAAACTTTTGAAAAATCAACATGCAGTGACATTGCAATAGTTCTGAGAAAAATTATGTGGTAGAGATAGAGTTGAAAATCGACGAACACATGTAAAATATCATGGTACATCTCAGTAAGAGAATGAAGCGACACATTGGAAAATGAGGGTGGGAACAAATTGCAGTGGGATTAAAGATTTTGTTTGATCTCTCTCTGATAATGAAGTCCATGGAGAGAATGGGGAGGTTGACCAGCCATACCGTCCGAACAGACTTTGTTCTCCTAGGGCTTTTTCGTGACATTCAATCTCCCAGTCTCCTCCTCTCTCATCTTCGTGGTGCTTCTTGTGGCCCTTGTTGGTATGTCATGATGATGATTCTCGTTTGGTTGGACTCTTGTCTCCATGCAGCTATGTGCTTCCTTCTCAGTCAACTTTCCATCGTGAACTTCTTGTGTAGCTCCACAATTGTCCCTAAGATAGCCACTGAATTCTTGTCTGGGAAAAACACTATTTCATTTACTAACTGTGGAATTAAGCTCTTTCTCTTCACAACCCTTGTGGCAGCAGAACACTTTCTCATGGCTTATGACCACTATGTGGCTATATGCCGCCATCTCTGTTACTGTGTTCTCATGCGTCCCACGGTCTGTGCCTTCATGGTGGCTGGTACCTGGACAGGTTCTCTGCTCAGTGCTTTGATTCATGTCATATATATTCTGAATCTCCCTTAGTGCACCAACAGGGAAATCCATCATTTCTTTTGTGAGATTCCAGCTCTCCTGAAACTTGTGTGTGTTGATACAACTCTTTATGAAAATGCAATTTTTATTAGTGATATTGTGTTCCTTCTCATTCCGATATCAGTTATCACGACCTCATATGGGCAGATACTTTCTACACTTTTGAGATTAGGATCAAACTTAGGGATAAGAAAGGCTTTGGCAACCTGTTCTTCCCCTATGTTTGTGGTGCCTCTCTTCTATGGGACAGCCATCATCATGCACATTCTCCCCAAAGCCTATCCCACCGCTGAGCTGGAAGAAGTAGTGTCTGTCTTCTACACTATCCCATGCTCCATCCCCTCATCGACAGTCTTCGAAATAAAGAAGTGGCTGGTGCCCTCAGGAAAGTCCTCAGTAGACAAATCTCCTTAAAATTATCTTCCTGTTTTCTTTTTCTTTAAAACCGCTCTCAGGAGCTCCTTGGTCCGTTGTGCACTGACCGAAAGAAAAATTGCGGTTTCAGGGCCCCACGTTGGGTGCCAAATGTTGACGTTCAGGAACTGGGTCTGTGAAAACGGTGCCGCGGGTGAGAAATAATGAGACAAAGAGAAGAGATGAGAAATAACTGGAGTCAGGGGACCCTCCATCCCCAAAGGGAGGAGCCCGACTTACTTTCAATCTAAAAATACTTTACTTGACTGATTTTTTTTCTTATAAAAAATAACGGTATAACCCTAATTCCCTCCTCCCTTGTATGGATGGCGGCCATGGAGCACAACGCCGTGAATGGACTTCTCAGGGGGAATTTCAAGTTATAGACCTTATTAGAAAACAAAAGTGACAGCAATCTCGGAGCTGCGGGCTCCCCCAACCCCTGCCCTGGCGGCTGGTGTTCTTCCAGGTTTTCATTAATACAGTAACTCGCTTTTTAAAACAAAACGGGATTCTACTCTTTTGCAACTTCTTTTGTTCACTGAGTAAATAGTGTCTCCTTCAAACCTTCCTTTTGGCTCCACTGCAGTGATACTGGTCACCAGCCACTTCCTAATTGCCGTCTCAGGAACCCTGAGGCCTTATCAGACTTGGGCCCTCAGCTGACTGGGACCCCGGAGTCTGGATTTCTCCCCTCTGGCCACTCCCCTGCTCGGGAGCGCCCTGGCTCCTGAGTCAGCTCCCTCGGCTGGCTCCTGCTCTCTGCTCAGCCTGCAGATATGCCCTGGAGCCTCACCCCCCTCTGGGCTTCCTCGTTTCCCTCCCAGCTCTCCATATCCGTGTCTCCAGTGATCTTTTCCAAAGGCACATCTGATCATTTTATTGCCCTGTCTGAGATCCTTCAGTAAGATACTGCCTTAAAAAACAGTCCATTTCGTGGCAGAGGTAGAGGCCTAGAGTGTGGAGGCAAAGAACTGGGTCAACAAAACAGGGAAATCACTTAACTTCTGAGCCTCCCTTTCTCATCATCTCTCAACAGGAAAATAACACCATCAGTGGCCCCTTCTGCCTTTCAGAGCTGCCTGTGGTTCCCAGAAAACTCCCCACCCTGGTTGCTCCATTTTCCTGGGATGTGGTCGTCCCATGCCCACCCCCCTTCGTCTACTCAAGTCCTTGCGAATCTCCTGGCACTGTCAGCCCCCTCCTCTGCAGCCTCCCTGCAGCTCCAGAGCTCCCGACCCTACACATCCCTTTGCACGATCTGGTCAGTAGACTTCTGCCGGACTGGACACCCCTTAAGCTCGGATATCTTCTTCATCTTTGCATCTCCAATGCCAAGCGGAAGTAGTCCATCGGTAAGTGGGCCTTGCAAATACCAATTGATAATAAAATTCACTTTTTCTCTGTTCATCTCCTGCCATGGTGCAGGACTAACGGCAGGGGCTAAGTCTGAGGTTTGGGTGTAGGTGGAGGATTTGGGGCAGTTTACTTAGGAGAGGCAAACGGCCCAGCGGAACCCCCTCCTTGGCTCCCAGCCGGGCCGCCTGCCCCTCCGAGGCCGCCCGCGCTGGGCTCGCGGAAGGGGTCACAAAGGGCCTCGGTTTGGATTTCGTGAGCTGTGGGGAGAGTGTGGGTGGGGAGCAGGGGAAGGGGCCCACTGAAGCCCCCCCGCAGTTCAGTGACCTTGTGAGGCACAGTCAGGCGGCGGGTGTGCGCGGGAGCACCGGCGGGGGGCTCGGCGGGGCTGGCGGGGTCGGCGGGGTCTCCCGCACCCACTGGCCCGGCTTCCGGAGCCAGCCGCCTTCAGCCAGGACAGCAGCAGGTCGGGGGGCAGGCCCGGACCCCGGCCGACCCCCGGCCCCGTCCCCCAGACCACAGGCCCTCCGACCCCCGACCCCGGCCCCCCCGCCCCGTGGACCCCGTGCCGTGGACCCGCGGCGGCCCCGGGACTCTGCGCCTGCCTCCTCCGCGGATGGTCCCGCCTGGCGGTGGGCTCTGCGTTTGAACCGTCTCTCGGTCACCGGGGGGCTACAAGTGTTTTTGTGTCCGGACCCCCGCCCCCCGCATTAAAGGCAATTTCTTTCTTTTCTTTTTTTAAATCTGCTTTTATATCTGACTTTTTCGAAATTTTTTTTTTATTTTTTTTTATTTTTTTATTTACTCATTTATCCCCCCCTTGCTGCTTGTGCTCGCTGGGTCAGCTAACCACGCCGTGCGGGCGGGCTTGCCTTCACCAGGAGGCCCTGGGAACCGAACCCGGGGCCTCCCATATGGTAAACGGGAGCCCTACTGATTGAGCCACAGCCGCTTCCCTATATCTGACTTTTTCGCATCTAGTTCTATCTCCAACTCCCCTCCAAGTTGCAGAATCATTGGAAGTTTTTGAAAATTATATATAATTTCATCAGAGATATTTTTAGTAATATTTTTGTTAGAGAAGTTACAGGCTTACAGAACTATCATGCATAGCATGTAAAATAGAGTTCCTATATCCTACCCCGTTTGGAAGTCTTTGACATATCTAAGCTTTAAGTCACAAAACTACACATGCTTGTGGCAGTGACAAAGGCCAAGCCCTGTTTCCACGGCCAGGAAGTGAGGGAGCCAGGTAGCAGCCTGCCCTGAGCCTCCACTCAGCTCTGCAGTGACCGTGAAACCCACAGCTGCGAAGCTGAGGGCTCGGTTTTTCTGCTCTCACCCAGACAGGGCAGTAGCCCTCAGGTTCCTGTGCAACGCACAGCGTCCCTCCACATACGAGGTGGAGCTCGCCCCTCTCGATGACTGCCCGGCAGCCTGGGTGCGGCTGTGTCGCAGTTTGTTCAGTCTTCCCACTCGAGGGACATTTGGGTTGTTTCCAATTCCACACTACAAATAAAACGGTGAACGTCCCCACAAATTCTTGCCTGGAATTGTCTTATTTCTATAGGAGACAGTCCCCCATCCAACAGCAAAACGTGAGAGAGCTCCTTCCCCGTGTCTTTTTCAGCCCCAAGAGTTCACAGGTTTGCAGGCTGAGCCTAAAGCTTCCCTCTGCCTCGGGCAGGCCTCAGTAAAGGCCCCTGTTGCTTGCAGGTCTGACCCCAAGGCCCGCTGTGGCCAGTGGTCGTGTGAGCCACCAGGGAATAGGCTGGACCCGAGGTCAGTGGTGGGACCTGGGCGGTGGCCCACGTGTCCTGGGCGCCTTCACCCCTGTCTTCCTGCAAGGAGACTGGGGAGCTCAGCAAGACATTGTTTACCAGTGACCAGACTCAAATTCTCGTCAAGAGAGTTCTGGAACCTGCCCTTCCCTGAGTCAGCTCTGTCCCCACCCACAGGGGAGATATCTGAGTTAACACGGAAGGAGATCCACAGTGAACTCCCCGGGGCAGGGCCTCGGCTCTGCTCCTTTCCCTGTCGCCGGGGCCAGCACGGTTCTAACGTAACCCACACAGGGTCTGTCTTGCTCATTTTGTTCCATTCTGGGCAGGGGGACTTGCTTTTCTCCCCAAGAATCTCAGGACCCACTGGGATGTCTCCCTCTTCAAGTCCTGGGGTGGGAGATGGAAACAGGGCAGACACGGAGGCCCCGCGTCCATCTGACTGTGCTCCTGGGCCATTCTGCGGATGGTCACTGAAACTCTTGACTTCAGTTTCCAGATCCCTAAAATGGGACGCTCCGCCTCCGAGGGGCGCTGTGGAGATTAGAGACAACAACACAAAGTTCCCGGCAAACCACGTTCCGCAAAGGCTGCTCCTTCCCTCGCAGTTGCCCGGCTCCCCACGAAACCGCCAGGACCTTCTGGGGCCACAGAGACGGGTCTCTCTGGGGCCTGCAGGTCACAGCACGTCCGCTTGAAGCCGCGTGTGGTCTCGCGTCACTCTGAACTCACTCTCTTCTGTGTCGGGCCTGAAGCTCTTCCCTCCAGCCCACGTGGGGTGCTTGGCAGGTGCCCCTTGCCGCTGGTTGTGGATCCATCCAGCAAATGCTGTTTGCAGAAGGGCCTTGCTCTCCTCTGGGAACCCAGCCCCGCACGAATGGTAGTGGACAGACTGAAAGGGAGTGGGGTGTGTGTACAGAGTCCCAAAGCTTAAAAGTAAATTGTTCATGTGTTTATAGGAATAACAGGGCAGAAGGTCTGATTTTCAGACTATCAAAACCTCCATCCTTGGGGTGGCCCCTAGGTTCAAGAAGTCTACAGTTGAAGGGAGATAGGCACAAAAGTATAAAGTTACATCCTAAAAAGAAATAAGCCACAAAAATGGGGAATCCCATAACATCCTTATCCAGATAACCTGCCTGTTAACAGATTTTTGGTTGTTTCAGCTGTTTTGCTTTTACATTACTGTGGTGGATGTCTTCATACATCTGCCTCGCCCTCCAAGTATCTCATTTTTATAATTATTAACATTTCAGAATTGAGGTACAATTTGTATACAGTGAAATAAACAGATCTTTAGAGTGTCAGTTGTATTTTGACAAATACATTCAACCATATCATCCAAACCCTCATTGAGATAAAGAATCTTTATCTCACAAAGATTGCTCTTGGGAACTCCCTGTGCTCCCCACCCCACCGGGCAGTGGTGCCTGGGGTGAAGCTCCGTGAAAATGCAGTCCTGCAGCTCGGCTTCCTTTGTGGCTGTCTGTTTGCATCGTTCCTCTCTTGCTGAAGGGCATCCCACCACCTGAATGCACCGCAGTCTTTGCACATTTGAGGTTTTCTCGGTTTGGAACTGCTATGAATAAGCCACCCTAGCATTCTTGTACACGATTTTCGTGGACATCTATCTCCATTTCTCTTGAGCATATATGTGGCAATGGGTATGTTATAGAGCACTCGTTTAACTTTATGAGAATCATAGATTCAAAACTGATTTCCAAAGTGCTTCCTCCATTTTATACCCCTTCGGGCGATGGGTAAAAACCACGGGCGCTCCACATCCTTGCCAACGAGTAGAGTCATTAATCTTTTATTTTATTTTATTTTTTTAAGTTTTAGCCACTCTCACGTGTGTGTATGTGTGTGGTGATTTCTCGTTGTATTTTACTTTGCATTTTCCCCTGGTTTGGAACTTTTTCATGTGCACATTGACCATTCTCATAACCCCTTGTAAAATGCATCAGACAGGTACTGTTTTTATTGGTTATTTGTCTGTTTATTATTGAATCATAAGATTTCATTATATATTCTGGAGACAAGTCCTTTGTCAGATTCAACTATTGCAAATATTCTAACAAAGAACTTTTCTTTAAAAAAAAAAAAAAACCTTCCTGAGGGCAAAATCTACTGAATTTTCACACATTATTGAGACTTATACCCCAGATTGTGAGGTTCAGTCTCCAGGAATTTCACATTATTCACCTTTGTATTCAGAAACCAGGCAGGGCAAAGTACTTAATTTCTAGGGAAGGCCCAGAAGCTGCTGGAGGAATTCATTCCTCAATTTGTAAAACCCACTTCAGATGATTTCTCCAAAGATTGTGTAAAATCTAAATGTTAATTCTCTTTCTCTAAGTTTTGGATGCAAAGAAGAATGCTCGGTATCCAACCCCATCGCCTCATCCTGCCCCCCCCCCCCCCCCCCCCCGCCCCCGTGTTTGACACCTGCTGTCTACATCTCCTCTTCTAGGTTCTGGCTTCAGCTCAGATTCCT
The DNA here is from genome assembly GCA_026826555.1 of Tolypeutes matacus. NCBI lineage: Eukaryota > Metazoa > Chordata > Mammalia > Cingulata > Chlamyphoridae > Tolypeutes > Tolypeutes matacus. Next base: position 356,665 of record JAKSZT010050748.1, on the reverse strand, counting down.
CCAGGAAACAGGTTCAAGGTTGCTGCCATCCCCAGGGCTGCCAGGGCTCACCTCTCCTTACCTCTAGCACCTTCCCTCACACCGGACACTCCTTTTTATTTGTATTTGCATTTTTTGCTTAATTCCTGTGAATTTGTTTCACAAATTTTACTATGAAGTGGTTCTAGTGGGAAGAAAAAAATAGATTTATAAGGAACTTCTGTGAAGCACAGCTTTGCTGAATAGTAACATTTTTATATTATGTTTTATTTGCAATATATATAGCAAATAATAAAAAAATACATAGGCAGTCCTTGTTTGCATAGTTCGGATATGTATGAGTTTCATTGAACCTTGCAAAGGAAGGACTGCCTGTGTGGGGGCATGTGTCTTGAATTTGGTCTATGCTTTTATATTTTTACTAATTGTTTTTTTTTTAACCTGGGGTTTGCATGTTTTCAGACTTTATAAATGGTTTCTTGCTGGATGTATCATTCTGCAGCTTGCTTTTTTAGTTAACATATGACCTGAATCCATGTTTATACAAATAGTTAATTTGTTTGTGTTGCTGGTTAGTATTTCAATGTATAAATATGCTACAACTTACTGTTTTTCCTCTTTGTTGGCCTTTAAGTTGTTTCTAGTGTTTTTCTGTTACAGACATTGCTACAGTGAAATTCTGGGACATCTTCCCTTCATCCTATGTGCAGAGTCCCCTAGGGAAGGTATTCAGGATTGGAATTCCTAGGTAGCATGTGTGCGTGTCTTTAGCTTTACTACATCACACCAAGTTGTTCTCCCAAGTGGTTGTATTAATTTATACCCCTTCCTTCTTCTAAAAAACATTCTGTCTTTCCTTTTTATTTTTTATTTTTAGCTGCTGGGACATCGTATGGCCCTAGTTTTTGTCCTGTTGCTCCGGCTCCTCAGCCTCCTTAGTGGGTTCCTTTCGCTCTCAGTATTGGAGCACTCAAGCGACCGACCTGCGCCTCTGGCTCTTCCCTCCTGCCCTCTTAAATTGCTTTTCTTTCATCGTCCCAAGACTTTAAATTGATGGCCCTCAAATATGTCTTTCCACATTTCTATAATTTAGAAAATATTGGGAAACGGATGTGGCTCAAGAGGCTCGGTGTCCGTCTACCATATGGAGAGACCAGGGTTGGATCCCCGGTACCTCCCGGTAAAAAAAAAAAAAAATTAGAAAATAACCATACCAAAACAACATTACTAGGAACGGCAATTTAGCAATATCTTACCAAATTAAAAATGCATACACAATTTGGATTTGTTGTCCAAAAATATACTTGCGTGCCTGCAAAACAACTCTATTAAAATTATGTAATGTGGCATTGTTTTGGGGGAAAAAAAGAAAGAAAAGAAAAAGGAAGAAAGAAAAAGGAAAAAAGAGTCCAAATATCTCTCAGCAAGGGACTGGATAATAAGCATTGCATAACCATCCAGTGGCATATCATGAAACAGAGATGAAAAAAAAATGTAGAAGCTCTTGATGTACCCTCATAGAATGGTCTCTACGATATATTGTTAAGGGGTAAAAAACAAGGTGCAGAAAAGCAAATGTAGTCTAAAATTTAAGTGGAAAGGGGAAAAGAATAAATACACACCCATTCATATTTGCTTGTATATGCACAAAATGCCTTTGGGAGAATAAACATAAAACTAAAATCAGTGGTTGCTAGCTGGGGGTGGGACAAGGTGAGAGAGACTTTTTAACTTTTTGAATCTTGAATTTTGAACCAAGTCAAACCATAGAAAATAATTCTAAGAAAGACACAACCAACAAAACAAAACAAAACCTTGAAATGAAAAACATAAAAAACCCGAATGGAAATAAATAATTTACCTTCATTAAGATAAAAACAAATTGTTTAAAAATGATATTCCTTAAACAAGGATGTTTACTACTGTTTTAATTCACTGTTGTTTTCTTTTTACTTGCATTACCTTTCTTTACATACCTGTCTTTCATTCATTAAAAGGTAAAATAGGGGGGAAGCGGATGTGGCTCAAGTGATTGGGCACCAGTCTACCATATGGGAGGCCCCGGGTTTGATTCCCGGGACCTCCTGGTGAAGGTGAGCTGGCCTGCGGGGTGTGGTGAGCTGGTACAGCAAGATGACGCAACAAAGGGAGTCAAGCAGACACAGAAAAACACACAGCAAATGGACACCACAAGCAGCAAGGGGAGATAAATAAATAAAATTAAAAATAAATAAATAAATCTTAGAAAAAAAAAAAGGTAAAATAAGGGCATTTGTCTGGTGGGACTCTGGGAAAAGAAATCTTTACACAGTCTTGATGGACATGGGAAAGCCTAACAGACAAAGAGATGGACATGGGAAAGCCTAACAAAGAGATCAGCTTCAGTAAGCTCAGGCCGCCCCCTAGTGTCTGTGTGGACACAATACTTGGAAATTAGCCCATCCTGTCATCCCATAGTTTCCTTATACTTGCCAGCCCATGTCACCCGGTCTTTGGGTCAGAAAGTACGCGCAGTGCCCCACTGGTCACTTCGTAGAGCCAGACAGCCAAGGTGCAGTAGAGAAAGGCCTGGAGGGGACATGCCGAGGGGGGTGGGGCAGCTGGTCTGCAGGCTGCCCATGTGCTGTGTGTGGCCTCTGGGCCCCTCTAATCCCCACATGCCACTTACCTGGGTCTCTGCTATTTTGGGCCCCCCAAGGAGATCAAACACCGGATCTTAGGCGGAAGGACTTTCTTGTTGATCCTATGCCTCAACCTCACAGCCCCTTTCCAGCCCTTTTCTGCTACTAACCAGTGAGGCGGGGCAGTGGGTCTCCAAGTGTGGTCCTCAGAGAAGCAATGCACAAGTTTCTCTTTGAGCTGCAATTAATAGATCTAAGCTCCAGGTATACAATACCTTACATGATATCTCTCCATGGGAGAAGGGAATAATACCAATTGTATTTTAATTTCTACTTACATCACTCTGGTAATTATTGCTCCACTTGGTATGTCCTTCACACAGCCAGCATGCTGCAGCACTGTTGATCCTAGAGAGAGACAAGGAAGGTAAGTTTCCAGTGTTTCACTGGCCTGGTGCATAGCGCCTTTCAGCATCATGAAGCAGAGCCAGTCTGGAGGCAATGGCCATTGTAATCTGGCCACATCAAGCCATCACTGGCGGCCGCAAGAGTCCAAAACTGCATTGTACTTTCCATCCACTTCAGGAGCATGCCCAGAGATGCAGTAGATGCTCTGATTGTTTTAGGGGTCGTAGAGACCAATCTAGCCAATAACTCAAATGGAGAGGCACCATGCAGGGTATTGAGGTCTGTTTTGAATGTACTAGAGTTTGATGATACTGAAGTCTCTCTCTCTTAATTTTCATACACTTTCTAAGCACTTCCAATGCAATGTATAACATATCAAGTGAACTTAACTTTTATCATGATTATGTTAATTAATAGGCATTTTACTTTAGCTGAACAGGAAAAACTACCTTCTCAATTATTTTACAAAAATCTAAGATTTCCAATGCAGTCAAGATTATCTTCTTTTATCATCACTGTAGCAGTTTGGTGTGGTTTTTGAATTCCAAAAATAGATATTAGATTGTGTTTGTAAACCAGTCTGTTCTTCTGGGAGTATTAGATTGTATTAAGTCCAGCATTTTCACTTTTATTTGATGCAATTATGATTAGGGCTTTGATTGGGACGTGCCAGTAGGATGTTGAGTCCCTACTCCCTTGAGAAAATGACAAGGCAGAGGAGAGGGTTGGGATTTTTTTTTTTTTTTTTTGCTGGAGCCCCAGGAAGTAAACACACAAGAGAAGAACACAGAGGAATAGAGAGGGCTCCATAGACATGGCAGAGGCCTGGGAAGAGAGCTGACCTTGTGTAGAGAACAGAGTAGCAGAGCCCAGGAAGAAACTAGCCCTGGAGAGAGAGCTACAGCTGAGACCGGAAGAAGCTGGGACCACGGAGCCTGAAGAGGAAGAGGAAAGGCTGCACCTTTGTAGACATCGGGGGCCGTCGTGCTCCAACATGTGGCAATAGGCTTTGGTGAGGGAAGTAACTAACACTTTATGGCCTTGTAACTGTAAGCTTCTACCCCAAATAAATACCCTTTATAAAAATGAACAGATTTCTGGTATTTTGCATCAGCACCCCTTTGGCTGACGAGTACAACCACTGCCAGGGGTGCAGCACATGGAACATGCATATCTCCCCATGTTAGCTCAAAATTTAGGGTCCATTCTGGAATTCCTTGATGACTTTAAGGGGATTCTCTGAAAATCACCCCAACTGTTTCTGTTTGTTTGTTTGTTTGTTTTTTAAGACTTATTTATTTCTCCCTGCCCCCTCATCGTTTGCATTTGCTGTGTCCATTTGCTGTGTGCTGGACTTCTCTTTCTAGGAGCAACCAGAACCCAAGCCCAGGGCTCTCCCACGTGGGAGGGGGGCACTCATCATCTGAGCCCCCTCGGCTCCCTGCTTTGTGGTGTCTCTCGTTGTGTTTCCTCGCTGCCTCTTGGTTGTGTCATCCCACTGTATCATCTTGTCCTGTCAGCTCACCATCTTGCACAGCTTCTCCAGGAGGCACTGGGAACCAAACCCGGATCTCCCATGTGGTAGGCGGGAACTCAGTCACTTGAACCACATCCACTTCCCCCAACTGTTTTTTACATTTAGCTAAATCTGTCAGGGAGAAGGGAACATGGACTCTACTTGTTCCCACGTCTCTGTTTCCTACTTTCCTATGGGGTAGAGGTCATTCTTGGGTTCCCTGTTAGGGTGAAAAGATGCCCCACTCCTAGTGACTTCTGCTGGACTAGCTATGGGTGCATAAGGTGGGAGTGCAGAGGTGAGTCCAAGGGAGCCTTAGGTTCAGGGGCCCTAGGCTTAGGGGCCTTAGACTTAGGAACCTTAGGCTCAGGGGCCTTGGACTCCTCCAGGACCTCAGGCTCCTCCAAGACCTCAGGCTTCTCCAGGACCTCAGGTTTTTCCAGGACCTCAGGCTTCTC
>JAKSZT010050748.1:308265-351673 GCA_026826555.1 Tolypeutes matacus | reverse complement strand
CTTCTCCAGGACCTCAGGCTTCTCCAGGACCTCAGGCTCCTCCAGGACCGCAGGCTTCTCCAGGACCGCAGGCTTCTCCAGGACCTCAGGCTCCTCCAGGATCCCAGGCTCCTCCAGGACCTCAGGCTCTTTCAGGACCTTGGACTCCTCTGGGACTATGAATGATTTTTATTTTTCTCGTTTTGACAAGATCCAAAAGTCAACCTGAAACAGATATCCATGTGAACCCTATAATAAGGAGAGTCAAGCCCAATCTAGGACAAATGACAGAAGGACCCTCTTGGCCAAGAGGGAAAGGAGACTTTCTCTGGTGCCTGTAAGGAATGCCCAAGGAGAGAGCTGTCCAGTTATCCTCCCAAGCAGGAGACACCAAGTTCTCATCACTGCCAGGCAAGAGAGTGAAACCTAAGTAGGCCAAGGGACATTGGCTGCCCATTGGCACAGGCTGCCATGAATAATGGACAATGTGATGGGTTAAAAGAAACCACAAATGTTAGCTCCAACTCCATAGTGTTAAGCAGTCTAACACCAATTTAATGTCTTAAGCTTGTCACTACAGATGAACCCCCAAACGGAAAAGTGAGTCTAAATGGGACCTCAGGCTCAGAAACCGGGTTACAATTCTGGGAGAACTGAGGGGGGGATCGTCTAAGATATCACCCTCCTTCTCAGGCTCTCTCTGTTCAGGTTCCTTTTTCTCTGGTTTTCTCTCCCTCTTTTTTTTTTAAGATTTATTTTATTTACTCCCCTCCCCCTTGTTGTTTGTGCTCACTGTCTGCTCTCTGTGTCTGCTCGTCTTCTCTTTAGGAGGCACCAGGACCTGAGCCTGGGACCTCCCATGTGGGAGGGAGACGCTCAGCCGCTTGAGCCCCCTCGGCTCCCTGCATTGTCTTTCCTCTTTGTGTCTCTTTTGTTGCGTCATCTTGTCCGGTCAGCTCGCTGCGCCTGCCCGTGGCACCAGCTCGCGGTCTTGCTTGTCTTCTCCAGGAAGTTCTGGGAACTGAACCCTCAGGTTCTCTCTTTTCTGGGGGTGGTTTCACTTCCTGAGCATAACACAACCTGCAAGACCCATTTAAACTTGTCTTCTGAGATAGAGCCATAAAGAGCTGGGCATGTGGCACCTCTGAGTGCTTCCTTCCCCTTTTACACTGGAGGTTTACCTGTAAGATAGGGCTACAGTGTAGAGGGCCGTTGGCAGGCCGCTGCTGGCTGCTTTCAAGGCCGTGCTGTGGCCACGCAGTGCTAACAGGAGAAGATCAGCTTCTCCTCCCTCAGCCCTTCCGTGGGCAAGGTCTGGTATGCGAGAGGCCACGCCTGTATCCTGGGAAAATGGAGAAGAGTTTCTCAGCCGGTCTGATGTCCCAGACTCTGATTCCAACTAACCTTTTAGCCTCCAAACCGAAGCGCCTTGTGCCTCTAAGAAGTTAAGGGACACTGCTTGGGGGGCGTTTGGAGCTGCCGCTCTGGTCTCAGGGTCCTGAGAACTCAGAGCCGGGCCACTGGTGTTCCCATGGCAAACTAGGTCTTGGGAGACATCCAGACCCGGTTCTGGACCAAAGCAACCAAGCCGCACGCGTGGTTCTCCCAGGAAAGGGGCTGGCTTGAAACCTTTCCCCTGGCCTCTTCTTACAGAGGTCTTACCTGCCGCCTCACTTTATGGCCACTGCCAGGGAATTTCGCAGTTAAACTAGACATTAAAAATCCATTATGTGATTGGTCTGCCCTGGGCAGCAAACAGCCTCAGGGGCCCCAAGGCAACAGTCAGGGCCTCTCGGGGCTGAGAAGGAACAGAACTTCCCTGTGCTACGAAGGGCAGGACCAAGCCTCGCTAGCAAATGCATTTTCCTTTACTTCAGAGCTTTGCTTACTTCCCACTTTGACTGACAGAACTTGGATGAGCAACGCTAATTCCAGTATATACTCTCCGAGGTCACTGAAGCCTCAAGGAAACTGGTTTCTCTCATGACTTGCTACTTTTAGGAACCTCATCACTCAAGCTGGGAGGTCCCCTCCCCAGTCCTTGGAGATAACAGGGCAGCCACGTCCAACCCTGAGGGTTGAGAATTCCACCAGGCTGAAAACACCTGAAGTCACTGATACGAGGGAGGGGAAGGACAGGAGACAGGGATGTCTCAAACCTGCCTTCCCCCAGCCGTAGAGAGCAGAAGCTGCCATGATACAAACAGGGGAGAATAGAGCAGTCACCATCACGGAGGCGAGGTGAGCCCTGAAATAAGCATAAGCAAAGGCAAAATCAGTTTATTTATGCATTTATTTTTAGGTACCGGGGCCAGGGATTGAACCCGGGACCTTGTATGCTGGAAGCCTGCACTCAACCGCTGAGCAACATCTGCCCCCTAGAGGCAAAGTCGGCCCCACCCCCAAGATGGCTCCCTCCTTTGTCTGCTCGTTGTCTGTGTCTTGTTTTAGGAGGCAGCGGGAACCGAATCTGGGACCTCCCATGTGGGAGTGGGTGCCCAACTGCTCGAACCACATCCGCTCCCTGCTTGCTTTGTTTTTGTTTGCTGCCTGCTCATTGTCGGCTCACTGTCTGCTGGGTTTTTCGCTTCTTGTTTTTTCTTGTCTGCTCGTTGCTTGTTTGTCTTCTTTAGGAGGGACCCAGAAGAGAACCCAGGACCTCCAATGTGGGAGGCAGGCACTCAACTGCCTGAGCCACATCTGCTCCCTACAGAGTCTCGATGTCTGCAATGAAAATGGTTCAGCAATTAACAATAATATACTTGTATATAAATGTATATCGGAGAGAGCTCAGACAGCTGTGAGAAACCTTAATAACTGATGAAACTAAGGATGAAAATAAAAGTTAGAAAAAAATAAAATGATGTCCTTACTTTTTGTCTGAAAGTTAGCATTTTCTTCAATTATGAACGGAGGTAGAAACACACGGTAGATATTAGCCACATCTCTAATTATGTAACCACTAAAATTGTACTCACGCCCATCATTGCTGTGAAATGTGGTAATTTTTAGATATGCAGTCAGGTCTTATTTAATGTATTAAGAAGCAAACTTTATAATATTTTAGTATTTTCAATGATTTATTGTATTTTGTGGAAATCGCATCCAATATCCAAACTGTTTTGCTATTTTTATGAATAATACCATGATTTAACTCTGATTTTAAATGAGATAGTGTAACAAGGCTTGGTACAAAAACAATCTTTATAAATACTTGCTATTAGTGACATTGTCTTGAACTCTGTAAACAGACACAAGCGTGAAGTACGGTACTCGATATTTTTTAAAAAGTTGTAATCGTGGGATAAAGCAGAACTTCCTTACATTTGTTTTATGCCTAGTATGGTCTTTGGCTTTAAATATACGAAATGGGGGAAAGCTGGGGGGTCCCTGACCCTTCTTTCCTTTCTCTTTTTTCACCCCTTCAGCGCCTTCCCCTCCTCTCTCCTCCCTCCTTTCCCCGCGTGTGTCCACGCCGAGACAAACCGCCCCCGAGCCTCAGCCGGGTGCCGCGCCCACGGCGGAGACCCTCTCCCGGGGGTCGCGCGGTCTCGCACCCGGAGGGACGGGCTGGGCGGGCGTTTCCCGCCCGCCGGCCTCAGCACCCGCCCCGACGCGGTTTCTGGCCAAACTGCTCCCTTCCCACCGCGCCGCCCAGACCCGCGGAGCCGGCGGCCTGCGCCCCTCAGCCGGCAGCGGCGGCCGCCAGGACCCCCAAAGCGCCCCCTCCGCCCCCGACCCCGCCGGGACGCCGTCAAGTGTTCATTTCCTTGGGCCAGGACGCGGGGACGGGCGCTGCGCCCCCGCGCCCCCTCTGCGCCCCCGCGCCGCGCAGAGCCGAGCCGGCCGGGGTGGTGGGCGCCGCCGCGCCCGCGCCGAGGATTGGGGTTACCCCGCACCCTCGCCGCCGTGCAGGTTCGTCCAAGGGTCCACGGCGGAGGGCGCAGGGAGAAAAAGTAGTTTATGGAGCAGGGCGGGAGGGCTCGGCGCGGGCCGGGGGGGGCTTCGGTCAGAAGACGACTTTGGGGCTTGCCTGCGGGGTGGGGGCAGCCCCGGCCGCATCCTGGGCCCAGGCCCGGAAGAGAGGGGGGACGTGGCTCCAGCTCTCTGCAATCCTCTCCAAATGCCTGGGAACGAGCCTCACATTTTATTGTTTTTATTAAAGTGTGAAAAGTGTTTTGGGGGACAGCTGAACTGAAGGATGCCGTTTGCTTGAGCAGCTACCCCAGAAGGTCCCCGAGGGAGCGGAACCGCCCCTTCTGCCCCCCACTACCCTTGTGATGTTTGGCAGTTAAAATCTTTCCCAGAATGAGTTTTTCTCATCTGTAAAATGGGGACAAACCCCCAAAATCTAACTGTGCTAAATAATGATGGGCAAATTACAAAACAGTAAATGTGGATGTAAATTATCAGAAGTTGTTAGAACTATGTGATGCGTGACTTGTGTCCAGGCCTAGAGAGCATAGGCAGGTTAGTAACTTCAGGTGTAGCTCAAATAATAAAGGCACGTGTTGGGCATCTCCGGTGTGCAAGGATTTGTCTGGGTCTTTGCAGAGAAGAAGATGAAATGGACACACTTCCCAATCCGGAGGTGGTTCTTGCCTGGTGGGGGATATAAGATGGTAATATGGAGTTTGAGGCAGGTGATAGTTGTTACTGTCAGGAGGTCCAGTCCGTGGGCGAGGCTAATGGTTCTAAACTTACACATTGGAATCACCTGGAGAGCTTTAAAAGCCACTAGTGGGAAACGGATGTGACTCAAGTCACACATGGGAGGTCCAGGGTTCAGTTACCAGTGTCTCCTGGAGAGGACGGGCAGGCAAGACAAGCTGATGGAACAAGGTGATGCAACAAGGAGCTAAAAGAGAAAAGACAATGAGAGACACAACAAAGTGAGCTGAGTGGCTCAAGCGATTGAGCGCTCTCTCCCACATGGGAGGTCCCAGGTTCAGGTCCCAAAGACGAGAAGAGAAGACGAGCAGACACAGAGAGCACACAGTGAATGAACACAGAGAGCAGACAAACGAGCGCAAAACAATGGGGGTGGGGGAAGAAATAAATAAATCTTTAAAAAACAAAAAAACATTGGTGTGCAGATGTCTGTTCGTGTCACTGCTCTCAGTTCTTCTGGAAGGGCATATATACCCAGTAGTGGTATTGCTGGGTCACATGGAAAGTCTCTCTCTCTCTCTCTCTCTATATATATATATATATATTTTTTTTTTTTTCCAAGAGCAAGCACTTAATTTTGTTATTTAAACTTTTTTTTTTTTAACAAATCAATTTTATTGGTATGTATTAATAAAGATACAGTTCATCCAAAGTGTACAATCAATGGTACTTGGTGTAATCACATAGTTGTGCCTTCATCACTTCATTCATTATTAGATCATTTTCATTATTTCAATAATAATAAACAAAAACAGAAAAACAAGTAAACAATATAATTCTTCACCTCTCAATCTCTTTCTCCTGCTGTACATAGCTGCTATTTCTGGCTATTCTTACACAGTTATTTATTTATTCTCTTGGAGTATTCTGGTTGGAGTACGCTGCGATTCTTGGACATATAAGTTCATTTCTTTGGTGAGAGTTGGGAAATTTTCAGCTATTATTTCCTCAAATACTTTTTCTGTCCCTTTTCCTTTCTCTTCTCCTTCTGGAACTCCCATGATATGTATGTTGTTGCGTTTTGTGTTGTCATTTGATTCTCTGAGCCCCTGCTCAAATTTTTCCATTCTTTTCTCCCTCTGTTCTTTTCTCTCTTCAATTTCAGCTGTTCTGGCTTCTGTAACACTTATCCTTCTATCATTTTGAGTCTGTTGCTGTATATGTCTCTAATGTGATTTTTAAAAAAAAATTTTATCTCACCTACCTTGTCTTTCATTCCCATGAGCTCTGTTACTTTTCTATTCAGGTTTCATATTCTTTGTGCTCGCTCAGTGTCGTCTTTTTTTTTTTCTTTCTTTATTATTATTATTTTTTAATTTTTAAAAATTTTTACCAGGAGGTCCCGGGGATCGAACCCAGGTCCCTCCATATGGGAGACGGACGCCCAACCAGTTGAGCCATATCCGTCCCCTCAGTGTCTTCTTGATGCCCTTTATCTCTTTAGCCATATTGTCTTTCAACTCATTAATTTGATTTTGGAAATTTGTGTGCAACTTGTTAATTAATTGTCTCAAGCCCTGTTTCTCTTCTGGGGTTATTTTATTTATTTTATTTCTTTCCTTCTTTCCACCCCCTCATTGTGTGCACTTACTGTGTCTGTTTGTCTTCCTTGTTTCTTTAGGAGGCTCTGGAAACTGAACCCAGGACCTCTGATATGGGAGGGAGTGGCCTAATCTCTTGAGCTACCTCCGCTCCCTGCTTTGCTGTGTCTTTCATTGTGTTTTTCTTCTTGTGTCTCTTGTTGCATCATCTTGTTATGCCTGCCCGTTGCATCAGCTTGCTGTCTTCTTTAGGAGGCACTGGGAACCTCTGCTCCCTGCTTTGTTGTGCCTCTCCTTATATATTTTCTTCTTGTATCTCTTGTGTCAGCGTGCCATGCCTGTCCGTCATGCCAGCTTACTGTCTTCTTTAGGAGGCACCAGGATTCAAACCAGCGACCTCCTATGTGGTAAGTGGGAGCCCAGTCACCTGAGCCACATCTGCTTCCCTCTCCATTTCATCTTTTTTTTAAACTTTATTTTGTACATTTAATAATTGAAAATATAAACAATTAAAAACTAAAAAGTGTAAACACAGATGAATAAATATATACATTTCTCAAACGTAATGGATACATATAAAAATTTTTGAGTTATACAATGTTACACAATATACTTGGTTCATAGTAACACATTCATACAGTATTTGTCCTTTTGTGTCTGGCTTGCTTCACTCAACATAATGTCCTCCAGGTTCATCCATGATGTCATATGCTGGGTTTGATTATCCATTCGTCTGTTGATGGACACCTGGATTGTTTCCACCTTTTTGCAATGGTGAATAATGTGGCTATGAACATCGGTGTGCAGATGTCTGTTCGTGTCACTGCTCTCAGTTCTTCTGGGTATATACCCAGTAGTGGTATTGCCGGGTCACGTGGCAAGTCTATATTCACCTTCTTTAGGAACTGCCAAACAGTCCTCCACAGTGGTTGTACCATCCTGCATTCCCACCAACAGTGAAGAAGTGTTCCTACCTCTCCACATCCTCTCCACACTTGTAGTTCTCTGTCTTTTTTTAAAAGTGGCCATTCTGTTAGGTGTGAAATGATATCTCATTGTAGTTTTGATTTGCATTTCCCTAACCATGAGTGTAGTTGAGCATTTCTTCATGTGTTTTTTTTTTTGCCATTTTTATTTCTTCTTTGGAGAAATGTCTATTCAAGTCTTTTGCCCATTTTTAAATTGGGCTGTTTGTCTTTTTATTGTTGAGTTGTAACATCTCTTTATATATCCTGGATATTAAACCCTTATCAGATATGTGATTTCCAAATACTTTTTCTCATTGAGTTGGCTGCCTTTTCACCCTTTTGACAAAGTCCTGTGAGGTGCAAGAGTGTTTAATTTTGAGGAGGTCCCATTTATCTATTTTTTCTTTTGTTGCACGTGCTTTGAGTGTGAGGTCCAAGAAACCACCACCTACTACAAGGTCTTGAAGATGTTTCCCTACATTTTCTTCTAGTAGTTTTATGGTCCTGGCTTTTATATTTAGATCTTTGATCCATTTTGAGTTGATTCTTGTATAGGGGGTGAGATAGGGGTCCTCTTTCATTCTTTTGGTTATAGATATCCAGTTCTCCCAACACCATTTGTTGAAGAGACTGTTTTTTCCCAGCAGCATGGGCTTAGTAGGTTTGTCAAAAACCAGTTGACTGTATAGGTGAGGGTTTATTTCTGGGTTTTCAATTCTATTCCACTGATTGATGTGTCTATATTTATGGCAGTACCATGCTGTTTTGACCACTGTAGCTTTGTAATATATTTCAAGATCAGGCAGTGAAATTCCTCCCACATTGCTCTTCTTTTTTAGAATGCTTTTGGCTATTCGAGTGCACTTACCCTTCCAGATGAATTTGGTAATTGCCTTCTCTAATTCTGTAAAGTAAGCTGTTGGGATTTTGATTGGTATTGCATTGACTCTATAAATCAGTTTGGGTAAGATTGACATCTTCACGATATTTATTCTTCCAATCCATGAACACGGAAGGTCTTTCCATTTGTTTAGGTCTTTTTAAATTTCTTTTAGCATTGTTTTGCAGTTTTCTGCATATAGGTCCTGTACTTCTTTGGTTAAATTAACTCCTGGGTATTTGAGTCTTTTTGTTGCTATTGAAAATGGACTTTTCCCCCTGATTTCCTCCTCAGGTCGTTCAGTACTAGTGTACAAAAACATTACTGAATTTTGCGTGTTGATCTTGTATCCTGCCACTTTGCTGAACTCATTTATTAGTTCAAGTAGCTTTGTCATGCATACTTTGGGATTTTCTAAGTACAGGATCATGTCATCCACAAACAGTGAGAGTTTTACTTCCTCTTTTCCTATTTGGATGCCTTTAATTTTTTTTTTTTTCTTGTCTAATTGTCCTAGCTAGAACTTCTAGTACAATGTTGAATAACAATGGTGACAGTGGGCATCCTTGTCTTGTTCCCGATCTTAGAGGGAAAGCTTTCAACCTCTCCCCATTGAGTATGATGTTGGCTGTGGGTTTTTCATATATGCCTTTTATCATAATGAGGAATTTTCCTTTTATTCCTATCTTTTGAAGTGTTTTTATCAAAAAAGGATGCTGGATTTTGTTGAATGCCTTTTCTGCATCTATTGAGATGATCATGTGTTTTTTTCGTTCAATTTGTTAATGTGGTGTATTACATTGATTGATTTTCTTATGTTGAACCAGCCTTGCATACCAGGAATAAATCCCACTTGGTTGTGATGTATAAGTCTTTTGATATGCTGTTGGATTCGATTTGCAAGTATTTTGTTGAGAATTTTTGCATCTATGTTCATTAGGGAGATTGGTCTGTAATTTTCTTTTCTGGTAGAATCTTTATCTGGCTTTGGTATTAGGGTGATGTTGGCTTCATAAAAATGTGTTGGGTAATTTTCCCTCCTCTTCAATTTTTTGGAAGAGTTTAAACAGGATTGGTGTTAATCCTTTTTGAAATGCTTGGTAGAACTCACCTGTGAAGCCATCTGGTCCTGGACTTCTCTTTGCTGGGAGATTTTTGATGAAGGATTAAATCTCCTTAAAGGTGTTTGGTTTGTTAAGTTCTTATATTTTTTGTAGTGTCAGTGTAGCGTGGTTGTACATTTCTAGAAATTTGTCCATTTCATCTAGGTTGTCTAGTTTGTTGGCATATAGTTTCTCATAATATCCTCTTATGATTCTTTTTATTTCTGTGAGTCATTTGTAACTCCCCCCCCTCTTTCATTTCTGATTCTATTTATTTGTATCTTCTCTCTTTTTTTCTTTGTTAGTTTAGCTAGGGGTTTGTCAATTTTATTGATCTTCTCAAAGAACCAGCTTTTGGTTTTGTTGATTTTCTCTATTGTTTTTCTGTTCTCATTTTCATTTATTTCTGCTCTAATCTTTAGTATTTCTTTCCTTCTGCTTGCCTTGGGATTGGTTTGCTGTTCTTTTTCTAGTTTCTCTAGTTGTTCAGTTAAATCTTTGAGTTTAGCTCTTTCTTGTGTTTTATTTTTTTTATTTTTTATTTTTTATTTATTTATTTTTTTCTTTTTTAAGGATTTATTTATTTATTTACTTTTATCCATTTTTACACCCCTTCCCCCTCCCCCCCGTTTTTGCTGTTTCTGTGTCCATTCACTGGGCAACTCTGTGTCCATTTTCTGCCCTCTCTTCTCATCCTTCTCCTCCTGTCTTCACTGGGATTCAATCCTTGGAATCTCTGATGTAGGAGAGAGGCATCCTGCCCACGCAACCTTAGTTGCTGGTTTTTCGGTACGTCTCATCTTGCCTCTCCCTTGTGTCACTCTCCTATTATGTCATCATCTTGCTGTGTGGCTCGCGGGAACTGGTGGTGCGCCCGCGCACAGGGCCTGGCGGCCCACGCACCTTCCATATATTTTTTAAATTTTTAACAGGAGGTCCCGGGGATTGAACCCAGGTCCCTCCATATGGGAGATGGACGCCAACCAGATATAGCCCCCTGCTATATCTCTTAAGGTTGACCAGAGATACCTAGAGTTACAGTCTTTTCCCATACAGGATGGACATATAATAAATCAGGCTTAGTTTATCACCAGCATTCTAAAAACCAGACCTAGGGAGGAAAACGAGGTCTGGGGACACATGCATGGTTTCTAATATAGCGAATGTTTAACCCACCCTGATTATCACAGAATCAGGACAGTGAGAATATTCGCTTCTTGTGTTTTAATATAGGCATTTAGGGCTATAAATTTCCCTCTCAAGACTGCCTTCCCTGTATTCCATAAGTTTTGATATGTTGTGTTCTCATTTTCATTTGTCTCAATATATTTACTGATTTCACTTGCAATGTCTTCTTTGACCACTGATTATTTAGGAGTGTGTTGTTTAGTCTCCACGCATTTGCAAATTTACTTTTTTTCCTGTCTATTATTGATTTCTAGTTTCATTCCATTATGATCTGAGGAGGTGCTTTGTATAATTTCAATCTTTTTATATTTATAGAAAGCTGCATTGTACCATAACATGTGGTCTATCTGGAGAAAAACCCATGGACACTTGAGAAGAATGTATAACCCGCTGAGATTGGATGCAGTGTTCTGTATATATCTGTTAGGTCTAACTCATTTATCATATTGTTCAAGTCTCTCTTTCCTTGTTGATCTTCTGTCTAGTTCTTTCTAATGATGTGAGTGGGGTGTTGAAATCTCCAACGATTATTGTAGAAACATCTATTTTTCCCTTCAGTTTTGTCAGAGTTTGTCTCATATATTTTGGGGCACCCTGGTTAGGTGCACAGATATTTATGACTGTTATATCTTCCCGGTGGATTGTCCCTTTTATTAAGATATAATGGCTTTCTGTATCTTTAACTTTTTTTGCATTTAAAGTATGTTTTGTCTGATATTAGTATAGCTACCCCTGCTCTTTTCTGGTTACTATTCGTGTGGAGTATCTTTTTCCAACCTTTCACTTTCAGCTGGTTTGTATCCCTGGGTCTAAGGTGAGTTTCTTGTAAGCAGCATATGGATGGCTCATGTTTTTTTTATCTGTTCTATCAGCCTGTATCTTTTGATTGGGGAGTTTAATCCATTCACATTCAATGATATTACTGTAATTGCACTATTTACTTCCTCCAATTTATTCTTTGGTTTTCATATGTCATCTTGTTTTTGTTGCTCTTTTTACTCTTTTGGTTATCCTTTTTGCTATTCTTTCTTCTATACTCTCCTCCAAGCCTCTCTCCTGTCTTTTTCTTTCAGGTTCTAAGGCTTCCTTTAATATTTCCTGCAAAGGTGCATTCTTTTTTTGCAAACTCTCTTAGTTTCTGTTTGTTTGTGAATAATTTATACTCACCTTCATATTTGAAGGACAGTTTTGTTGGATAAAGAATTCTTGGCTGGCAGTTTTTCTCTTTCAGTTTCCTAATTGTATCATACCACTGTCTTCTCGCCTTCATGGTTTCTGAAGAGAATCTGCACTAAGTCTTATTGGACATCCCTTGTACGTGATCGTTTGCTTCTCTCTTGCTGCTCTGAGAATTTTCTCTTCATCTTTGACATTTGACATTCTGAGTAGTATGTGTCTTGGTGTAGGTCTATTTGTATTTATTCTGATTGGGGTACTGTGTGCTTCTTGGACATGTAAGTTCATTTGTTTCTTGAGAGTTGGGAAATTTTCAGCTATTATTTCCTAAATACTCTTTCTGCCCCTTTTCCCTTCTCTTCCCCTTCTGGAACTCCCATGACATGTATGGTGTTGTGTTTTGTGTTGTCATTCAACTCTCTGAGCCCCTGCTCAATTTTTTCCATTCTTTTCTCTCTCTGCTCTTTTCTCTCTTCAATTTTAGCTGCTCTGTCTTTGGTATCACTTATTCTTTCTTCTATCATTTCGAGTCTGCTGCTGTATGCCTCAATTGTGTGTGTGTGTGTGTGTTTAAGATTTATTTATTTACTTTTTTATCCATTTTTACCCCTCCTCCCCGTTTTTGCTGTTTTTGTGTCCATTTGCTGGGCAATTCTCTATGTCTGTTTCCTGCCCTCTCTTCTTATCCTTTTCCTCCTGTCTTTACTGGGATTTGATCCTGGGAACCTCTGATGTGGGAGAGGTGTCCTACCGCCTGTGCCACATTAGTTTCTGGTTTCTCAGTGTGTTTTGTCTTGGCTCTCCCTTGTGTCACTCTCCTGTTATGTCATCATCGTAGCTTGGCGGAGCCTGACAGCGCACCCATGCACGGGGCCTGATGGCTCACCTGCTTGCGGAGACTGGTGGCCCACGTGCCTTCTCTCTCTCTCTCTCTCTCTCTCTCTCTATATATATATATATATATATATATTTTTTTTTTTTTTTTTTTTTACCGGGAGGTCCCGGGGATCAAACCCGGGTCCCTCCATGTGGGAGACGGACGCCCAACCAGTTGAGCCACATCCGACCCCCTTTATATTTTTATTTTTACTGGGAGGTCCCGGGGATGGAACCCAGATCCCTCCATATGGGTGACGGACACCCAACCATTTGAGCCACATCCACCCCCATCAAATGTGTTTTTGTCTTCATCTATTGTGTCTTTCATTCCCATGAACTCCATTACTTTTCTGTTCAGGATTTCAAATTCTTCTTTGTGTTTGCTCAGTGTCTTCTGGATGTCATTTATCTCTTTAACTATATTGTCTTTCAACTCATTAATTTGATTTTGGAAATTTGTGCTCATTTTGCTGATTAGTTCTCTCAATTCTGCATCTCTTCTGGGACTTTGATGTATTCCTTTTATTGGGCCATGTCTTCTATTTTCTTAGTATGGCTTGTAATTTTTTGCTGGTGTTTAGGCATCTGGTTAGGTTTTATTTTACTTAGATGCTCAATCTCTTTCTCTTTTATAGGGTTTTAGTAGCAGGAGGCTGTGGATTACCACAGCTCTTTGATTTTTGGCTCAACCTTGATTGTTAGGATGGTCCTGCTGGTTGCTCAAAACTGGGCACTTGGGAAGCGGCTGTGGCTCAATCAGTGGGGCTCCCGTTTACCATATGGGAGGCCCCGGGTTCGGTTTCCGGGGCCTCCTGGTGAAGGCAAGCCCGCCCGCACGGTGTGGTTAGCTGACCCAGCGAGCACAAGCAGCAAGGGGGGGATAAATGAATAAATAAATAAAATCTTTAAAAAAAAACAAAAAACAAAAAAACTGGGCACTGGACCCAGTAATTGGTTGTAGAGTCACTTCCTAGGGCCTTGGGCAGGGAGACTATAGAGGCCAGGAAAAGCCTCTCCTACTTATTTTTAATTTTCTTATGTGCACTTCCTTGGTCTGCCAGGAGATGGCGCCCTTTGGCAGCTCTCAATTCAATGCCTGGTCAGAGTGTATTTGTTGTGACACAGACCAGATCAATGTGATAGAGCTTCCTGTCTGGAGGCTAGGAGCCCTGTGATTCAAACTTTCTGAGATAGTTCTCCAGTATTCTCTGGCAGCCCCCTCCCTTTTCCCAGCTAGGAAATATTTCCACTCCCCTCTGAGTCCTCAACAATCAGTCCCTGTTAGTAGAGGAGGAGATTGGGAGGTTTGTATATCTTTAGCCCCTTGCAGGCTCCAAGGCAAACAATGGCGCAGCCCCACCCGGCCTGGAAGGGCTCTCGGGACAGGGCAGACCAAACCTGGGAATCCAAAGCAGGGTCAGCACCAAGCTCTCTCTCCCTTCTCCTGTGGAGTCCTCAACAATTAGTCCAGGCTAGAGGAGAGGGAGATTGCGAGGGTCGGATTTCTCCAGTCCTTCGTTGGCTCCCAGGGCAAACCACCATGTGGCGCCATGGCCTGGAAGGGTCCGTGGGGCTCCGCAGCCCAAATTTCAGGTCAGAACCTGAGTCAGCCTTAGGCTGTGTCCCTCTCTCTCCCCTTTCCTGGAGTGGCAGATCCCTGGAGTCCCCTTTGTCTGTGGTCGCAGGCCCAGGGGCCCGAGAATTCTAAAGTGTGGGGGAGGGGCCGGCAGCAGCAGGCACTGCTGGTTCCAACTCACGGTTCTGTCGTCGCGATTTCCCTCTTCTGTCCCTCTCTCCTCTGGGTGGTGTGCAGCCTTCACCTGCTGACCTAAACCCTAGAAGGTCTTTTTCGGGTCTGTTTCAGTCTGTCCCCTAGCTCTTTTTCTGGAGAAGAGATTCCCGTGTCTTTCTAGTCTGCCATCTTCCCTGAAGTTCCTCCCCCTCCATTTCATCTTAATCTAGTATTTCTAATAATAAGGCCTCATTTCTTTAAATTCTTATTTCTGGCCAGATGTTTTATTCATAAGGATTTTAGCACATGGAAAAGAAGTTAAAGAGGAATGAATAATGATTAATAATTAATTTAGTAATTTCAATACAATAGAATTGCTTTTGGGTTGGTTTACTGTTCTTTTTCTAGTTTCTTTAGTTGTTCAGTTAAATCTTTGAGTTTAGCTCTTTCTTCTTTTTTAATTTCCCACTCAAGACTGCCTTAGCTGTATCCCATACGTTTTGATAAGTTGTGTTTTTGTTTTCACTCGTCTCAATATATATACTGATTTCACTTGTAATTTCTTCTTTGACCCACCAATTATTTAGGAGTGTGTTGTTCAGCCTCCACACATTTGCAACTTTATTTTTTTTCTATTATTATTATTATTTTTTTGAAGAAGAAGAAAATGTTTTTATTAATAACATGAATTTGACATCACATCCTATTAGAATTGAACAAGGATAAATAATGCTGTTATAAAATTTACATTTCTCCCATCCTTTTCAGGGAAAATATTACATGTTAGAGTTCTTACTGACCTTAGGACTGATTTTAATAAAACCCATTTGGTTTTTTAAAAAAGTAAATGGCAATTAACATATTCAAACTTAGCACAATTCAAACTGTGTTAAGTAGTTAGAAAGGCAACTATAAAATCTATAATGAGGGAAGTGGCTGTGGCTCAATCAGTGGGGCTCCCGTTTGCCATATGGGAGGCCCCGGGTTCGGTTCCTGGGGCCTCCTGGTGGGGGCAGGCCCGCCCGCGCGGCGTGGTTAGCTGACCCAGTGAGCACAAGCAGCAAGGGGGGGATAAATGAATAAATAAATAAAATCTTTAAAAAAATAAAAAATAAAAAAATAATAAAATAAAATCTATAATGATAACAACTGGCAGGATTACGGCTGTTTTGTTAAACATTAACAAATGTTAATCTCTCTTTCAGCTGTTACATCAATGCACCTTTTTCATTGGGGAGGCATTTGCTTGCTGTAGGTGTCACAATGACTAGCAAGTTTCTTCTTAAGTAACAGATACGTGACTGACCAAGAATGAAATGAATTTTCTTTCCAAATTTTGCTGTCTTTTGGAGCAGAAGCAAAAACCTTTGACTTGTGAAGATAGAGAGGCAAATATTGTGAAATGTAGCTGTTGTAATCTTCTGACAACTAAACTAACAATTAAATGGGGCTATGAATTATTTTTAGGAATAATTCTTTGAAATATGTTTTTAAAATAACAAGGCTTCAGAATAACTAGCCTTCTATTTTGGTACATGACCTGATAAAGAACACATTCAATCTGTATTTTAGTAATTTCTTCTATCAACTACATTTTGCCCTTAATAAGGGTTAGAGTTGTGGTTTCAAACAATTTCTACATATGATACATTTTCAAATAAGCTTCCATTTCACTGAACTGAGGTGTTTTTCACTTATGTGCCTGTAGAAGGTAATTTGAGTATACACATACATACACTTGGCACATACATGTGTGTATATATCTGCATGTATTTTTTAAGTTTTTAAGTTACTTTTACCATTAGAATAAAATGACTATAGGGACAACTCTGAGGAACAGTGTGAACAGTGAGAAATCCTTCTCTAAGTTGAGGATGGCAGGTAGAGTTCGCTGAAGGATGTGATGAGGCTGTAGTATGTCTTTTCATCATCTGTTAAGCCTGCATTGCCAGGTCTCACCACTACAGCTACATGCACATCTGCTTCCTCGGCGGCACTGGCCTCTAGAGTAACGTCTGTCAGAAACAGGATGTTGTTGGTTGAGCACCCAATGCTGTTTGCGATTTTTCGATAACTCTCACTTTCCACTTTGTGTCCAATCTTGGTATCAAAGTGACCATCAACAAGCTCAAGAATATCTCCCTCAGTAGAATGCCCAAATAATAGTTTCTGTGCCTCTATACTCCCTGAAGAATAGATATACACCTTCATTCCAGCCTCTCTCCATTTCTTTACTGCTGGAACTACATCTTCAGAGAACTCTGCTTTCATGCGCCCAGCTGTGAATGCCGCCCTCCACATGTGGCCCTGCAGCTGCTTCAGAGCCGTGGTCTTTGGGTCCATAGACATCTGCCAGCACACATTATCGACCACAGCTCGGATCATCTGTTCCAGGTCATCTTCTCCATTCCCAGAGGCTGCAGGGATCAGAACAGCTCCTTCCAGGTGGGAATCCTCTTCAGCCTGTTTCCTCAAAAGATTGACGTCCTGCTGGCACTCCTCTTCTTCCCAATGTGTATGCAGATATTCTTTGACATTTTCTTTAATGTAAGGAAATAAAATGTCCTTCGATATCTAACAGGATCGCAGCGACTTCGGCGGGCACCGAAAGCACGACCATTTCCCTGCCGGATGCTACTACAAAATCGGCCTAACTGGTAGGAAGAGCGAAGGTAGGCGAAGGGTGGTGGCGGCGGCTGCTCCCCCAGAACAGTCCTGACCTCCCGACAGCCCAGCAAGAACCCAGAGGCTGGCAACTGCGTGTGGGAAATGGACCAGCTCCGCGGACTTGGAAGTGGAGAGACTTCTAGTATTGATTTCCATTTCCATTCCATTATGATCTGAGAAGGTGCTTTGTATAATTTCAATCTTTTTATATTTAGAGAGCTGTATTGTGCCCTAACATGTGGTCTATCCTGGAGAAAGATCCATGGGCACTTGAGAAGAATGTGTAACCCGCTGAGTTTGGATGCAGTGTTCTGTATATGTATGTTAGGTCTAACTTGTTTATCGTATTGTTCAAGTTCTCTGTTTCCTTGTTGATCTTCTGTCTAGTTGTTCTTTCTAATGATGTGAGTGGGGTGTTGAAGTCTCCAGTGATTATTGTAGAAATGTCTATTTCTCCCTTCAGTTTTGCCAGAGTCTGTCTCATATATTTTGGGGCACCCTGGTTAGGTGCATAGATATTTATGACTGTTATATCTTCCCGGTGGATTGTCCCTTTTATTAAGATATAATGGCTTCTGTATCTCTTATCACTTTTTTGCATTTAAAGTATGTTTTGTCTGATATTAGTATAGCTACTCCTGCTCTTTTCTGGTTACCATTCGCATGGAGTATCTTTTTCCAACCTTTCACTTTCAGCTGGTTTGTATCCCTGGGTCTAAGGTGAGTTTCTTGTAAGCAGCATACGGATGGCTGAAATTTTTTTATCATTCTATCAGCCTGTATGTTTTGCTTAGGGGAGTTTAATCCACTCACATTCAATGATATTACTGTAAATGTATTATTTACTTCCACCATTTTATTCTTTGGTTTTCATATACAATATCATATTTTCATTTGTCTTTTTACTCTCATATTATCCTTTCTGCTATTTTTTCTTATATGCTCTCCTCCAGGTCTCTCTCTCCTGTCTTTTTCTTTCAGGTTCTAAGGCTTCCTTTAATATTTCCTGCAAAGGTGGATTCTTTTTTGCAAACTCTCTTAGTTTCTGTTTGTGAGTATTTTATACTCACCATCATATTTGAAGGACAATTTTGCTGGATAATGAATTCTTGGCTGGCAGTTTTTCTCTTTTAGTATCCTGATTGTATTATATCACTGTCTTTTCAACTCCATTGTTTCTGAAGAGAAATCTGTACTAAGTCTTACCGGCCATCCCTTATATGTGATGATTTGCTTCTCTCTTGCTGCTCTGAGAATTTTCTCTTTATCTTTGACATTTGACATTCTGAATAGTATGTGTCTTGGAGTAGGTCTATTCAGATTTATTCTGATTGGGGTATGGTGTGCTTCACGGACATGTAAGTTCATTTCTTTCATGAGTTGGGAAATTCCCAGCTATTATTTTCTCAAATACTCTTTCTGCCCCTTTTCCCTTCTTTTCTCCTTCTGGAACTCCCATGACACATATGTTGTTGCTTTTCATCTTGTCATTCAACTCTCTGAGCCTCGGCTCAAAATTTTCCATTCTTTTCTCTCTCTCTTCTTTTCTCTCTTCAATTTCAGCTGTTCTGTCTTCTGTATCACTTCTTTCTTCTATCATTTCAAGTCTGCTTTTGTATGCCTCTAATGTGTTTTTTAAAATTTTTATTTATTTTTTTAAAGATTTATTTATTCCACCCCCCCTTTGTTGTTTTTTCACTCACTGCCTGCTGCCTGCTCTCTGCATGCTCTTCTATGTCTGCCTGCCTTCTCTTTAGGCGGCACCGAGAACTGATCCTGGGGCCTTCCAGAGTGGAGAGAGGCACTGAATCTCTTGTGCCACCTCAACTCCCTGCTCTGTCGATTCTCCTATTGTTTCTCTTCTGTGTCTCTTTTTGTTGCGTCATCTTGCTGCACCAGCTCTCCACACAGGCCAGCGCTCCTGTGTGGGCCAGCACTCCATGTGGGCCAGGACTCCCCGTGGGTCAGCTCTTCATGCAGGCCAGCTTGCTTTTCACCAGGAAGCCCCGGGAATCGAACCCTGGACCTCCAATATGGTAGACAGGAGCCCAATCACTTGAGCCACATCTGCTTCCCTCAAATGTGTTTTTTTTTTTTTTTTAAGATTTTATTTATTTATTCATTTATCCCCCCCCTGCTGCCTGCGCTCGCCGGGTCAGCCAACCACGCCGCGCGGGCGGGCCCGCCCCCACCAGGAGGCCCCGGGAACCGAACCCAGGGCCTCCCATATGGTAAACGGGAGCCCCACTGATCGAGCCACAGCCGCCTCCCTCAAATGTATTTTTGATCTCACCTATTGTGTCTTTCAATCCCATGAGCTCTGTTACTTTTCTCTTCAGGATTTCCAATTCTTCTTTGTGCTCAATGTCTTCTTGATGTCGTTTATCTCTTTAGTCATATTGTCTTTCAACTCATTAATTTGATTTTGGAAAATTGTGTGCATCTCATTAATTAGTTGTCTCAAATCTTGCATCTCTTCTGGGGCTTTGATATATTCCTATTCTTGGGCCATGTCTTCCATTTTCTCAGTGTGGCTTGTAATTTTTTGCTGATGTGTTGGCATCTGATTAGGATGTAGTTTACTCAGATGCTCAATTTCTTTCTCTTTCATAGGGATTTAATGGCAGGAGGCTGTGTGTTACCACTGCTCTTTGATTCTTGGCTTGACCTGGATTGTTAGGATTGTCCCTGTTATTTGCTCAAAACTGGGCACCGGACCCAGCAACTGGTTGCAGACCTGCTTCTTAGGGCCTTGGGGACGGAGGCTGTAAAGGCCGGGAAAAGCCTCTCATTTATTTTTAATTTTCTCAAGTGCACTTCCTTGGTATGCCAGGAGGTGGCGCTCTTTGGCAGCTCTCAGGTCAATGCCTGGTCAGAGTATGTTTGCTGCAACACTAACCAGATCAATGTGATAGAGGTTTCTGCCTGGAAACTAAGAACCTTGTGATTCAAACTTTCTCAGAGGCAGTTCTCCAGCCTTCTCTGGCAGCCCCCTTCCTCTTGCTTGGTTGGAAATATTTCCCCTCCCCTCTGTGTCCTCAACAATCAGTCCTGGTTAGTAGAGAAAGATTGAGAGGGTCAGATCTCTTTAGCCCCTTGCTGGCTCCAAGGCAAACAATGGCATGGCCCCACCTGGCCTAGTAGGGCTGGTGGACAGAGCAGACTAAATTTGTGGGTCAAAGCTGAGTCAGCCTTAGGCTGTCTCCCTCTCTCTCCCCTTTCCTGGGGTGGTGGATCCCTGAAGCCCCCTTTGTCTGTAGCAGGCCCAGAGGCCCGAGAATTCTAACATGTCTTTAGTGTGAGAGCTGGTGCCAGCAGTAGCAGCCACTGGTTTCCACTCACAGTTCTGTTGTCGCAATTCCCCTCCTTTGTTCCTCTCTCTTCTGGGCGGTGTCCAACCTTCGTCTGGTGTCCTGAATCCTAGAAAATCTTTTTCCAGGCCTTTTCAGCCTGTCCTCTAGCTATTTTTTCTGGCAGAAAAGAGAGTCCCAAATATCTCTAGTTCACCATCTTCCCCTGCCTTCATTTTTGAAGGTTATTTTCACCACATAATGAAAAAAATATTTTTGTTTTGTTGTTTCCATCCCCTTGGAAGATGCTGTTCTAGTCAGGGTTCTCTAGGGAAACAGAATCAACACTAGAGATCTGTCAATAGTATGAGATTTTATAAGAGTCTCTTACATGACCGTGGGGATGCACAAGTCCAAATACCGCAGGCAGGCTGCAAACCAGGGGCTCTGATGAAAGTCCAGTGAAGGTTCTTGATGAGTTTCTGGGAGAAGCTGGCTGTCCAAAGACAAGCTGAGAAATTCTCTCTGAATGCTGAAATGACTTCCTTTTTAAGGCATTCAACTGCTTTGATAAAATGTCACTCACTATTGTAGCAATCTCCCTGGTTGATCCCTGATGTAATCAGCCATCTATGCAATAAACTCACTGATGACTAAAGCCCATAAATGGGGAAATGGATGTGGCTCAAGCAATTGGGTTCCCATCTACCATATAGGAGGTCCAGGGTTTGATTCCTGGGGCCTCCTGGTGAAAGGAGAGCTGGCCCACACAGAGAACTGGCCCACGCAGGAGAGCTGGCTCATCCAGGAGAGCTGGCCCTTGCAGAGAGCTGGTGCAGCAAGATGATGCAACAAAAAGAGACACAGAGGAGAAACAATAAGAGACACAGCAGATCAGGGAGCTGAGGTGGTGCAAGAGATCGAGCACCTCTCTCCACTCCGGAAGTTCCCAGGATCAGTTCCTGGTGCTGCCTAAAGAGAATACAAGCAGACACAGAAGAACACACAGCAAATGGACAGTGAGCACAAAGCAACGGGTGTGTGTGTGGGGGGGGGGGGACAGAAATAAATAAATAAATCTTAAAAAAAATAAAGCCCATAAATGTCCTTGTATTACAATTAGCCCAGTGCTTGCTTGACCAAACAACTGGGCACAATTACCTGGCCGAGTTGACACATTAGTCTAACTATAACAGTCCATCCCTTGTCAACTCAGCAACCATACACATTACCTTAAACTATACTTAGTCTCTAAGTAAAAACAATAACAGACATGCATATATATATATATTTCCGCCTAAAATGTTCAACTCTCCTGCATACAACCAGAAACTCATTAATTCCCTACAGAATAGGGTGCAAGTCCTTGGGTAATATTCACTCTTAAATTTGACAACCTTAAATATTATGACATGTAACTAAGACAACTTGTTATGTGATAAGGGAAAAAATTAGGGAAGAAAACAAAGAAATTCGTTTTGTGTACATATACAATCATACTCATAATGAAACAAGGAAGAAAGATTTATGACAATTACAGTCCTCGTTTCTGTAACTGGTCATGTGGTCGAAATTCATATTTATCACTACCTTCTTCCACTACCCATTCCACGTTCCTGGTACCTCCAGCAAGCACTTCAACTGGCCGTGGTTCTTTGCCTGGTGGGGTGACCCAAACTTTCCTTCCTGAAGATTATGGGCCATTGTTAGTCCTGCTTGGATTGAGTTGTTGCAGTTTTCTATTGACTTTAATCACAGGGCATGGCAGTACTAAGAGACACCCTAGAGGATCTTCCCATTATGTAGATGTAATCCTATTTCCCCTGGATAGTCAGGATCAATTACCCCAGCTATTACAGAAATTCCCTTCTTTGCTTGTTGATTCAGAGGCAAGAGGAGCCCAAAGTGGCCAGGTGACCAGGTATCAGGTGGAAGTCCTAACTTCCAGTTCAATGGAATCATTGTTGTGTTCCCTGGTGGAAACACTTCTCCTTTTGAGACTAAGACCTGTAGACCAGCGAGCTTAAGATTGCAGGGACAGGATGCAAAAATTTTCCTAGGGGATCACTAGGGGCAATATTGAGTGGTGTCACTCCTATTTCCACCCCTTGATTCCTGGACCCATGAATCCTGGCTATGGGAGAAACAGCACCATAGAGAGGATGCTGATTCAGAGCATACACAGCATCCTGGAGAACATTGCCCCAGCCCTGCAAGGTATTGCCACCTAGTTGGTGCCATAATTGAGTCTTCAAAAGGCCATTCCACCATTCTATCAATCCAGCTGCTTCAGTATGATGAGGAACATGGTAAGACCAGTGAATTCCATAGGCATGCCCCAATCCCGCACATCATTTGCTGTGAAGTGGGTTACTTGATCAGAAGCAATGCTGTGTGGAATGCCATGGCAGTAGATAAGACATTTGGTAAGTCCACTGGTGGTAGTTTTGGAAAAAGCACTGCATGCAGGAAATGCAAACCCATATCCAGAATATGTGTCTATTCCAGTTAAAACAAATCGCTGCCCCTTTCATGGTGGAAGTGGCCCAATGTAGTCCACATGCCACCAGGTAGGAGGCTGATCACCTCGAGGAATGGTGCCATATCTGGGGCTGAGTGAGGGTCTCTGCTGCTGGCAGATTGGGCACTCAGCAGTGGCTGTAGACAAGTCAGCCTTGGTGAAGAAGGGAAGTCCAGGTTGCTGAGCCCATGCAAACTTCCATCCCTACCTCCATGGCCACTTTGCCCATGAGCCCATTGTACAATGACAGGAGTGGCCAGGGAAAGAGGCTGAGCATTAGCCACAGAGCGGGTCATCTTATCCACTTGATTATTAAAATCATCCTCTGCTGAAGTCACCCTCTGGTGAGCATTCACATGGGACACAAATACTTTCATGATTTTTGCCCACTCAGAAAGGTCTATCCACATAGCTCCTCCCCAGACCTCCCTGTCACCAATTATCCAATCATGTTCCTTCCAGATCCCTGACCATCCAGCCAAACCATTGGCAACAGCCCATGAATCAGTGTACAGACGCACCTCTGGCCATTTCTTTTTCTAAGCAAAATGAACAACCAGGTGCACTGCTTAAAGTTCTGCCCACTGGGAGGATTTGCCTCACTACTGTCCTTCAGGGATGTCCCAGAAAAGGGCTGCAGTGCTGCAGCTGTCCACTTACAGGTGGTACCTGCATATAGTGCAGAACCATCTGTAAACCAGGCCCGAGTTTTCTCATCCTCAGTCAACTGATTGTAAGGGAGTCCCCAAGAGGCCAAAGCTGTGGGCTGGGAAAGAGAAGGTAACACGGCAGGGGTGGTGACCATGGGCATTTGGGCCACTTCCTCATGTAACTTACTTGTGCCTTCAGGACCTTCTTGAGCCCTATCTCGTATATACCACTTCCACTTTATTATGGAGTGCTGCTGTGCACGCCCAACTTTATGGTTTTGGGGTCAGACAATACTCAACTCATGACAGGCAACTCAGGTCTCATGGTAACTTGATGGCCCATGGTTAAGCGTTCAGTCTCTACTAAGGCCCAGTAGCAAGCCAAAAGCTGCTTCTCAAAAGGAGAGTAGTTATCTGCAGAGGATAGCAGGGCTTTGCTCCAAAATTCTAAGGGTCTTTACTGTGATTCTCCTATAGGGGCTTGCCAAAGGCTCCAGATAGCATCTCTATTTATCACTGACACTTCCAGCACTATTGGATCTGCTGGATCATATGGTGCAAGTGGTAGTGCAGCTTCACAGCAGCCTGAACCTGTCAGAGGGCATCCTCTCGTTCAGTTCCCAATCAAAACTATAAGCTTTTCTGGTCACTTGGAAAATGGGCCAGAGTAGCAAACCCAAATTAAAAATGTGTTGTCTCCAAAATCCAAAGAGGCCAACTAAGTGTTGTGCCTCTTTTTTGGTCGTAGAAGGGGCCAGGTACAACAGCTTATCCTTCACTTTAGAAAGGATATCGCAACATGCCCCACACCACTGGACACCTAGAAATTTCACTGAGGTGGAAGGTCCCTGTATTTTTGTTGGATTTATCTCCCATCCTCTTTTACACAAATGCCTTACCAATAAGTCTAGAGTCAATGGTACTTCTTGCTTGCTAGGTCCTATCAACATGATGTCATCAATATAATGGGCCATTGTGATGTCTTGTGGGAGGGAGAGACGATCAAGGTCCCTGCAGACAATATTATGACATAGGGCTGGAGAGTTGATATACCTGTGAGGCAGGACAGTGAAGGTATACTGCTGGCCTTGCCAGCTGAAAGCAAACTGTTTCTGGTGGTCCTTACTAATGGCAATTGATAAAAAAGCATTTGCCAGATCAACAGCTGCACACCAGGTATTAGAAGTTCCCTATTACAAGGTTCACAATGTATAATTAACAAGCTGTGACATAAATTGAAGGAGGGCAACCCCCATGGCCTATGTGACCGGTTGAACAAACCATAGCCTACATGTGTAAATGTAACCAACCATCTCCTCACAAGAACAGATGGAGCAGAGTGAGAAAAGGACCTCCAGTCCCTCCTGACCAGGGCTCTGCCAGGCCCTCTTACATTCCAAGAATACACTACTCCCTAACCCACTACCCTCTAACCATACAAGGGAAAGAATTCACTTCTATGTTCCCTATTGGCCCCTAGGTCTTACCTGAATCCTAACCCCCCTCTCACTGACTAACTTTTCCCTGCCTATTGAAGTACTGTATAAGTTCATATCTACCACTTCCAGGGGCCAGCTGAAGTCTATTCTTTGGACCCCCTCCACTGGGAGAGCTCAATAAATTTCCTGCCAGCAATCATCAGTCTCTGCGTCCCAGTGAATGCTGTTTTTTACTAACACCAGGTACCAGGGGAAGTGTTGATTTGCTCAGGCAATGATACCACATCTCTGACAGCAGCTGTCATTGGAGTCACCATTTGGCTAAGTTTACGATCATCTACTGTCATCCTCCAAGATCCATCTCTTTTCTGCACAGGCCAAATAGGAGAGTTGAATGGGGATGTGGTGGGAATCAGCACCCCTGCATCCTTCAAATACTTTTTGGTGGCACTCATCTCTGCAATCCCTCCAGGAATCTGGTATTGCTTCTGATTTACTATTTTGATAGGTAGGGGCAGTCTAGTGGTTTCCACCTGGCCTTTCCAACCATAATAACCCTCACTCCACAAGTCAGGGATCCAGTGTGGGGATTCCGCCAATTACTGAGTATGTCTATTCCTATTATGCATTCTGGACCTGGGGAAATAACCACAGAATGAGTCTGGGGACCCACTGGACCCACTGTGAGACGGACCTGAGCTAAAACTCCATCGATCACCTGACCTCCATAAGCCCCCACTCTGACTGGTGGACTACAGTGACGTTTTGGGTCTCCTGGAATTAATGTGACTTCTGAGCCAGTGTATAATAATCCCCGAAATGTCTGATCATTTCCTTTTCCCCAATGCACAGTTACTCTGGGAAAAGGCTGTAGGTCTCCCTGGGGAAGGTGGGAGGAAGCCTCTGAATTCCCTCTTCTACTGTAAACCAGGGCAAATAGGGCATCTCAACCCAGACAGGCTAGGCCGTCTTTTGGTCCTAGTTTCAGTCAGCCACCCAAACAAACTGTTAGGGCCCTTTCTAACCCTTTGAGCTACAGTGTTGAATCCAGAATTTCTGTTTAGTTGTTCCGTATCAATAAATCCAGCCTGATCCAACTTTATATTCCTTCCATCATTATCCCATATCCTTAGTATCCATCCCCACACATATTCCCCTGATTTCTGTCTATTTAAGTTGGAAAACTCATGCAGTTCTTTCAGAGTATAGTGTACTTCCTCATGGGTCACACTTTGTATTTCACCTTTGGGGGCTTCTTGTGATTTTAGTCTAGTAATAGGTCTGGAAGAGAAGAGGGGTGGTGGGGGTGGGTAAGGAGAAGGATTAGAAATGTCTTGCAAGCTACTGACCTTAGGGCATTCCTTTGATTTTCTTCTGGTGAGACAGGATTAAACTCTTCAGGTGAGGGTTGGAAGGCAGATTCCTCAGGGCAGCCTGGAGGTTGGGCAGTGCATGCTGGAGTTTGGCTGGTACCTGCCTTGTGGCTGGGAGGAGGTCCAGACTCCCTGGGGCAGGCCAGAGGCTGGGCAGTGCAGGCTTCAGTTTGGCTGGTACCCACCTCGGGGCTGGAAGGACATCCAGACTCCCTGGGGCAGGCTGGAGGCTGGATGATACAAGGTTGACAAAGTATGGTCTCCACAGGGCAGGCCATCGCAGGTTTATTTAGTAAAGTCTGAGCAGAATTTAGGGTTCCAATGTCCCCACCAATATTATCATCAGCCCACATGTCTCCATCCCAGTCCTCTGGGTTCCACTCCTTTCCAATCAGTGCCTTCAGTTTAACCGCAGATACCCTGTGAGGCTGAGGTTTTAGTTTCCTTTGTAACTCTGTTACTGGTACAACGAGTTTGGTTCTCAGATATCTCAATCCTGTGGCTGCAGGAAACAAGATTTTCTTTCAGAGCACACAGAAACTTTCACATTATTCATGCAGTGGTTAAGTTTCAAATTTGAGCCTTTGGCTCACCCTTTATTTTGTAACTGTGCCCAGAGTATCTAGGAGGAGCAGGCAACACCGTTACACCCCTTGGCTCCACAAAGCTCTGTTAAGGTGTTTAAAAACTCTCGCCCAGATCCTTGCCTCTTATAAGCGTGGAAGTAGGGGAATGCAGTGATGATATTTCACCTATCTACGGCCAGCTCACGCCATGGACTGTTCGTGGCCTCTTCATTATTGGAAAGGGAGTCACTAGTATTAGACTAGAGAGCCCATCGCAGAACTCCCAGAACCACCTCAGACACCCCATGTTTAAGATTCTGCTCCTCAAGAACCGCTCCTGGTACCAAACTGTATCAGTCAGTGTCCTCTAGGGAAACAGAATCAACAGGAAATATCTGTAACTAGTACGAGATTTTATAAAGTTCTCTCTCGTGACCATGGGGATGCACTAGTCCAGGTTCTGCAGGCAGGCTGCAAACCAGGGGCTCTGAAGAAATTCTGGGAAGTTCTCTTTGAATGCTGAAATCACTTCCCCTTTTAAGGCATTCAACCGATTAGATAAAACACCACTCATTGAATCTCTCTGGTTGATCCTAGATGTCATCAGCCATCTATGCAGTAAACTCACTGGTGATTAAAGCCCATAAATGGGGAGGCGGCTGTGGCTCAATCGGTGGGGCTCCCGTTTGCCATGTGGGAGGCCCCGGGTTCGCTTCCCGGAGCCTCCTGGTGGGGGCGGGCCGGCCTGCGCGGCTGGGTGAGCGAGCTGGCGCAGCAAGATGACACAACGGGGGGAGACAGGCGGACACAGAAAGATACGCAGCAGATGGACACGGTGAACACAAGCAGCAAGGGGGGATAATTAAATAAATAAAAAATAAATCTTAAAAATATATATAAATATCCTCGTTAGTAGAGTGGTGAGTAAAAAAAAAAAATATATATATATATATATATATAAATATATATATAAATAAATAAAGCCCATAAATGTCCTTGTATTACAATTAGCCCAGTGCTTGCTTGACCAGACAACTGGGCACAATGACCTGGCCGAGTGGACACATTAGCCTCAGCATCACAGACGCCATTTGTGTTCTGGTATCTATAGATTCTGTTGAGTAGTTGCCGGTCTTTTTGTTAATCCACTGAGACGATGCCATTTTCCCCCTCTGGTTATTTTTTTATACTTTTATTTTTATTAGAGAAGTTGTAGGTTTAAGAAAAATCATGAGGGAAGCGGCTGTGGCTCAATCAGTGGGGCTCCCGTTTACCATATGGGAGGCCCCGGGTTCGGTTCCCGGGGCCTCCTGGTGAGGGCAAGCCCGCCCGCACGGCGTGGTTAGCTGACCCAGCGAGCACAAGCAGCAAGGGGGGCATAAATGAATAAATAAATAAAATCTTTAAAAAAAAAGAAAAAAGAAAAAAAGAAAAATCATGAGGGAAAAACAGAGTTCCCATATACTCTCCCTCACTCACACAGTTTTCCCAAGTTACCAATGCTTTGCATGAGTATACTGCCTTTTTTGCACCTGATAAAAGAATATCATTATAATTAACTATATTCCATAGTTCACTTTGGGGTTCACTGTTTGGGTTGTACAGTGGGTTTTTAAAAATTATTATTCTAGTGACATATCAAACCTAAATTTTCCCTTGTAACCATATTAAAATATATAATTCTGTAGTGTTAATTACATTCAAAATGTGCTACCATCACCAAAACCTTCCTTTATTTCAAACAGAAATTCTCTACCAAATGAGCATTAGCTCCCCATTCCCTACCCTCACCCTGGCCCCTGGTAACCTGTAGTCTAGTTTCTGGCTCTATGAATTTGCTTATAGTAATTATTTCATATCAGATCATACAATATTTGTACTTTTGTGTCTGGCTTGTTTCTCTCAACATGATGTCTTCAAGGTTCATCCATGTTGTCACATGTATCAGAACTTTGCTCCCTTTTAAGGCTGACTAATGTTCCACTGTACACATGTCCCACATTTTGTTTACCATTCACCTGTCGGTGGACGCTGGGGCTGCATCCATCTTTTGTAAATTGTGCCACTTTTCTTTGCTCCAATCTTTGTTATTTCCTTCCTTCTGCTCACTTGCGGTTTAGTTTGCTTTTCTTTTTCTAGATTCCCCAGTTGAGAGTTTAGGTCTGTGATTTGAGTTCTTTTTTATTCTTTAACTTAAG
Organism: Tolypeutes matacus; assembly: GCA_026826555.1. Taxonomy (NCBI): domain Eukaryota; kingdom Metazoa; phylum Chordata; class Mammalia; order Cingulata; family Chlamyphoridae; genus Tolypeutes; species Tolypeutes matacus. The sequence goes on along the minus strand of JAKSZT010050748.1, from coordinate 322,852 downwards.
CATCTAGATCTATAAATTTCCCACTCAGCACTGCCTCTCCTGCATCCCATAAGCTTTGGTTTGTCGTGATTTCATTTTCATTTGCTTCAAGATATTTCCTAATTTCTTTTGTAATTTCTCCTTTGACCCACAGGTTAAGAATGTGTTGTTTAATTTCCACATATATGTGAATTTCCAACTCCCCCCTCTATAATTGAATTCTAGCTTTATTCCATTGTGGTCCGAGAAGTTACATTAGATGATTTCAGTAATTTTGAATTTATGGAGACTGGTTTTTGTGACCTAACATACGGTTTATCCTGGAGAATGAACCATGTGCATTACAGAAGAATTTGTATTGTTTTTTTTTTTTTTTTTTCTGCTTTTGTTGGGTGATATGTCCTACACATAACTGTTAGGTCTGATTGGTTTGGAGCGTTGTTGAAATCTTCAATTTCCTTTATCACTGTCTAGGACCTGTCAGTATCAGACCCCCATAGCAGTTTTATACTCAAAGTCTCTTTTATCTGATGTTGGTAGAGCCGCCCAAGCTCTCTTTTGGTTGCTATTTGCATGGTATGTTTGTTCCATTCTTTCACTTTCAACCTATTTGTATCTTTGAATTTAAGATGGGTCTCTTGTGAACAGCATATACTTGGGTCATCCTTTTTATCTATTCTATTCATCTCTGCCCTTTGACCAGAGAGTTTAGTCCATTTACATTTTTTAAAAGATTATTTATTTATTTACCTTTACCCGTTTTTACCCCCACCTCCCGTTTTTGCTGCCAATTTCTCATCAGAAACCTTGGAGGCAAGAAGGCAGTGGGAGGACATATGTAAAGTCCTGAGAAAACAATGGCCAAGCAAGAATTTTGCATCCAGCAAGACTCCTTCAAAAATGAGGGCAATTCTCTGCTTCCTGCCCTCTCTTCTCATCCTTCTCCTCCTGTCTTCACCAGGATTCGATCCTGGGAAACTCCAATGTGGAAGAGAGGTGTCCTATCAACCGCGTCACCTTAGTTCCTGTTTTCTTTTGGCACATCTCATCTTGGCTCTCCCTTGTGTCACTCTCCTGCTTGTCACCATCTTGCTGCGTGTCTCAGCAGGACCTGAGGGCACCCGCTCCTGGGGCCTGAAAGCGCAGCCATGCACGGGGCCTAGCGGCACACCCGCTCGCAGGGTCTGGCGCCCCCCGTGCCTTTTATATTTTTCTTTATTTTTACCGGGAGGTCCCAGGGATCAAACCCAGGTCCCTTCATATGGGAGATGGATGCCCACCATTTGTGCCACATCTGCCCCCTCCGTTTACGTTTAAAGTAATTACTTATCATGCAAGACTTTCTTCTGCCATTTTGCTATTTTGTCTTTGTAAGTCATACTTTTTTTTATCCTTCAACCCTGCCATTAATGCCTACTTTCATATTTATTTGATTTTTTGAATTGAGTCCCTTTCATTTTTCTCTGTATATATTTTTCAGATGTTTTCTTTGTGGTTAACATGGGGCTTAAATTTAATATACTAAATATATAATAATCATGTTTGATTTGAAACCAAGTTAACTTCAATAGCATGCACCTACCCTGTTCCTATACCTCTGTCCCCCCACCCTTTTGTTGTACTTATTACAAATTATATCTTTATATATTGTATGTCTAAAGCCACAGATTTTTCATGACTTTCTATGCATTTGAATTTTAGAACCCGTAAAAAGTAAAAAGTATAGTTACATACCAAGAAATACAATACAATATTACTGGGATTTATAATTACCCATATAGTTACCTTACCAGAGGTCTTTATTTCTTTATGCCACTTTGATTCACTGTTTACTGTCCTTTCCTTTAAGTCTGAAAAACTCCCTTTAACATTGTTTGTGGGGAAGGTTTAGTGGTGTGGATTCCCTCATATTTTATTTATCTGGGGATGTCTTAATTCTCCCTCATTTTTGAAGGAGTCTTGCTGGATGCAAAATTCTTGCTTGGCCATTGTTTTCTCAGGACTTTAAATATGTCATCCCATTGCCTTCTTGCCTCCAAGGTTTCTGATGAGAAATTGGTACTTAATCTTTTGGGACTCCCTTGTACATATCTTGTTGTTTTTCTCTTGCAGCTTTCTGAACTCTCTCTCATCCTTGGCATTAGACAATTTGATTACTATGTGTCTTCTTGTGGTTCTCTTTGAGTTTATCCTTTTTGGGACTCATTGGGTTTTCTGAATGTGCACATTCACATCTTTTGTTAAATTTGGGAAGTTTTCTGCCATTATTTCTTTGAATATTCCTTCTGTCTCTTTCCTTCTTCTCCTTCTGGGGTTCCCATCATGCATATATTGGTTCACTTGATGGCGTCCCACAGGTCTCTTAGGCTCTGTTCAAGTATTTTTAGTCTTTTTTCTTTCTGCTCCTCAGCCTGGATCATCTCAATTGTCTTGTCTTCAAGTTTGTTGATTCATTCTGTCAGCTCCAATCTGAAAACAACTATGAAAGCTTGACAACAATAAAATGTTGTTTGAAAGTATTGATATATAGACAACACAGGCAAGATTTAAGAGGCTGTGATGTCTGAGAGAATGGAAGGACACAACGTGAGCTCCACAATCATCCTGACATTCTTCTTTCAGGACATTTTTGAAATTATGGATTAGGGAATAGAACCTGAGAGAAAGGGCTAAGGAAACAGAGACCAGAGCAGCCTGCCAAAGTGGCTAGGAACTGAGAGGTGAAATTCAGGAGAAGAAGGAAATAAAAGCAAGGAGGCTCCAAAGCTGCAAAGAATCCTCCTCAAGTCATTGACTGATACATAAACCACATAAAAGTAGGGGGATTCCAAACAACAAAAAGCAGAAAAATGGAAACTGGGTGGCTAAAAAGCTGAGCAGAGCTTTTAGCAGCCACAGGAACTAGAGAGAAAGGTTCAAGCCCCAACATGGGGGGAGGGACCTTGGGAAAGACCCCGGGCTTTCCACTGGAACCCCAGAAGAGCCACAGGCTCTAGGAGGACCCCACCCTGTGATAAAGGTTACATTCTAAGAATAAAGAGAAAATGGAAGCAGAACAGCTCTGTCTGCTTAGGAAAAAAGTAACCCTCTTTGTAGGAAGATAACATTATCCAAAGCTTTCACAATTTTTCATCTAATCAAAACTTATGGGGCATGGGGGGAGGGGCAAGATGGCGGCTGAGTAAGGAGCTCCAAGAGTCAGCTCATCCTACAGGGCAGTTAGTAATCACCCAGAGCTATCTAAACACCTGTTTGAGGGGCCTAGGAGACCAGAAGAGCATCCTGCAAGATCCTTGAAAGAATGGAAATTGTATGAGTAGAGCACTGCATGCCATGGAGGCGAGTGCTCATCCCCCACTGGCAGCACAAGATGCCTCAGGAGCTCTTCCATGGCTGGAGTTGGCAGCTCCTTTTCCCAAAAATGGGAAAGGAAGACATAGTTGGTCACTGACTTCAGCTACTGATTAGTAAATTCGGCTGACTAAAGTAGAATCTTAAGAACAGCTAAAATTTGAATCTGCCCAAGTCAAAAAGGGGCTGGTAGCCACCATTTTAACTCTTCCCCTGGCACGAGAGGAAGCAGGGCTGATTAAAAATCACAGCGATGGTAGGGACCGGCTTCTTTCCACCTAGATCAGATTGCAGCCCTAGCCCTAGGGACCTGCATCAGCTTCTCTGGGTAAATGCAGGCACTTTTGGCCTGCATGAACTTGACTGTGGATGCCTGTGCCTCCACCCCCACTCCTGATAGGACAAGAGTGGGCGGGGTTTCCCCAGCCTCTCTGGGTAACTGCAGGTGCTTTTGAAACACAGAGACTGAATAGTCAGACCCTGTAGTTCCATCTACACCCCCAAGTAGGATAGGAGGGGATCTGGGTTTCTTTAGCCTTTCTGGGCAATGGCAGGCACTTTGAGCTTGCATGGACTGGACTGGTGGGTACCTATGGATCTCTCTCCCCGCCCCCAATAGGATAGAGTTAAGGTTAGGGTTAGGGTTACGGTTAGGCAGGCACTTTTGGCTTACACAGACTGAACTGCTGGGTTCCTGTGGTTCCATCTCCACTCCCTAAAGGGCAGAAGGTAGAGTACTCCCTCAGCTTCTCAGGGCAACTGCAGGTGCATTCAGACTTCATGGATTAGATTGTTGGGCAGCCCAGAGTGCCCATCACCTCCTCTGGCAGGGGAGGAGGGGTGCCATTGCTATGTCAGTCTACTTGGGCAACTGTGGGCATTTTGGACCCACATGGCATAGATTGCTGGCCACACCTACAGCTTCATCACTGCCCCAAGCAGGGGAGGAAGGGGTCTGAAGCTTCTTCAGTCTCTCTGGGCAACTATAGATGGTCTTGTCCTGCACAACTTGGATTATTACACATGGCTGTGGCTCTGTCCCTACCCATGGCAGGAAAAAAAAGGTGATAGAAGCTTCATTGGTTCCTGGGCCAATGCAGGCAGCTTCAGGCTTCACAGCTTCTAGCAACCAACTACATCATTGGCTTCTACCACACAACTAGCAAGGAAGAAAGGGCAAGAAAGCCCTAAACTAAACAGAGAGAAATGGTGCCCAGAATAAATACATCTAGTAAGCCAGATGCCAAGATATCAACATAAAAATTACAATCCATAGCAAAAAGCAGGAAGATACAGCCCAGTCAAAGGAACAAGATAAGCCTCCAGATGACATAAAGGAGTTGAGACAACTAATCATAGATGTTCAAATAAATCTCCTTAATAAATTCAATGAGATGGCTAAAGAGATTAAGGATATTAAGATGACATTGGATGAACACAAAGAAGAATGTGAAAGCATACATAGAAAAATAGCAGATCTTATGGGAATGAAAGGCATTATTAATAAAGGAAATTAAAAATACAGTGAAGGTATATAAGAGCAGATTTGAGGAGGCAGAAGAAAGGATCAGTGAACTTGAAGAAATGGCCTCTAAAAATGAAAACACAAAAGAACAAATGAAGAAAAGAATGGAAAAAATTGAACAGGGACTCAGGGAACTAAATGATAGCAAGAGATATGCAAACATATGTGTCATGGGTGTCCCAGAAGGAGAAGAGAAGGAAAAAGAGGCGGAAGGAATATTTGAGGAAGTAATGGTAGAAAATTTCCCTACTCTATTGAAAGACATAGCTATCCATGTCCAAGAAGCACAACATACTCCCATCTGAATAAATCTGAATAGATAAACTCTGAGTCATATATTAATCAGAATTCAAATGCCAAAGACAAAGAGAATTCTGATAGCATCAAAAGAAAAGTGATGCATAACATATAAGGGATATCCAATAAGATTAAGTGCTGATTTCTCATCAGAAACCATGGAGGCAAGAAGGCAGTGGTATGATATATTTAAGATACTGCAAGAGAAAAACTTCCAGCCAAGAATCTTATATCTGGCAAGATTGTCTTTCAAAAATGAGGATGAGTTTAGAATATTTAAAGATAAACATAAACTGAGAGAGTTTGTAACCAAGAGACCTGCTTTGCAGGAAATACTAAAGGGAGTGCTACAGCCTGAAAGGAAAAGACAAAGGGAGAGAGGCTTGGAAGTGAGTCTAAAAATGAAGATTTTATCAGTAAAAGTAACTAAAAGTGTAGAAAGATTAGTGAAAATAAAATATGACAGATAAAATCCAAAGGTCACAATGAGTGAAATAAAAACTACCTTTACAGTAATTAACATTGAATGTTAATGGATTAAACTCCCCAATCAAAAGACACAGACTGGCAGAATGGATAACAAAATATGAGCCATCTCTATCCTGTCTACAAGATACTCACATTAGAAACAAGGATACAAATAGATTAAAAGTGAAAGGCTGGTAAAAGATATTCCATGCTTGCGGAAATAAAAAAAAAAAAAGTTGGAGTAGTGTATTTGTCAGCCAAAGGGGTGCTAATGTGAAATACCAAAAATGGGTTGGTCTTTATAAAGGGTATTTATTTGGGGTAGAAAATAAAGCGTTAAGATACCAGGCCATAAAGCATTAAGTTTCTTCTCTCACCACAGTCCATTGTCACGTGTTAGAGCAAGACAGCTGCCGGCGTTCAAGCTTCTGGGGTTCCTCTTTTCCCAGGGCTGTGTTTCTCTCTGGGCTTAGCTCCTGTTTCCTCCACAAGGTCAGCTGTAGATGATCAGGTAAATGGCTCGCTTCTCTTCTCCTGGGGCCTTCTTTCCAACATCAAAACTGCTTCTCAAAAGACTGCTTCAACTCTGTTCTTTGAGATGCCTTTTATATTTTTTATATTTTCTTCCCCCACCCACCAAGGGGTGGGGCTCAACACCCTACTGCCGTGGCCCAGTCAACGCCACAATCATAACTCAATCACGTCCAGATTAACAGATCAGTTTACAAGCATTATCCAATTATATTTTTGGAATTCATAATTACATCAAATTGGCCAAAATACAAAAATACATTACAATATTAAAAAAAACTTAAATCAGTAACAATTCAACTACAAAATCATATCATAATCATTTTAAAGAAATACAGTTCATCTTAAGGCAAAGTCCCATCTGCTATAGACCTCTGAAACTTACAGAACAATTTTACTGCTACCAATACACAATGGAAAGACAAAGGATAAACATTTTCATTATCATAAGGAGAAATTGGGATGTTAGACATGAGTCATGGATCCTCTACAGTTCAGTAAACCTGCAGGGCATCCTCCATTCGATTTCAAAATCTGAGAGTCATTTTTAAGATGATGGTTTCTTCTCCTTGGGGCCACATGGGAACCTACCCTTTCCACAGGCTTGCCCAATGGCCATTTTCTTGGTTCCACCCTCCTCAAGCATCTGGTTGTCAACCAATCTCCAGACCTCACCCTCCAAGAGTGTTGGGATGATTGCCACACCTTACCCAATCTTTGGGTTAGAGTCTTAGCCCCCCTAGTACAGTGAGGTGAAGATAACATTCCCCTTAACCTTTGGCATACAGGCTCAACCCTCTCAGAGCAATGGGTTGACCACCTGGCCTTCTCTAATCCATGGTGGACAGGTACACCCCTCTCAGACCTATGGGGTGTTGACCTTAACTGCCCTAATCTTTGAGGAATGTGCTCCACCCTTTCTGTACCCTGGGATGGCAAAACTCTACCAGAACATCGGGTGGGGACATCCACCCTCTTCAACTTCTGGAGAAACTCACCCTCTCTGCACCATGGACCATCAAAACTTTCTCAGAACATCAGGTAGGAACATCCACCCTCTTCAAATGCAGGGGCAAACTCACTCTCTCTGTACACGTGGGTGGGGCTCCTCTCTTGGCCCAAGGAGATGTCTTAAGTCCAGATCTCTGCTTCCACGGTTTTCTTCTTAAAGCTGATTCTCCTTCAATCTCTCCTTTCCATGTCCTCTTTTGTCCAAGCTGACAGTGGTTTTGTTCATACAGCTCTCTCAAAAACTTTGTTGGTTTAGCATGCAGGAAGCAGGGGTCCAAGCCATCAGACAGTAAGATTTTCCACAAGTCTTTCTGATATAACTGCATCTTCAATTCTGAGTTACGAGTTCCAAGTTTAGTAAAGTCTTCAAATAGGGCATTTTCATCTGGGAATTTGAAACTTGGAAGTTCCGAAATCAGTTTCTGTTTTCTTTGTGCCCAAAAGTTCAGTCCTTAGTGTATTTCACTCATCTAGTATTTTGCTATAAGCTGCAAGGAGAAGCCAAACCACATTCTCCGAGTTTACTTTGGAAAGTACTTCAGCTAAATGCTCAGGTTCGCCATTTCCAAATTCTGTCTTCCATATAACACCAGGAGTTAATCTCGCTAAGTTCTCTGCAATTTTAAAACATGGATCGCCTTTCCTCCAGTTTCCAATAAGAGCTTCATCTTTTACTTCTAAGGCATCATAGAAAGTCTCTTCAGTGTCCATATTACTATCAACCATTTCTTCAAAGCGATTTAGGCCTTTTCCATCAGGCATTTCACAATTCCTCCAAAAAATACCCCTTACCCATTTATAAAACCATTCCAACATTTTGGTAATTACAAAAGTACTACCCTACTCTCGGTACCAAATACAAGTAGCTATACTTATATTGGATGAAATAGACTTCAAAAGCAAAACTGTTATTAGAGACAAGGAAGGACATTAATAAAAGAGACAATTCACCAGGAAGAAATAACAATCATAAATGTATATGCACCTAACTGCTCCAAGATACATGAGGCAAACACTGGCAAAACTGAATGGAAAATAGATGTCTCTACAATTGTTGTTGGAGACTTCAATACACCACTCTAAGCATTGGATAGAATATCTGGACAGAGGATCAGTAAAAAAACAGAAAGCTTGAATAATATGATAAATGGACTAAACCTAATAGACATGTACAGAACATTCCACACCAAAAAGAGCAGGATATACATTCTTCTCAAGTGCTCATGGATCTTTCTCCAGGATTGTTGGGTCACAAAACAGATCTCAATAAATTCACCAAGATTGAAATGTATAATTTATATAAAAGCATTTTCTCTGATCATAATGGAATAAAGTTGGAAATCAACAAGAGGTGGAAAAAGGGGAAATTCACAAATATATGGAGATTAAACAACACACTCCTAAATAATCAGTGGGTCAAGGAAGAAATTGTGAGAGAAATCAATAAATCTTGAGAAGGATGAAAATGAGAACACAATATATCAGAATCTATGGGATGCAGTGAAGGCAGTGCTGAGAGGGAAATTTATATCCCTCAATGCTTACATTAAAAAAGAGGAAACAGCTAAAATCTATGACCTAACTACACAACTGGAGGAACTACAAAAAGAACAGCAAATTATTTCCAAAGTTGAAAGAATGAAATAACAAACATCTGAGCAGAAATAAATGAAACTGAGAACAACAACAACAAAAAACAGAATTAACAAAACCAAATGTTGGTTCTTTGAGAAAATTAACAAAATTGAAAAACCCTTAGCTAGACTGACAAAGAAAAAAAAGAGAGAAGATGCAAATAAATAAAATAAAAGGCGAAAATAGGGATATTGTTACTGACCCCATAGAAACAAAAAAGATCACAAGAGGATACTATGAACAATTGTATACCAATAAACTAGACAATGTAGACGAAATGGAAAAATTCCGAGGAACATATGAACAACCTAGAAGACTGACCCTAGAAGAAACAGAAGACCTCAACAACCAATCACAAGTAAAGAGATAGAAACAGTCATCAAACAACTCCCCCAAATGAAAAGCCCAGGACCGGATGGATTCTACCAAGCATTCAAAGAAGATTTAATACCAATATTACTCAAGCTCTTCCAAAAAATTGAACAAGAAGGAACACTACCAAACTCATTCTGTGAAGCCAATATCACCCTAATACCAAAGCCAGGTAAAGATATTATGAAAAAAGAAAATTACAGACCCATTTCCATAATGAATATGGATGCAAAAATCCTCAGCAAAATACTTGCTAATCAAATCCAGCAACACATTAAAATAATTATTCATCATTACCAGGTGGGTTTTATTCCAGGCATGCAAGGGTGATTCAATTAAAGAAAATCAATCAGTATAATATACCACATTCATAAATCAAAGAAGAAAAATCACATGATCTTATCGTTTAACGCAGAAAAGGCATTTGACAGAATACAGCATCATTTCTTGATAAAAATACTACAAAAGATAGGAAATGAAGGAAATTTTTTCAACATAATAAAGGCCATATATGAAAAACCACAGCTAACATCATACTCTGTGGTGAAAGATGGGAATCTTTCCCATTGAGATCAGGGACAAGACAAGGATGCCCACTGTCACCACTGCTGTTCAATATAGTGCTAAAGTTTCTAGCTACAGCAATCAGCTAGAGCAATCAGGAAAAAAAATAAAAAATAAAAAAATAAAGTCATCCAAATTGCAAAGGAAGAAGTAAAACATTTGCTATTCGCAGATGATATGATCCTATACCTAGAAAGTCCCGAAAATCTACAACAAAACTACTAGAGCTAAATGATTTCAGCAGAGTGGCAGGATACAAGTTCAATACACAAAAATCAGTGGTGTTTCTATACAATCGTAATGTGAAATCTGAGGAGGAAATCAGAAAAAAAATTCCAGAGAATCAAATATTTAGGAATAAACTTAACCAAGGATGTAAAGCACTTGTATTCAGAAAACTACAATGAATTGCTAAAAGAAATTTAAAAAAGACTTAAATAATTGGACGAACATCCCATGCTCATGGATTGGAAGACTAAATATCATTAGGATGTCAATTCTACCCAAATTGAAATACAAATTCAATGCAACCCTGATAAAAATTTCACCAGCAATTTTAAACAAATGGAAAACACAATTATCAAATTTATTTGAAAGGGTAAGGGCCCCTGAATAGCCAGAAACATCTTAAAAAGGAAAAGCAAATTTGGAGGACTCTCACTTCCAGACTTTAGACCATCTTACCTAGCTACAGTGATAAAAGCAACATGGTACTGGCATAAAGATAGATTCATAGACCAATGGAACTGAATAGATTGTTCAGAAACAGAACCTCACACCTGTAGTCAAGTGATTTTTGACAAGGCTGTCAAACCCACCCAGCTGGGGCAGAACACTAGTCAACAAATAGTGCTGGGAGAACTGGATATCCATTGCCAAAAGAAAGAAGAAGGAGTCCTACCTCACACTTTGTACAAAAATTAACTCAAAATGATTCAAAAGCCTAAATATTAAAGCTAGAACCATAAAGTTCCTAGAAGAATAAGTAGGAAAACATCTTCATGACCTGGGAGTAGTTGGTAGTTTCTTAAACTTCACTCCAAAAGCACGAGCAACAAAAGAAAACATGGATAAATGGGACCTCCTCAAACTTAAACACTTTTGTGCCTTGAGGACTTTGTCAAGCAGATGAAAAGGCAGACCACTCAATGGGAAAAAATATTTGGAAACCACATATCCAATAAGGGCTTGATTTCCGTTCTATATAAAGGGATCACACAACTCAACAATAAAAGAGCAAGCAATTCAATTGGAAAATGGACATAAGACTTAAATAGACATTCCTCCAAAGAGGAAATACAAATGGCCAAAAAGCACATGAAAAAATGTTCAATATCACTAGCTATTAGGGAAATGCAAATCAAAACAGCAATGAGATATCATCTCACACTGCATAGAATGGCCATTATTAGAAACAAAACAAAAACAAAAAACAAACTACAAGCGCTGGAGAGGATATGGAGACACAGGAACACTCCTTCACTGTTGGTGGGACTGTAAAATGGTGCAGCCTCTGTGGAAGACAGCTTGCTGGTTCCTCAGGAAGCTAAACAGAGAACTGCCATATGATCCAGCAATTCCTCTACTAGGAACTTATCCAGAAGGACTGAAAACTGTGATCTGAACAGACATCTGCACAAGATGTTCAGAGCGGCATTGTTCACAATTGCCAAATGATGGAGACAATCCAAGTGTCCATCAACCAACGAATGGATAAACAGCATGTGATATTTACATATGAGGGAATACTATGTTGCAGGAAGAAGAAATGAAAGTGGGACACATGATAACATGGATGAATCTTGAAGACATTATGCTAAGTGAAATAAGTGAAACACAAAAGGACAAATATTGCATGGTCTCATTAATATGAGCTAAATTTGAAGAATAAACGCATGGAGTTAAAACCTAGAGTATAGGTTATTAGGAGATAAGAGAAGAGTTGAGGAGAACTACTGATGCTTAATGTATGTAGAAGTTTTAATTAACCTGACTGTAAAAGTGTGCAGATGGAGAGAGTTGGCGGTAACACATTATAGTGAGTAGCATCTGGTTTATAAGCAGGATTGTGGCTGAAAAGGGTAGTCTAGAGATGTAAATGTGAGTTGAAAGAAAGCTAGAGGATACTCTAGGGAGCGAATAACCCAGTGAACCCAGAGGTGGATGAGAATTGTGGTTGATGGTACAGATGCAAGGTGTCCTTTGGGAGCTGGAGCATTTGTACATCACTACTGCAGGGTGGTGGGAATGTGGAGACGCATGGGAAAATCCAACTGGAGTGACCTATGGACTGTGGTTAACAGCAATACTGTAATATTCGTGCATTCATGCCAAAGATGTGCTGTGTTAATAATAGGGGGGTATGGAAAAAATATGCCAAAGATATGCATATATATATATATGGACCATGGTTGGTGGTAATAGTCTGATGACATTATCTCATAATCTATAACAAATGTTCCACAACGATGTGATGTGTTGGTGAAGGTGTGTTGTATGGGAATTACACATGTGCATGATTGTTTTGTAAGTTCACAACTTATGTAATAAAAATATATTTTTAAAAAGTTATGGGGCATGTTTAAAAAAAAAGGACGGAATGACACATTATTAGAATAAACATTTTCAAAACCATAGTGCTGTACAACACAAAGTTCGTTAGCGAGCCCTGCTGTAAACTGTGGCGGTTGTTACTAGGACTATGACGACACTGTCTCATCAGTTGTAGAGGTCCCACTGACGCAAAGGGTTGATAATAGGGAAAACTACAGGGGAGGGCAGCAGAGGGGAACGCTATTTCCTGCGTGATCTGTCTGTGATCCTACAAGTTCTCTCACTTTGAGTGGACCCAGAACGAAGTGGGTGGAAGCCTAGGAGGCAGGTCTCTGCCCTCGGTGGCTGCTGAACCCGCTGCCTACCGAGGAGCAGGTGGGCAGCGCCCTGCCCTGGTCCTGCGCGTGCCAAGGCCCCGTCGGGGGCAGGACGGTCAGACTCGCAGGGTCCCTTCCACAGCCAGTCTGTGGTTCTGTGGCTTGAGGACCACATTTTGCTCTTCTAAGTAAAAATTAGGTCATGTGACCTGACCCCTGTACTCAGGGTAAACCTTAAGTAGCTGAGCTCTACTCTAAGTAATCGCATAGGGTGACGGCTAAGGAGACCCCGGGGTGGGGCGGGCCCGCACGGAAGCGCAGGCAGGAGGGGTGGGGCTGGGGCTGGGTCCCCCACTAATGCAATGGAAGCCGTGGGCGCTGGCGAAGGAGGGAGCGCGGGGCAGCAGGCAGACAGCAGTGTCCGCGGGGCGGCGGGGGACTGAAATAGCGCCTTGGCGCCAAGACGCGGCAGCACGAGGACGAGGACGGCGCGCTCAGCGCAGCTCAGGAGCACAGCCCAGCTGCCTGTGCGTTTGCGCCCCACAGGCGTCCCGGGGACCCCTTGGCCCCGGCTGACGGCCATGGCTGTGTCCCAGGCCACGTCCATGTCCATCCAGCTGGGGCCATGGGACAGTGCAGGGTGGGTGGGCTACCCCAGCCCCTTAAGCCTCCTCTGCCCCCTCAAATGCAGGCTGAAAACCTGCAACAGGGCAATTCACCCAGGGCCAAGCCTTCCCCCCCATGGGACAGTCGGCTCCGGAAACAGCCTTAGCAGACAGACAGCACTTTCCACGTGCCTGCCCCGGCCCTGAAAGCGCTACCGACGCTCATCCCTCACCATCAGGCCAGAAGAAATAGGTACTATTGTCATCCTCATCCCATTTTACCAGCAAAGAAGCAGAGAGGGCAAGTCGCTTGCCCAAGGGCACACAGCTGAGAGGGGCTGGGCCTGGGGCTTGGATCCAGCATCTTGCTCCAGCCAGGCCTCCAGCCTCCTCCCGTGGCGTCACCACTGCAGGGAGGGGTCTCTACAATTTAATCCTCCCCAACGTCCGTTCCATTCTGCTCAGCCCAAAACCATACCTCACATTTCTGTCTTTGCCTCCGTGCTTGCACATTTACTGATTTCCTGAAGGGGAGGAGCTAGAGTCTGCAATAGAACACTCAATGCAAGGACCAAGGTAAGAGTCGATCTGACATTCAGTTCATCGTGTCAAGTTGAGAGGAGACGTTTATTCAGTGTAAGACTGAATGGGATGTAAAAAAACATTATTATGAAACATTTATGAAAAATAACACTAGATTTAAATCCTGCTTCTCTTTTTGCATTAAAAGCAGGGAACTTGATACCGATTCTGTCTTGTTTCTTTTGTAGGAGACCCGTGAAGCTCAGCTGTCTAGGGAAGTGCCCTTCCTGGGGGTTGTGGGGTGGGGTCAGACACCCAGATGCAGAGAACACACTGCCTTGTGCTGTTTTGTCTTGGTCGCTGGACCCAACCTGCCCTCGAACTCAAGCACCTTTGTTTTATTATTATTATTTTTTTTAATTTTTTAATTTTTTTATTTTTATTTATTTATTTTTTTACCGGGAGGTAGCGGGGATCGAACCCCAGTCTCTCCATATGGTAGACGGACGCCGAACCTTTTGAGCCACATCCGTTTCCCGTCAAGCACCTTTGAGTGCTGGGCCATAATTAGCGTGATTAATGGCATCAGAGATTCCTTTACTTAAGGGCCTGACACCTGAAAAACAACTCAAGCCTGGACTCTGCTCTCTGAGTCCACTCTGTGGTGTGTCCCTTTGCTGTGTGTTCCTCTGTGTCTGCTTGTCTTTCTCTTCAGGCGGCACCGGGAACCGATCCTGGGAGAGGCGCTCAGTCTCTTGCATCAGCTCAGCTCCCTGGTCTGCTGCGTCTCTTATTGTTGCATCATCTTGCTGCGCCAGCTCTCCTGCAAGGGCCAGCACTCCCTGTGAGCCAGCTCT
>JAKSZT010050748.1:285859-305904 GCA_026826555.1 Tolypeutes matacus | reverse complement strand
CCACACGACACAAAGACACACACGCACCCCACACGACACACACTCCATACGACACACACAGACACACACGTACCTCACACGACACACACACCCCACACGACACACACCCCACACGACACAAAGACACACACGCACCCCACACGACACACACTCCACACGACACATACAAAGACACACACGCACCTCACACGACACACACACCCCACACGACACACACAAGACACACACATGCACCCCACACGATGCACACACACTCCACACAACACACATACACCTGCACGACACATACCCCACAAGACACACACGCACCCGCGCGACACACACACCTTTTTCCTAGAGTGTTTTAAAGCAGATTCCAGACCACAGGTCATTTCCTGTGTCGCTGGCAAGTGCGGATGTTCCTGAATGGGTGACACCTGCACACATCTCACACCTGCTCACAGTCAGACCCCTCCTCGGAGCGAGATTCCTTCCACCAGGGGCCAGACAAGACCCATCCAGTGCATTTTATTGTGACTCCTGCAGGGGCCGAGGGCCTGCCCAGCCCCCAGGTGTGACTGACTCGACTCCAGGCTCGCCCAGGACGTCCCTCGAGGAGGCTGCAAGGCCGGCAACGCACCAAAAGCTGGACGGACACCGGCCTGGCAGAGGGACACGAGCGGGTCTGCGTGGGCCCCTCCCCAGCCAAGGGGTGCGGAAGCCGGCCTCCGGCCGTGCTCCTACCGCACACGGCTCCCCTCTGGCCTTTCTGCCACTGCACACTGCTGCCCCCTGGGCACCGCGCTGGGTCGGGGGACCCAGGCAGGGGCCAGAGCGGCCCCGGCGCCTCTCCTGCTTGCTCAGCGCCCAGCGCCCGCGACCCTGCCCCTCGCCCCAACACCTTCCGCCCGAGCCAGGACTGACCCCCGGGCCCCTACGCCCACGCCCTCCAGGGGTGCGCGAGAAACGCCGGGTGACTGCAGACGGCTGGTGGAGCCCGGCGCCCTCTGGAGGCTCGCGGGTGCCCGGGGGGCGCCACGGCCTCCGCAGCTGCCACGCACTGGCGTTTCTGGGCTCCGGGTCCTCGCTCCTCTGAGTCTCCGTTTCCCGTTTCAGGAACGCCGTGGGCGGGGTGCACAGAGGCCGGCTTTCTCGGAACGGCGGGCCCAGGGGCGGCGGGAGACGCTGCCGGCGGGCGGGGCCGTGCGCGGTGGACCCGGTGGGGGCGGAACCGGGGGGAAGCGGGGCGGCCGGTGGGAGCCTGTGGGCGGCCCGAGGCGGAGCCGCGGCCTGGGGGTGTCCGGGGAAGGAGGGACGCAGGCGGCGGACTGAGCCTCCGCCCGTGGACCTGCCCCCTTGGGGTCCACGCGTGGTTTACCCACCCACAGAGCAAGCCTGCGCCGGAAGAGGGGCTTCAGGCCCGAGCCGGTTCCCTGGGACAAGCACAGGCGCCCAGTGGAGATCTGGGAATAAATATGGGTGGGGCCCAGGCAAGAAGAGCTCCTGTTCTAATAGCAAAATCTCTAGTGGGCAGGAGCCCTGCCGAGGTCACGGGTCGTTGAAACGTGGCCTTGTGAGCGGAAAACGTGTCCCGGCGCCGATCTGGGCCAGGCGGGCCGCGTCCTGGGGGCGGCGGTAACCGTGGGCGGCCGCGGGTGAGCTGCGGGGAAGGAAGGAGGCCGGCGGCTGGGGAGGGGCTGGGCGGCGCCTGGCGAACCTGGAAGTCTCCTGGGTGTAGACCCTCGTTGGAGCATCTGATCCCGCTGTGCTGGGAAGGGGCGGGGGCGGGGCCCCTGGGGACATGAACAGCCCACCCTTCAGCACCTCTGAATCACTTGGGGTCCTCAGGTGAGAGCAGAGAAGCAGCCCTTGGCTCAGCTGGGTCTCGCTGGGGCCAGGCCTGGGAACCGTCTGGACTGGCTGCCTCATGGACTCCCCCACACCCAGACCGTCTTCACCCTTGGAGTGAGTTCAGCAAACAGCAGGCTGTTAGTCTTGCTGTGCTCTCTGGGAGCCACAGGACGGGGCCTAAAGGCGTAGAGCTTTCAGCCACAACGTCTGGATCAAACCCCAAATTTTACCACAAACTCATGATGTGATTTCAGGAAAGATACCCAAAAAATGGTTTATGTAGAAATAAAATGTGCCAAGACCCTCTGCCTGTTTTCCTTTCCATCATTCTCCTGGTAGCACCTAGCTCTCTGGCTCATTTTGAGCCTTAAGTGAGTCTTTATATGAAACTTGTTTAGGAGAGGGATGGGCACGTGTAGCAGTTTGATATTGTTGATAAATTCCAAAAGGAAATATGTTTGTAAACTGGTCTTTTCCTCTGGGCGTATTAGAGGATATTGGATTCAGAGGTTTTATTTTTACTAAACTATGATTAGGACTTTATTTGGGCCATGTCAGTAGGGTGTGGGGACTCAGATAAAAGACATGGCAAAGGGCAGAGCTGGAGTTTTGATGCAGGAGTTTTTGAGCTTGAGCCCTGGGAAGTAAGCACACAGAGGGGCTTGGTCGTGAGAAAGGAGAGAAGGCCCCGGGAAGAGAGACAAGCTGTTCACCTGACAGCTCACAGCTGGCCTTGTGGAGCGAGGCAGAGGCGCTGAGCCCGGAGAGAAAGAGACCTGGAAGAGAGGAACCCAAGCAGCCTGAACCCTGGCAAGTGTCGGCAGCTGTCTTGCTCCAACACGTGGCAATAGACTTTGATGAGGGAAGAAACTTAGAAGCTTCTACCCCAAATACTTTATAAAAGTCAACAGGTTTCTGGTATTTTGCATCAGCACCCCTTTGGCCGAGTCATACAGCATGGATTAAAAGAGTCCATATCTGTGATGTGTAGAAGGCAGGCAGGCATGGATTTCCTGGTCCAGGTATGTGGTTTACAGAGGACAGGGACAGGTGAGGATTTTCTGAGTCCATATTTGTGACATTTAGGACAGGGACCGGCTGGGGTTTTCTGGTCCATATGTGATGTGTAGGGGACAAGGACAGGCAGTTTGTGCTTGGCGTTAGCTCTCTGGAGTTCACTACCATTGAGTTCACTGCCCACTTCACGGCACTATTCTGAGGCTCCAGGTAGACAATGGCCACATTGAAGTCCATCCAGCTGGAAAATAAGAGACCTGACTCAACTCCCGACTGCTGGGCATGGTCCAGGGCTTGCCTTCCCCGGCTGTGCCCCAGAATAACCCAGGGGTATTTGTAATGCCAACTGTGACAGTTTGAGATTATTTATGAGTCCTCAAAAAAGAAAGATTATGTTTGTAAACTATTCTATTTCTCTGGGTATGATACCCTTTAATTGTATTAAATCCAGTGAGGGGCTTCTGATAAGTTTACTTGATAAAATCAATTTAGGGCTTCTGATTGGTCTGTATCAGTAAGGCACAACTCAGGTTGAGTCCCTGCCCCCTTGGTGGGCTGATATAAATGGACACTCAAGTAGACACCTGAGAAGAGAGTGCTCCATAGATGCCAGAGGAGAGAACATTGTCATTTTGATCCTGCTGTGTGACAGAAAGAAGGCTCAAACAGCTCATCCTAGGGAGAGATGGACCATTTGCCAAATAGCTTACAGCTGACCTTGGGAAGAGACCAGAGACTGATATAGAAAGCCTGGAAAGAAACAAGCCCTAGGCCGGGAGGGAGAGGAAGCCGAGAGACAAGCCCTGTGCCAGCCCGCAGCTGAGAGAGAGGAAGCCCAGAGGGAAGGCTGAACCTCACAGAGTCCAGGGACCATCTTGCTTCAACATGTGGCCACTGCCTGGTGAGAAAGCAGTCTTGAGTTGGACCTAAAGGCCTTGGGACCTTAAGCTTTTACCCCCAATAAACACCCTTTATAAAAGCCAACAGATTTCTGGTACTTTGCGTCAAAACCCCTTTGGCACACTAACATACCAACAAAAGTACTTTATTGTGGGGGCAAGTTCAAGGCCACCGCTCCTCCGGGAGGCGGCCCAGCCTCAGGTCCAGCGCCCTCCATGTCCTCCTGGGGTGGCATGTGTGGGGCTTTCATACCTTCACATTGACCGGGAGACCAGAGCTTCTCCTCGCTGACCCCACTGTTCCCCTCCTGCCATAACCCCTCCAGCACCTCCTCCACCCCCAGAGCTCCTCCTGGACCTGGTGGAGCTCAGCCCAGGACCCCCTACTCTGCACAGTCATCCACAGGCACTTGTTTGAAATTCCCATCAAGTCCTGACGACACGACCTGGTGCTCCACAATGGTCTTCACATCCTCTCCTTCCTTCGCCACCAAGCTGGGAACGCAAATTTTCAGCAACCTTAGTTTTTCTGGCCCCCCACATCCCTAGTGCATTGTTAAGGTCAGACACTCCTTGAAGAGATTGTTAATGTTATTCATCATTGCCTGGGAAGCTGTTCTTATGAATTCCAGTTGTTGATCACACTCTGTATGTTTTAACCATATGCTTCGTTGTTGCAGACAACTTTTAGCCCCAGGTAGGTCTGTTGCTCGAGATCTTGCCAACCTTTGCTGTCTCTAAACAGCACAAGCCCAGAGATGAGACGGGCTCCCCAGATGACATGCGACCAGGACAGCAGGTAGAAATCAGTCCCAGGACAAAGGTCTTCAGGCCATGGAACCTCAGCCCCTCTGCAGAACGAGTTGTCAGAAGTACGCTCTGAGCACCACGGGCTGCTGCTGGGGCCTCAACGCTGGGCTGTGAACCATAGGTGTTCCCTAGCCCACCTTGCCCAGTCAGCACCCTCGACCATCATGGCCAAGTCCTGGCCCGGTCCTTCCATAGGAAGATCCATTCCATCCTCAGCTAGTGGTCTTAGATGCATGTGGATTCCACCTCAGACATTGGATGGACAGCATAGAGATGCCTGCTGCTCTGAGGGCCTCCAGGCGCTGGCCCGTGGCTGCTCATGGCTGCAGGTGGAGTCCACCTCAGACATTGGATGGACAGCATAGAGTTGCCTGCTGCTCTGAGGGCCTCCAGGCGCTGGCCCGTGGCTGCCCACAGCCACACGTGGAGTCCACCACAGAGACATTGGATGGACAGCATAGAGATGCCTGCTGCTCTGAGGGCCTCTAGGCGCTGGCCCGTGGCTGCCCACAGCTGCAGGTGGAGTCCACCACAGAGACATTGGATGGACAGCATAGAGTTGCCTGCTGGTCTGAAGGCCTCCAGGCGCTGGCCCGTGGCTGCCCACAGCCACACGTGGAGTCCACCACAGAGACATTGGATGGACAGCATAGAGATGCCTGCTGGTCTGAGGGCCTCCAGGCGCCGGCCCGTGGCTGCCCACAGCTGCAGGTGGAGTCCACATTAGATGGAGGGCTTCCTGGCAGGTCTGGATCCTTGGCACCCTGAGTGGGGGTCCGAGGTTGCCTATGGCTGAGGGTGGATCCCATGTGTGGAGGGCTCGCCTGTGAGTGGGAGTCCACTGAATGGCATGTGAAGGTCAGTGGCTGTTCTCTGCTGAGTGGGACAGCAGATGTGGAGCGGTTTGCTGACGGGTCCCCAGGAAGGCTGGGAGAGCAAGTGCTTGGCTGCTCTAGGCTACACAGGCCAGTGGAACGACTGGGTGGGGATGGAAACTGCCAGAAGGCTGCTTTCAGGGAACTCTGAATTTGGGTTCCAAACGGAACTTTGTTGAATGCAGCTGTGAAGGCACAGGCCTGGGATGAGGGGTCCACAGGTTGGAGAGGGCCCATGGGGCGTCAGGTGAGGGTCTGTGGTTGCTGGTGGATTGGGGGGGCTCGATCATGGTGGCCTGGGATGGGGGGTTCTGCAGGTGGGAGGGGGTCCAGGGGGTGTGGAGTGTGGGTCTGCAGACTCCAGGGCCTGCAAAGGAGGATGCCAGCAAGGGGGACCCCGCTGTTTGGTCAGGGGGCCCGAGACAGGACTGGTGAGCGAGAGGAGACCCCTCACCCGCCTGTGGCAGCAGCCACAGAAGCACCACCTCTGCTCGCGGGGCGTCTCTGCTTGGCTCAGCCCCAGCAACCGGCCTTTCATCCACGCCCTCAGCCAATCAGAGGGCGGCTCACAGCTTGGTTCTTGTGACGTCACCACCCTCCTGTGACTTCATCTTACCGGCCAATCCCCACTACCGACCTCATTCCCCCTTGCAGCCCCTGCCTCCTGCTTAGTCTGTCTCAGAGGCGGCCACTGGGTCTGGGGGCTATGACTAGCACTTGTCACTACCCAAAATACCCATGGGGTTGCTCGGCCCCTGCCCCCACTCTGCTTCCTCAGGGACCCGCAGGGATCTGGGATGGGGGGGCTTCTAGTCAAGTGGTGCTGTCCCTCCTGGAGCCCCGTCCCTGCCTGGAGCTGTGCTGGATGCACTGCGGGTGGGTCTGGGGTCCCATGGGGACCCTAAGCACCCCTCAGGTGCCAGGGAGGCGACCCCTCCATTTCATGGTGCAGCTTCCGGCTCTGAGACCTGGTCTGGGCGGAGGGGAGACCCAAGGGCGGTGGTGCATAGATATTTATGACTGTTATATCTTCCTGGTGGGTTGCCCCTTTTATTAATATATAATGGCTTCTGTATCTCTTATAACTTTTTTGCATTTAAAGTATGTTTTGTCTGATAGTATAGCTACCCCTGCTCTTTTCTAGTTACTATTTGCATGGAGTATCTTTTTTCCAACCTTTCACTTTTAGCTGTTTTGTATCCCTGGGTCTAAGGTGAGTTTCTTGAAAGCAGCATATGGATGGCTGATGTTTTTTTTTATCCATTCTGTCAGCCTGTATCTTTTAATTGGGGAGTTTAATTCATTCACATTCAATGATATTACTATAAATGCACTATTTACTTCCTCCATTTTATTATTTGGTTTTCATATTGTCATATCTTATTTTTGTCTGTCTTTTTACTCTTTTGGTTATCCTTTCTCCTATTCTTTCTTCTATACTCTTCTCCAAGCCTATCTCTCCTGTCTTTTTCTTTCAGCTTCTAAGGCTTCCTTTAGTATTTCCTGCAAAGGTGTGTGTGTGTGTGTATATATATATATACACACACACACACAAACTCTCTTAGTTTCTGTTTGTTTGTGAATGTTTTATACTCACCTTCATATTTGAAGGGCAATTTAGCTGGATAAAGATTTTTCGGCTGGCAGTTTTTCTCTTTCAGTATCCTACTTGTATCATATCACTGTCTTCTTGCTTCCATGGTTTCCAAAGAGAAATCTGCACTAAATCTTACTGGATGTCCCTTGTACATGATGGTTTGCTTCTCTCCTGCTGCTCTGAGAATTTTCTCTTTATCTTTGATATTTGACAATCTGAATAGTGTGTGTCTTGGAGTAGATCTATTCAGATTTATTCTGATTGGGGTACTGTGTGCTTCTTGTACATGTAAGTTCATTTCTCTCATGAGATTTAGGAAATTTTCAGCTATTATTTCCTCAAATACTCTTTATGTCCCTTTTCCCTTCTCTTCTCCATCTGGAACTCCCATGGCATGTATGTTATTGCATTTTGTGTTGTCATTCAACTCTCTGAGCCCCTGCTCAATTTTTTCCATTCTTTTCTCTCTCTGTTCTTTTCTCTCTTTAATTTTAGCTGTCCT
This sequence comes from Tolypeutes matacus, assembly GCA_026826555.1. Classification (NCBI taxonomy): domain Eukaryota; kingdom Metazoa; phylum Chordata; class Mammalia; order Cingulata; family Chlamyphoridae; genus Tolypeutes; species Tolypeutes matacus. The sequence continues at coordinate 298,374 of JAKSZT010050748.1, read as the reverse complement.
GTCTTTGGTATCACTGATTCTTTCTTCTATCATTTCAAGTCTGGGTTGTATGCCTCAAATGTGTTTTTGATCTCACCTATTGTGTCTTTCATTCCCGTGAGCTCTGTTACTTTTCTGTTCAGGATTTCAAATTCTTCTTTGCACTCACTCAATGCTGCCATCGTTGTCGTCGTCATCATCTTCTTCTTCTTTTTTAAAGATTTATTTATTTATCCTCCCTTGCTGCTTGTGCTCACTGTGTCCATTTTTTTTTTTTTTTTTTTTACTACACTGTGTCAATTTTGCTTTGTGTTATTTTTTCTGTGTCTGCTTGTCTTCCTTTGTTGACTCATCTTGCTGCACCAGCTCACCACGCCGCATGGGTCATCAGCTCACTCAATGTCTTCTTGATGTCATTTATCTCTTTAACCACATTGTCTTTCAACTAATTAATTTGATTTTGGAAATTTCTGTGCATCTCACTGATTAGTTCTCTCAAATTCTGCATCTTTTCTGGGGCTTTGATATATTCCTTTTCTTGGGCCATGTCTTCTATTTTCTTAGTATGGCTCATAATTTTTTTCTGATATTTGGGCATCTGATTAGGATGTATTTTACTCAGATGCTCAATTTCTTTCCCTTTTATAGAGACTTAGTGGCAGGAGGCTGTGTGTTACCATTGCTCTTTGATTCTTTGCTTGACCTGGATTATTAGGATTGTCCTGCTGGTTGTTCAAAACTGTGCACTGGACCCAGTAATGGTTGTAGAGTCACTCCTAGGGCCTTGGGGAGGGAGGCTATAGAAACTGGAAAAAGCCTCTCCTACTTATTTTTAATTTTCTTGCATGCACTTACTTCATCTGCCAGCGGATGGCGCTCTTTGGCAGTGCTCAGTTCCATGCCTGGTCAGAGTGTATTTGCTGCAACACGGACGGGATCAATGTGGTAGAGCTCCTGCCTGGAGGCTAAGAGCCTTGTAATGCAACCTTTCTCTGAGACAGTTCTCCAGCCTTTTCTGGGAGCCCCCCACCTTTTCCCAGGTCGGAAATATTTCCACTCCCCTCTGAGTCCTCAACAATCAGTCCCTGTTAGTAGAGGAGGAGATTGGGAGGGTTGTATCTCTTCAGCCCCTTGCTGGCTCCCAAGGAAAACAATGGTGCAGCCCCACCCACCCTGGAAGGGCTCCTGGGACCCTGCAGACTATTAAGCTGAGTCAGCCTTAGGCTGTGTCCCTCTCTCTCCCCTTTCCTGGGGCGGTAGATCCCCAGAGTCCCCTTTGTCTGTAGTCACAGGCCCAGAGGCCCAAGAATTCTAAAGTGTCTTTAGTGTGGGGGATGGTGCCGGCAGCAGCAGCCGCTGCTTTCTACTCACAGTTCTGTCATTCTCTTCTTTGTCCCTCTCTCCTCTGGGCAGTGTCCATCCTTTGCCTGGTGTCCTAAATCATAGACGATCTTTTTCTAGGCTGTTTCAACCTGTCTTCTAGCTATTTTTTTGGAGAAGAGAGTCTCATATTTTTCTCCAGGCAGTTAGTATTGGCTGGGTTTCCCATGAAAATAACCTTCATTGACTTCTTGGCATATTTTTTCCAAGGCTGCACGTTGGAAAAAAAAAAAAGGCAAAGATTTTCATGTTTGCTTTCAGTAAATCTTTCCTCTCCATGCCATGCCTTCTTGGCTTGGAATCCATGAGAATGGCACATCCAAGTCTTTGAAGGCAGCCTCTTCATTATCTGTTATGATGGCATTTTTCAAGAGAGGAAGTGCACAGTCTTGCAATCCCATAGGGATTCTGTCCAGGATCCCTTCCATGGTGGGGTGGGGGATGGATATCCAACAGCATGAGAGCAAAAGGCTGGTCTTTGTGGCTTCCAGCCCATCCTCACTGCCTGCCCTGGTTTTGAGGTGTGTGGGGCCAACTCCACACTGCCCCTGATCCCTGCCTGGTCCCTTCCTCTCTGTCCACTGGCACTGGCCTCTGCAGCCACCCTTGGGCATTGTGGGACAGATGGGACAGTGGGGGGCGGTGGATGTCTGTTGCCTGGAGGGCTAGCACCCACCCCTCCTCCTGCTCCCCACCCCCAGCGTCCAGTCTCATGGGGTCTGCAGCCACCTGGGGCCGGTGACTGCGGTGTCAAACACAGGGAGGGGATGCTCCTCGCAGGGCAGCCAGAGACCTGTGTTGGGATTGGGGGCAGGACGCAGACCTGGGGGAGATGCCTGTGCAGGGTCCCCAGAAGTGGAGTCAGTCCACCGGGTATCACCACTCTCAGACCAGGCCAGGGGTCCCCCAACTATCGGGGGTGCAGTCCCTCAGGGCTGGGCACCTGGGCTTGCAGCTGCAGGTGGGGAATGAGGGCTTGGGGAGGGGGCTCACTCTGAGAAGGTGGGGCCAGTGGTGTGGAAGACCCTTTACTGCAGAGCTGCTGCTAGGGGGTCAGCAGCAGGCTTCACTTTAAAGACTAGGACCCTCCAACCGTTTCCGGAGGTTAGATGGGTGGGAAGGGGGCAGCGACCAGAGGTTTGGAGTGCAGGAGCAATGAGGAAGGGTCTAACAGGCAGGGTGAGCTGGGAAATGGCCTCTGGACAGAGCTGGGATCCCCACGGGGTCTCCTACCCAAGAGGAGTGGGGACCACTCCTGCCCGCCTCCCCACAGCATCATGGTCCTTCCCAGCTCACGTGGAGTGGCTGAGACTGTGCTCCCCAGGGGCACTTCTAGCAGAGATCGCCCCCACCCCAGGGTGCAGCCCTCTGGCCCCACTGTGGACACAGGATACTTTTGAGGAAAAGCCATCCCAGAAGCAGCCAATAGGTAGGAGAGACTCCAGTGGGAAGGGAAGGGGGAGGGGGAACCAGGAGCCCCTCGGAGCCTTCCTGGGGCAGCCACCCAGCCAGGTGAGCTCCACCAGCCTCCCAATCAATCAAGTGTGCCTGTGGGAAGGGACCATTTCAGACATGTTAGGTTTCACAAAATTACCTCCTCTGTACCATCCTCAGGAAGCTACTGGAGGAAGCACTTCAGCGAAATGAAGGCACAAATGAGAAAAGAGGAAGAGATGGAATCAGAAAATGAGCCACTCAGCACAGAGTAGTCCCAGGGTAAAGCTGTGCTGCAGACCTACCAGATTCATTCATTCATTCACTCACTCATTCAGCAAGCATGGCTCATTCAGCAGAGAACATAAAGATGTCGCCTTCTGAAGTGTACATTTTAGTGAATTAGACTAAAAAATACTTTCAAATAAAAATACCAGTTATGTTTTCAGTTGAGACATTTATTTTTATTTTTTATTTTTTTAATTAATTAATTTTTTTTTTTTTAAGATTTCATTTATTTATTCATTTATCCCCCCCTTGCTGCTTGTGCTCGCTGGGTCAGCTAACCACGCCGTGCGGGTGGGCTTGCCTTCACCAGGAGGCCCCGGGAACCGAACCTGGGGCCTCCCATATGGTAAACGGGAGCCCTACTGATTGAGCCACAGCCACTTCCCAAGTTGAGACATTTAAAGAGCTGGGAAGCCATCACTCTAGTCTCAAAACAAAACTTGATAATCAATGGCTTCTATTGGATCTATCAGAGAATTGAGGTCACAGAACAAATGACCAGCCTGAAATCTGGAGAGACAGGCAGTTCCTGAGAATTGCAGCTGAGATCAGCTCGCCTGGAGAAGAAGCTGCTGGAGCCGAGAATAGGCAGGAAAGTCAAATGCTGGAGGTGGAGCATAGAGTACTGTGAGTGAGAAACTCCCAGGTGCTGCAGCCTAACGGGGGGCCCCCTCACTTTAATAGGTTTTACCTTTGGTACCCATTCAGGTTCACAAATCAGATCCAACAATATATAAAAAGAATTATCTCTCACAACCAATGGAATTTATTCCAGGTTTGCAACACTGGCTCAACATTCAAAAATCGATTAATGTAGTCCATCACATCAGCAGGGTAAAGAAGTCATATAATCATGCAAACTGATGCAGAAAAAGTATTGACAAAATCCAACATCCATTCATGATATAAAAAAATCTTAGTAAAAACTCTTGGGTGTTGCTTAAATGGTTGAGCATCTGCTTTGCATTTACAAGGTCCCAGATTCAATCCCCAGTGTCTCCTAAGACAAACAAACAAACAAAAAAACAAAAAAAACCACTCTTAATGGTGAGAAACCGGATGCTTTCCCTAAGATTGGGAACAAAGCAAGGTTGCTCCCTCTTACCACTCCATTCAACATCTTACTGGAAGTATAGCTAACAAAATAAGACAAGAAAAGGAAATAAAGGGTATACAGACTGGGAAAGAAGAAATAAAACTCTCTTTGCTCACAGATTACATGGTTAGCTATGTAGCAATCCAAAAGAATCTACAAAATAAAAAAAAAAAAGTCCTGGAACTAACAAGTGATTAGAGCAAATTTGCCTTATATAAGATTAATATACAAAAAGCAATTTCATTCCAAACAACCATCAGTGAACAATTGGAATTTGAAATTAAAAATTTGAAATCATAAAGTACCATTTATGATAGCACCAAAAAAGAAATACCTGGCTATAGACCGAACAAAATATGTACAGGAGCTATATGCAGAAAATATATAACTGATGAAAGAAATAAAAGATTGAAATAAGTGGAGAGAGAATATTCCATATTCAGAAAAAGTTGTTAGATGTCATTAAAATTTAAAACTCCTGCAAAATACACTGTTAAAATGAAAACATAAGCCATACACTGGAAGAAAGTATTTGCACAGTGTTTGTATATTTTGGATGCAAGTAAAGTTGTATCCAAAATGTACAAAGAAGTCTCAAAACTCAAGAATAAGAAAACAAGCAACCCATTTCCAAATTGGCTAAAGATATGAACCGACACCTCATCAAAGTGGATATACAGATGTTAAATAAACACATGAAAAGAAGCTCAACATCATTTGTCATCAGGAAATTGCAAATTAAAATAATGTGATGTCACTGTGCACCCATCAGATAGCTGAAGTCCAAAAAACTGACGACAACAAACACAGAGCAACAGGAACGCTCATTGCTGGTGGGAATGCAAAACGTGCAGCCAGTTTGTAAGGCAGTGGACAGCTAAATAGAGCTTTACCATACAGTCCAGCATTCACACTCCTTGGCATTTACCCAATTGATCTGAAAATATACATCCTCACAGAAACCTGCATGTGAGTGTTTATAGAAGTTTTATTCATAATTGTCAAAAACTGGAAGCAACCAAGATGTCATCTCATAAGTGAATGGATAAACAAATTATGATACAGCAATAAAATAGAATATTGGTGCAAAAAGAAATAAACTGTGAAGCCATGAAAATTTCCATCTTACATCCCTGGCAGGCACCTGTTCCCCCAAACCTGTCTGTTTTCATGACTCCCCTCCACTGACACAGTCCCCATGAACTCGCATGGCTTCCAGGGAGGTCTCCGTGCAGCAGCTCTGGTCTGCCCTATCCCAGAACTGCCTTTGAGCCCCAGGAAGGCCAGATGTTGGTGGGGAATCCCCCACTGGGTGCTCCACGGGCATGCCCAGCCCTCAGGTTCCTCTTCAAGCTCCATTCTGGACTTTAGGAAGGACCACTGTCCAGGAGGAGTGAAGCCTGCAACTGCAACCTTGGGGTCACCTTGAATCCTCCCTCCCCCACCAGCATGCCATGCATCCCCAGTTCTTCCCTCCATGTCCAGGAAGCAGCCACTTCCTTCCACGTCCAAGGCCACCATCTCCCCAGATGCCTGCACCCATTTCTTACCTGCTCCCTCTGCCTCCTGCCCTGCTCCTTCCATCCATCCTCCCCAGAGCAAGCAGTGTGAATCCTCTGTCTCCAATGTACACAGCATCCTTTCATGCTTCCTGTGGCCCTGGAATGCAGCCCCCCCATCCTGACGACCCCTTCAGATCTCCCCATGACATGTCTCCCCATGACATGTTGCCCAGTCAGAGCAAATGCTTTCCAGGAAGGCCTTGTACCTGCAGCGTTGCTGGCTCCTTCAGCCCTTCTCTGATCCCCACGTTTGCTTACTAAAGGCATCAACAGGAGCCTGGAAGTGGGCCTTTCCCTCTCACCAAGCCTTGTCTTCTGCTCTGTCTCTGGAGAGAAGACATGAAGCCAGAGGGGCTTTGTCAGCCCCAACTGCATGCTGAGCTGGTGCAAGGAGTCCGAAGGCCCTGGGGAGATCTGGGGTCCATGGGACGGGGCTTAAGTGGACTGAACTATGGGCCGTTTTGTTTGGATCCACACCCAAATTTTTCCACAAAAAGACTCTGAGGTCTCAGGCAAGTTACCAAGAAATGGTTAATATAGAAATATCTAAGGGCTGACATTCTGTCTGTGTTTCCCTTTCCATCCGTAAAAATAGCATCTAGCTCTCTGGCTTGCTTTGAGTTTTAAATGAATCCATATATGTGATGTTTAGGACAGGGACGGGCCTGGGTTTTCTGGTCCATATATGTGATGTGTAGAGGGCAGGGACAGGCAGTTTGTGCTTCGCGTTAGTTCTCTGAAGCTCACTGCCGTTGAGGTGCTGAGATACCTTCCCAGAGTCTGCCCAACTCACAGCACTATTCTGAGGCTCCAGGTAGACAACGGTCACATCGAGGTCCATCCAGCTGGAAAATAAGACCCGACTCAACTCCTGACTGCTGGGCGTGGTCCAGGGCTTGCCTTACCTGGCTGTGCCCCAGAATAACCCAGGGGTATTTCTTTGTCATGCCCACCAAAGTACTTATTTATTATGGGGGTAAGTTCAAGGCCATCTCTCCTCCAGGAGGCTGCACAGCCTCAGGTCCAGCTCTCTCCGTGTCCTCCTGGGGTGGGGTGTGTAGGGCTTTCACCCCTTCATATTGGGAAGATGTTGACTGGGAGACCAGAGCTTCTTGTCACTGACCCCACTGTTCTGCCTCCTGCTGTAACCCCTCTACCACCTCCTCCACCTCCAGAGCTCCTCCTGGACCTAGTGGAGCTCAGTCAAAGACCCCCTTCTCTGCATGGTCATCCCCAGGGCCTCAGTTTTCTCAGATACTTGTTTGAAACCCCCCTCATCATGCCCTAATGTGCTCAGGGAGAGCTGGCTCTCTGCAATGTTCTTTATTTTTTTTTTTTTATTACTTTTTTTTTATTATGGGTAAAAATCAAAATTCTCACAATACATACAAACATTTGTAAAATGATATATAAATATATATGCATATATGTGTATTTGCTTACAAAAATGTTATTTTTTTTATATATATATACATATATTTTAAGAGGTGCTTAGATTACCTAAAATATTATACGGAACCCACTGGGATTCCCATGTTGCCCACCTCCCACACCTCCCACCACATCCAACACAAACATCTCCCATAGTGTGGCCCACCAACCTCAATGAACTTACACATCCTGGAGTCTTGCCACCAACCATAGACCACAGTTCACACTGTAGACCACACTCTCTCCCACTCAGTTCTGAGTGCTGTGTGCTGATTTAAAATGGCCTACATCCATTGCCACAACAGTACTCAGGACAACCTCCAACTCCCAAAGAAGCCCCTGTATTTCAACTGCTCATCCCCTCCCTACCCAAAAAACTGTCAAGTGGCCACTGGCTCCACCTCATTGTTATAATTTCTTGCATTGCAAGAATCACCATATGTGAGCAAGAGAATACCATCAAGTCCACTCTGGTCCATAGTTCTTCCCCCAATCCAGAGGCGACTGGGATGGTGATGTCCACTCCAACTCCAAGTGAGAGAGGGCTTATATCCCATGGATATGGTGGGTGGGATGATCCTGCCTGCAGATGCAGGCCCTCTCCATTCCCTGGGATGGCCATTTCCCATCATTGTCTCCTCACCAGGTGACTTGGATGAGTCCATTGAGCTGTAGGGTAGGAGTTGCAGCTCCACCTAGATTTCATGCACACCTGGCACATAGGTAGGCGGGAGGCTCCAGTCTCTGGAAGTATACCTAAGAAACTCTAGCATCATATGTAGGTTTGAATAGAAGGGACTGGTGAACCATGTGCAGGGAGGACTTATTTGAGTCTAATTCTGTCACTCTCAGGAGCACAGATTACAAAATAGAACCCACTGATAAGGCATCAGTCTCTGGGGCTATCCCCCCTTATATAAGACCAGGGTGTCTCCGGAGCTCTCAGGAACCCCTCTGTGTAGGGTGATAGGCACTTAGATGTTCTATGAGCTCCTACTGAGGTGTGCGTAAGAGTTACCTCTGGGATGACCTCCCGACTCTCTTTGAAGTCTCTTAGCCACTTGAACTCATTTGTCTTTACCGTTTCCCCCTTTTATTCAAGGTCTTTTTCCAGTTGTGTTGCCAGTTGGCACTTGGGAAAAGTTTTCAATTAGCAATAATCGTGCCTCGGATAAACCTCATTGGCTACGATATGCAATGTTCTTTAAATCCTGTCTTTCCTGTGTCACCAAGGTGTGAAAGGCAAATTTTCAGCAACCTTAGTTTTTCTGGCCCATGCATTCCAAGTGCATCGTTTAGCTCAGACATTTCTTTGGAGAGCTTGTCAGTAATATTCATGGTTGCCTTAGAAGCTGTTTTTATAAATTCAAGTTGTTCCTCACATTCTAAATAAATTTTAACTACAAGCTCCATCACTTGAGACAACTCTTTGATCTCCATGTCAGTCTGTTGCTCAAGACCTCAGCATCCTTTGCCGTCTCTAAATGAGAGAACTCCAAAGATGAAAAGGGCTCCCCAAATGACATGCCACCAGGGCAGTAGGTGGAAATCAGTCCCAGGACAAAGGTCTTCGGGCCACGGGAACCTCAGCCCCTCAGCACAGCGTGTCATCAAGAGAAGTGTGCTCTGAACAGCACTGGGTGCTGCTGGGGCCTCAATGCTGGGCTGTGGACCACAGTTGTTTCTTAGCCCACCTTGTCCAGAGTCAGCACCCTCAACCTTCATGGCCAAGTCCTGGCCTGGTCCTTCCATTGAAAGATCCATTCCAGCCTGAGCTAGTGGCCTCAGATTTCTCCTTTCTGGCAATGATGGCTCCCTCTTTGCTGCCCTGTTTTCAAGTCTGATTGTTCTTTTGACCCTGTTTCTGGATCCTCCATTTGCCCTCAAAGTAATTGCCTTGTGACACAGAAGGACTGCATGTAATGATTTCTTCCTTTGCTGGCTCTTGGGGTGCCACCTGGGCACAAGGGATATGGCCAGGGTCAAGGGTTCCAGGAGGCAGTGGAAACCTCCCAAAACTGCCCTCCTCACTCTCAGTAACCCCTGTGCTCAGGTTCTCAGCAAGCAGTGTAGTTGTGGGGTGTCCATGGAATGGTGTGAGGCACTTCTCTGCTAGATAGAAGCTGTGACCACCGCAGCTAATTGGACCAGACAGAATGGCTGATGGCCAGAGGCTGACCAGGACTTGAGTATCTGGAACAACTCCAGGGCTGGACACCTGGTCCAGAGGCAGGTGGGGGTTAAGGGACCTTGAGTGTGGGTCCATAGCTGATCATTGTAGGGTTGGGCAAAGAAGGTAGAGGGCTGAGATGGGGGATCTGCAGGAGGCTGAGGGTCCAGGGCACTCTGCGTGAGGGTCTGGGACTGCCCTTTGCTGAGGGTGGTATCAAATTCAGAGACCCTGGATGGAGTGTTCACAAGTGTGAGGGAACCAGTGGAAAGCTGAGTAGGAGTCTGCAGCTCTTCTGAGCTAAGTGGGAAGTCTAAAACAGAGACCTCGGATGGAGGGTTCCCCAGTGGCCTGGGGTTCATGGTATTCTAGTGGTTGTCTGTGGTTGCCCTTGGATGAATGTAAAGTTCAATACAGGGAGTTCAGGTGGAGCATTTGCTGGTGGGTGGGATCCAGTGCACTTGGCAGTTGTGATTCACTCACTGGAGAGATCTACAAGACTATTAGGAGCCAATTTTGCCCCTGGGTGAGTGTGGAGTCTACTGATGGAGGGTTTGCTGGTATGCTGGAATTCTGCATATTCTGAGTGTTAGTCCCTGTTTGCCCTTGGTTGCATGTTGAGTCTAGAGTAGATAGCTTGGGTGGTGGGTTCACTGGCAAACAAGGGATCCATGACCCTCTGAGTGGTGGTTCGCAGTTTCCCTTGGGCAAGTGTTGAACACAAAGAGGAGCCCTTGAGTGCAGTGTTTTCCATTTGGGCAGTGGCCAGGTGCATTCTGAGAGGGAGTGTGAGATTGTGATTAGCTGAGTGTGGAGTCCAATGTGGAGATTTTGGATGGGAGATTCACTGGCAGAAAGGAGTCCATAATACTCTGGGTGGCGGGTCCATGTTAGCCATTGGTTGATTGTAGACTCAACCAATTGCAGCTGGAATTCTTTATACTCTGAGTGGTAGTCTGTGATTGTCCTTTGCTGAGCATAAAGTGCCCTGCAAAGATTGTAACTGGCTAAGAGCAGAGTCCATGGCAGAGACCTTGGATGGAGAGCTCACTGGGAGAAATGACATTCTGAGTGGGGATGAGCAGTGGCCCTTGATTGAGTGTAGAGTTGAATGGGGCAACCTTGGATTAAGGATGTGCCAGTTGTCTGGGGTCAATTGAAATCAGAGTGAGAGTCTGAGGTTGTGATTGATCATGGTATCCTCTGCAGACACCATGGAAGGCACTGTGTAGCCATTGGATGGAGGGATTGCTGGCAGGTAGAGGTTCATGGACCACTGAATATAGGCCTGAGATTGTCTTTGGCTGAGGGTGGAATTCAATGCAGAAAGCTTAGGTGGAGGGTTTACCAGTAGGCAGGATTCACTAAACTTTGCTTGGGGGTAGAAGGGGTTTCCACAGTTACCCTTGGTTCATTGTGGAGCACAATATAGAGATCTTGAATGGAGGGATTCCACAGCACTCTGTATTGGAACCTGCAGTTGTGATTGGCTGAGGGTGGAGTCCACAGTGGAGATGTTGGATGGAGGGTTTGCCGACAGAAAGGTATCCTTGGCACTTTTAGTAGAGGTGAGTGGTTGCCTTTGGCTGACTGTAAAGTCTAATAAGGAGAACTCAAATGGAGGATTTGCTGATGGGTGGGTGTCCTGTGTACTCTGATGGAGGGTCCTCAGATGGCCTAGGCTCAACATGGAGTGCACAGTGACTACTTTTGGTGATTTGTTTGCTGGCAGGTGGGGGTTCACAGCACTGAGGGTGGGGTTCTTCAGTTACCCTTGGATAAGTGTAAAGTCCAATGAGAGAAAGCGGAGGGAGCATTGGCTGAATGGTGGTGTAAAGTGCACTCTGAATGAGGGGTCCTTAGATAACCTTGACTGTGCATAGAGTCCAAAGGTGAGAACTTGGATAAAGGGATTGCCACTGTATAGATATCCTGTGAATTCTGAGTTAGAGTCTATATTTGCCCTTGGTTGATCATGGCATCCCATGGTAGAGACCTTGGGTGGATGGGGTTCCCACAGTATTGTGTATTTCAGTCCATGATTTTGATTGGCTAAGTGTGGAATCCAATGTGGAGAATTTGGCTGAGGGCTTGCTAGTAGACAGGCATCTGTGTATTCTGAGTGGGAGTCCATGGTGGTCCTGACTAAGCATGGAATCCAGTGTGGAAACCATGTATGGAGATGCTTAAAAGTGATGATTGGAAGTGCAGTGCACTCAGAGTTGGAGTCTGTGATTGTGATTGGATGAACATGAGGGCACTGTGGAGACATTGAATGGAGGGATTGTTGGCAGGTGGATGGCCACAGCACTCTGTGTTAGAGTGTGAAATTGTGATTGGCTGAGCATAGAGTCTACAATGGAGACCTTGAATGGAGGGTATGCTGACAGGCAGGAGACCTGCACTCTTTGAGTGGGTGTCTGTGGTTGCCCTTGGCAGATGAATGTAGAGTCCAATGAGTAGACCCTTGGTGGAGATTTCACTTCCAATGTCCTCTGACTGGGTGTCTTTGGATGCTCTTGGCTGAGCAAGGAATCACATATGGAGACATTGTGTTGAGGTCAAGATGTTGGACTGGTGTCCTGAGCATACTGAGTGGTAGTCCGTGGTTGTGAATGGTTCCAAAGTTGAGACCTTGGATTGATGACTCACCAGTTGTCCAGCATTCTGTGTATTCAAGTGGCTGTCCACCTTTGCCCATGGTTGATCAGGGTGTCCAATGTAGAAACCTTGCATGGAGAATTACTGGTGGTTGCGGGTCCAATTCACACAGAGTTGCAGTCTGCAATTGTGATTCAATGAGCATGGATATCACTGAAGAGACCTTGGATGGAGGGTTCCATGGAGGGTTGGGATCCACAGCATTCTGTGTTGGGATCTTATGTTGCACTTGGTTTAGCATAGAGTCTAAAGAGGACACTTTAGGTAGAGGGTTCATTGATGGAAAGACATCCAATGTATTTGACTGAGGGTTCTTGGAAGCCCTTTGATGAGTCTGGAATCCATTGTGGAAATCTTAGATGCAGTGTTCAGTGGCATGAGAGGGTCCACCACACTCTGTGTTGGAGTCAGTAATGTGATTGAATGACTAGAGTCCATTGCCAAGACCTTGATTGTAGGGTACTATGACTGGCAGGAGTCCACAGCACTCTTTTTTTTTTTTTTTTTTTTTTTT
>JAKSZT010050748.1:275435-285759 GCA_026826555.1 Tolypeutes matacus | reverse complement strand
TTTTTTTTTTTTTTTTTTTTTTTTAATTATTTATTTATTTATTCATATATCCCCCCCTTGCTGCTCGTGCTCGCCGGGTCAGCCAACCACGCCATGCGGGCGGGCTTGCCTTCACCAGGAGGCCCCGGGAACCGAACCCGGGGCCCCCCATATGGTAAACGGGAGCCCTACTGATTGAGCCACAGCCGCTTCCCAGTCCACAGCACTCTGAGTGGTTGCCTATGGTTGCCATTTTATGAATGTAGAGACCAATGAGGGGGCCTTTTGTGGAGGGTTCACTGGTCAGCAGTCATCCAGTGTACTCTGGGGATCTTTGGATGCCCTTGGCTGAGTTTGGAATTGACTGTGGGGATCTTGGATGGAGGGTTTGTAGGTGGATGCTGGGTCATGGCATACTCTGTGGGGATCTGCACTTGTCCTTGGTTGAGTATAGATCCCGATGAGAATAACTTGGGTGGAGGGTGTACTGGTGGGCTGGCCTTCTGTGTATTCTGAGTGGTTGTCTGTGGTCTCCCTGGTCTTTGTGAGGAGTCCAATGAGGAAATGTTGGAAGTGGGGTTTGCCAATGGGCAGGGGTCTATGTACTCTGAGTGGGGGGTCATCATCTTTTGGCTGAGTGTGGAGTCCACTTGGGAGATCTTAGATGGAGGATTTGCCTATGGATGAACCCCACTCTAAGTGGGGTTCAGCAGAGGCCTTTGGCTGATCATAGAGTCTAATATGGAGATCTTTGGTTGAAGACTCACTAGTGGTTGGGCATCCAGTGTACTTAACTAGAGTCCAAATAGGAGACATTGTTTTGATGGTTTACTAGTGATCAAGCATCCAGTGTAGTCTGACTTCAGATCCTTGGATGCCATTGGCTGAATATAGAGTTCAATGAGTAGACCATGGATGGAGAGATTGCCAGGGGGCTGGTTGTTAATGCTCGTTCATGAGCAGTGTAGAGTGGTGATAAGCACAGCATGAAGTCCACAGCACAGACATTGGATGGAGGGATGTGGGAGGCTGTACAGCTCTTTGAAATTAAGTATATGTTGGCAATAGTGTAAATTTCCCCGCTATTTCCAGACTATTTTCATCATCCTAAACCCAATTTATACTCATCCCTGCCTCCTGCCACCTCTTGTAACCATTCTGCTTTCTGTCACTATGTATTTCCTTATAAGTATTTCATATATGATAATTCATATCATATCTGTCCTTTTATTTCTGGACTATTTCACTTAACATGATGTCTTCAAGGTTCATTTCTTTTCAAAGCTGAATAATATTCCATTTTATGGATATACCACATTTTGTTTATCCCTTCATCTGATGATGGACATTTGGTTTGTATGTAGTTTGAAGCAGTATGTACCCCAGAAAAACCTGTTTTTAAATGAAATCCATTCCTGTGGGTGTGAGCCCATTGTAAGAAGGTCCTTCTGGTGAAGTTACTTCAGTTAAGGTATGGCCCACGTCAGTCAGGATGAGTCTTAATCCTATTACTGGAGTCCTTTATAAGTGGAATGAAATTCAGACACAGAGGGAGGCAGCCAGAGAGAGCAGCCAGAAGCCAGACACAGTGGAACCTAGAAGAGATGGGAGAGACCAGGAGATGCTGCCGTGTCGCTGCCATGTGACAAGCTAAGGGTCAAGGGTTGCTGGCGGCAGCCCCAGAACACCACAGTCTTTGGATAGAAAGTGTCACCTTGATGATGCCTACATTTGGGCTTTTTCCTAACCTCGAAACAGTGAGCAAATAAACTCCCATTGTTGAACCTGACCTATTTCCTGGTGTTTGCTTGAGCACCCCAGGACACTAAAACAGGCTGCTTCCACCTTTTTGCTATAGTGAATAGTGTTGCTGTGCACAATAGTGTACAAATATCTGTCTGAGTCTCTGCTTTTGGTTCTTTGGGGTATAGACCTAGAGGTGGACTTGCTGTGTCACATGGCAATTATATGGATGATTTTCTGAGGAACCACTAAACTCTTTTCCACAATGGCTGCATCCTGCCAATTTGCCATCCTGCCAACAATGTAAGAGGGTTGTTATTTGTCCACATCCTTTCCAACACTTGCTGTTATCAGTTTTTTTAAATAGCACCCATCCTAGTGGATGTGCAATGGTATCCCATTGTAGGATTTTTAAAATATATTGCCTTTATTTTGAAGAAAATGCTTTCTACTGATTGTCTTTGGCTACTTTGTCAGAAGAAAAATATGACCTGTTCTAGGTTTAACAATACAAGAAAATAACTTACTCAAAGTGACACAATTTCTAGTAGACAGAGCCAATTTTAATTTCAACTAAAATCTGTTCTCTTCAGATTTGTTCTATTCACCCTTAACTATGGTAACTGCCACAAAATTGTCCTGAAAAATACCCCAAAGCAATGGGAAAATTTAAAGTGTGCTTTTTATCTCACTGAAATAAGACCAGTGGAGTTTATAAATTCTGTTGTACCAAAGTCATCTGTATGCTGTATGATACACAATTTAAGTTTCTGGACCCTAGCAAGCAATTTATTTTATTATGAATAATGGTAAATTAGGCCAAATATTTTGTTTTCAAACTTACACTCACTGGTAGCATGTAAACCGCTACAGGACTGAACTTCTATTGCAGGTGATGGGGGTTCAGTGCTGGTGTGAGTGGTGGTGGTTTGTTCTAGAATGTCAATAAATAGGATGTGTCCTCCTCTTATTTTCAAGTGAAGTCAAAAAGCTCTATTTCCTTCCCTTGCCTCATGAGACTGCCATGTTTTACCTACTAGTAGACAAGTCAGATCAGTCCTTGGATGCCACAGCAATAGGCAGTGCATCTTTCAAGAAAAGGGCTGCAATGCACATGGGAGGTGGCAACACGGGCGTCCGTGAGGCCAGGAGGAGACTGCGGAGGCATCGTACTGGCAGTCAGGAATGTCTGTGTCTGTGGCACCCTCCTCATGCAGCAGGGGCCCCGAGGAGGGGGAAGCTGAGACCGTGTGGGTGAGGGGTGCACAGTGTGCAGGGGAGCCTGGAAAGAACGGGGCTCCCAGCCCATGGCACATCCCTGGTGACTGGGAGCCAGGTGTGATGGTGCCGTTACTTACAGACCACAGGTTGTGGTGCTGACTAGACCCAGCAGGTGGATCATGTATGACCAAAGGTTGTGGTGCTGACTAGAGCCAGCAGGTGGACCCGTGCACTGGCCATAGGTTTTGGTACTGATAGAACAGGCAGGTGGACCACTGTACTGACCACAGGTTTTGGTACTGATAGAACAGGCAGGTGGACCCGTGCACTGGCCACAGGTTGTGGTGCTGACTAGAGGGAGCAAGTGGGTCATGTATGACCAAAGGTTGTGGTGCTGACTAGAACCAGCAGGTGGGCCGTTTACTGACCAGAAGTTGTGGTGCTGATTAAAACCAGCAGGTTTCGGAGTTAATCGAGGGGATTATGTCTTTTTTATCTATCATTCTATTAATGTGGTTATTACTTTGCGTGATTTTTTTCTTTCAATTGTGGGAAAATATACACAACCTAAAAATCATTTTAACCGTTATCACTTGACAATACTGTGACCTGAAGTACATTGACAATGTTTTATAATGTTGACCACCATTTCCAGACTCTTCATCATCCCAACCAGAACTCCTGCCCCTTTAGCAATAGCTCCCTCTACCTCCCCTCCCCACCATTCATGTCTCTGAATTGCTTTCATGTGATAGCAGTCACACAACATTTGCCCTTTTGTGTATGGCTTTTTTCATTCAGTTCAATGTCCTCAAGGTGCACCTATGTTTTAGCATGTGCTAGCACTTCCTTCCTTTTTGTTGATATTCCATTTTGTAGCTGTACCTTATTTATCCTTTCATGTGTTGATGGACTGTTGGAGAATTTCCACCTTTAGGCTATTCTGAATGATGCTGCCGTGAATATTGGTGAACAGATACCTGGCTGAGACCCTGCTTTCAATTCTTTGGGGTATATACCTAGGAGTAGAATCGCCAGCTTATATGGTAATCCTGTGTTTAATTTTCTGGCTGCACCATTTTATAATCTCAACAACAATGTACAAGGGTTCCCTCTTTCAGCATTCTCAAAAACACTTTTTACCTTTTTTTTTTTTTTTCTAAACTGCCATCTAGATTATGTGTAGTGGCATCTCATTTGTAATTTGGTATCTTATTTTCATTTCTCTAATGGCTAATGATGTTGAGCATCTTTTTATGTGCTTATTGGTCATTTGTAGATATTTTTGGAAGATATGTCTATTCAAGCCCTTTTTCCCATTTTTAAATTGGGATGTTTGTCTTTGTTGAGTTTTAGTAATTCCTCATATATTCTGTGTATTAAACTATTATCAGAAATATGGTTTACAAATATTTTTTTCTATTTGTTAGGTTTTCTATTTACTTTATTGACAATGTCCTTTGGCTCTCAAAGGACACTTGGCTCTCAAATGTTTTTTAAATTTAATGAAGTCCATTTTAGCCATGTTTTCCTTTTTTGTAGTGCATTGCCCTTGTTTCAAGACTGTTTTGCTTATCCAATGCCCCTTATGGTGTTATATGAATTTGAAGATCAGCTTTACAACTTTTGCAAATGCTACATGAAATTTTATAGGGACTGCATTGAACTTGTAGGCCACTTTAGGCATTATTGATAGCCTTTTTTCTTTTTTTTTTAAGATTTATTTTATCCATTTATTTATGCCCCCACACCACCATCATTTGAGCTCACTGGCTGCCCTCTATGTCTCTTCATTGTATGCTCTCTGACTCTGCTAGTCGTCCTTTTTGATTATTTATTTATTTTATTTTATTTATTTTTAAGGAGGTACGGGGAACCGAATCCGGCTCGAGCCATCACCACTCTCTAGTAGTTGTGTCTCTCATTGTGTTTCCTCATTGCGTCACCTTGTTTTATCAGCTCGGCATGCCAGCCCATCTCGTCTGCTTGCTGCCTTGCTCGTCTTTTTTAGGAGGCAGCGGGAACCGAACCAGAGACCTTCGCTGTGGTAGGCAGGTGTCCAACTGCTTGAGCCACATCTATTTCCCAGTATTACTATCTTAATAATGTCGGTCTTTGAACTTATGAACACTGGATGTATTAGCATCTGGGGTAATGGTACCAGGGCCATAGTTAAGGGTTTGGGGTTAGGGGCTTGGGTTTAGGGGCTGGGGAGATAGTTGGGGGTGGGGATTAGGCATTAGAGGGTTAGGGTTATAGGGTTAGAAGATTAGGGGGTTAGAGAGTTTAGGGTGTAATGGTTGGGGTGTAAATGTTGGGGGTTAAGGGTTGGAGTAGCTGTCAGGAGATTGTGGTAAGGGTTAGGGTTTATCTTTGAGTGGGGTCCTAAAGTATGTTCCTGACTCATGAGGCTGGAAGGAGTCTTGCTGTATAGAACCTGGTTTCTAGTGAAATCCATGTTTCTTGGGTTAAAGAGGCCACATTGTAATCACAGTCAGTAACTCCTGAGGTGTAGCCCAGAGTCATTACAGAAGGGAGATCTATCTTGGCGTCTCAGGTTTCCTGTCAGGGTCAGTCCACAAGTGTGAAGGGGACGGTTACTAGAGGAATACCCATTTGGGGAGTAAGTGGGGAACAAACAGAGCAAGCAGTTACTGGGATTGGTTTCATTTGCTATATGGTCTGCTAGGAGGCTGAAGGAATTGTGCTTGTGGCAGGAGTACATAGGCCAGAATCGGTAAAGAGGAGACAAGAGAAAATCATGGTGGAGGAAGGGTGTTGTTGAGGATGGAGATTTGACATGTTGTGGGTAGGGGATGAGTAACAAAATGCTTAGATAGATGGGGAGAAGAAAGACAGGGCAGCAGGTAAGAATATCTGGTCTTGTTCTGTGCTATTGGGTGGAAATTGACCACTTCATGACATCACCCACTTCTTCCAAAGTTCTGGGTGAAAACTGTCTACCTTAGCTGCCATCTACCTCTGCAAGCTCCTGGGGAAGCTTCGGTTGAGGTCTCCTCTTGGAGTGCTTTACCAGTCTGAATAGTTCTTAATTGTTTAAACTGTGAAACAAGGACCCAAGGTTGAACATGCTGTAATGTAACAGTAGTTTTAAATGAGTAAAACAGTAGAAGGTCTTCCCCATCTGGTTTCATGGTTAGTTTTTCCTTGATGATGTTCACAGCACCAGATTTTCTACCTGTGGGTCATGCACCCCGGTTGGCCACTGAGTGCACATGGGGAGGCTGCCCTAACTTGTTGGTTATAGGAGTGGGTGTACTTGATTAGTGTCTGGCAGTACTTGAGGATTTCTGCTGGAGTAAAAACTTAGTCTTCTGCTAGTAGGGGCTCATAGGGTCTTCTCATAGGTCTTCCTGTGGTGTTTCAAAGGGGAATAGACTGTGTGGGTTTAGGGCCTAAAGTCCAAAGGGCCATAGATGGCACTGCTGACCAAGGTGAGTCCAGTTCTTCAGATAATTTAGCTACCTTAGATTTTAGGATTTCATCAGCCCTCTCAATAGCACCTGATAATTGTGGAAGATAAAAGGTAATGAAACCTTTGGCTGATGTACGTGCACATTTTGTTTCTTGTATGAATTTACCTGTGAAATGAGACCTCTTCCAATTAGAAATAGTAGAAGAGATTTCCAAGGTAGGAAGAATCCATTCAAGACACACTTTAGCAACTGAACTGCCATAGCACTTTTACAAGGGGAGTCTTTAATGCATTTGGGAAACATACAGAATCAACTACATCCACATTGGTAGATTTGTCATTTTGGCAGTTGGAAAAACTCTATTTGTCATATAATTTATAGTCCTGGTGGTGCTGATTCCTTCCCTTGCCCTGCTCCTACAGTTTTTCTAGGGTTAGATGTTTGATAGGTGAGGCAAGTGGTACCTGTCAGAATCAGATACAAGCAGAAGGGTCCTAACCATTGTTTTTCTAAATTATCCCACATTTGATCTTTCCTATGATGTGTCAAATTGTGTAGGCCACTCACAATTTGTCAGACAAGGGAGGTAGGAAACCCCAAGCATCCATTTGGGTGTCTCCAGAGTGTACTGGGATCAGACTTTCCTCATTCCATCTTTATTTTCCTCGAAGCTGCCTTTTGTCCAGACAGATCTCATGTATGATATCTTTTGGAGGCAGATGAAATTGGCATGGGTGTCATGTAGTGAGTTATAAAAATCTCACCATGAGTTTGGGGCTGTACAGGGGAGAACAGGAATGGGAGTAGAGTCCCATGGTTAGATTTCACCTGAATTTTATCTTGAGAATCTGTGGAAGAGGCTGTGAGTGTAACATATTTTTCAGCCAGTTAATTCCCTCGATTTTCATCTGAATCTCTATTGCTATGATCTTCAGCCTCAATGACAGTGACCCTGCATGGTCATCAGAGGCCTTCCAGGAGCCCTGCTATTTCCTGTTCATGTGTAATTGGAGACCAGCCTGCCATCATGAAACCTCTTTGTGTCCATAACATCCCCAAGTCAGACCCAAGTTTAGAAGCATAGTGACCTTCAGTATCGTCATTAGCCCTTTTCCCTTCTGCTTTGTATTCATGCCAGGTGATAGGAATTGATTCTGTTGCTTGGGCTGATTTGATATTGAGGCATTGAGGCTTGATATTTAAGAGTTTTGTATTGATCAGTAATGACATAGCCAAATTTGAAAGGTATTTCCTCCCTGTGGATGGTGTTGCCATGATGTACAGGTAGTGGGTGGATAAATGTGGCCTAGGACTAGTTAGTGGCTGGAGTTTACAGTCGTGAGATGCCACTTCATCAGGGAGTGGGGTGGCAGGTTAGGGTTTGACAGATATGAATTGTATTGTGTGGGGGAGGGAGGAACAAGATATCACTAGAGTTAAATTGAGAGGTGAAAATTGAGTGTTTTCAGTAAGTGGTGAAGTTTGCACAGCATGGTGGACACTGACATTGAGTGAGAGACCTAGAACTAAGTCACAGGTGGTTTAACCCACTTGGCAGTAGCAGCTACTGCTCACAGGCAAGACAGCGAGGCCTTAGCTTGAGGGTTAGGCTATAATATCCTACTGGCTTCTGGTGTCCATTTTGTCTGTAGGACAATATGCCAAAGACATGTCCTTTTTGTTCATGACCATCTGTGAGGAGGTAAATTGTAGTTAGGAAGTCCAAGAGTTGGGGTGATAAAAGTGAGCATTTAATATAGTCACACACCTGTTTAGCTGGCGAGCCCTGAATTAATGCTCAGGAACTGATGCCTTAGCCATGTGGCATAATGAAGTGAAATAATCATGAAAAAATTAGGTCCTAGCTAGTTTTTTTTTTTTTTTTTTTTTGAGGATGGGAATAGTTCTACTATAAGGGTTTCTGCACCCCATATGCCCAATATTAGTGGAATTTTTACCCTAAGAAGGGGGACAATTGCATAATTGGTTGTTTAGTTCCTCAGGTTGATGCTAGGCTGGTGAGGTCTGAGATGACAGACGATTTCTGGGAAATCAGATAAAGCTGTTAAAGAGAACGTGTATGATGGAGATGAGATGGGGACTTGTGAAATGAGAACTTTAGGGGAAAGTTGATCTTGATAACCCAATATATGAGACAGTTTCCCCCTAATAAATGTTCCATGGATTAGGACTGAGAAGAAAGTTGAGTTTGGCCTTGAGAGGCCCTCTGGAAGATGTTTAGGAAGATGGTCAAGGAATGGATTGGTATCCACCATTGAATGAGTTGCACCGTGTCAGTGGGAAATGTGGAGCCCTTTGACATATAAAGTAATTTCTTCCAACCAAATCAGAAGAAACCAAGGGGGTGGGGAGCAGATGTGGCTCAAGCAACTGGGCACCTGCCTCCCACATGGGAGGTCCTGGGTTCTGTTCCCAGTGCCTCCTAAAGAAGTCGAGCTGTAATGAGGCACAACGAGCCAGAAGTGGAAGTGGCTTAAGCATCTGGGCACTCGTCTCCCACATGGAAGGTCCAGGGTTTGGTTCCTGGTGCCTCCTGAGGAGAATGAGCAGACAACAAGTACACAGACAAGGGAGTGGGGGATAAAAAAAAAAAGAAGTAACTGAGGGTACTGGGTAATTACTTCCACGGAGGGGACTTGATATTCCTCGAGAGGGACGTTCGAGTCCTGTTTTTTCCCTTAATTGACGTGCAGTCTTGGACCCAGCGGTTTTTTTTTTTTAATTTTTGCAAGAGCAACACGTGTCCCAAACAGTGGGGACCCACCTATTATGGGCTTGTCTTGCTAAAAATTTTCTGACTTTTTAAATTGTTTAGTTGTGAGTTTGTGTTATACATTTTCTATTTTCTTGTACATACTGTCTTAATAACGTTGGCCTTGAGTTTTAAGTTCATATAAGATCATGTTTTCTTTGAATAGTGATAATTTTACTTCTTTCTTTCCAATATGGATGCCTTTTATTTATTTTTCTTGCCTAAGGGCTCTGGCTAGAACTTCAAGTACAATATTGAAGAGCAGGATGATAGTAGGCTCTCTGGTTTTGTTCCTGATTATAGAAGATAATCCTTCATTCTTTCACCATTGGCTCTAATTTTAGCTG
Organism: Tolypeutes matacus; assembly: GCA_026826555.1. Lineage (NCBI taxonomy): Eukaryota > Metazoa > Chordata > Mammalia > Cingulata > Chlamyphoridae > Tolypeutes > Tolypeutes matacus. The sequence goes on along the minus strand of JAKSZT010050748.1, from coordinate 276,259 downwards.
TGTGATTTTCATAAATTCCCTTTAGCATGTGAGGAAGTTCCCTTCTCTACCCAGTGTCGTGAATGTTCTTTATCAAGAAACCATGTTTTAATCTTTCAAAAGCTTTTTTTTTTTTTTTTAATATATTTTTTTAAGATTTTATTTATTTATTCATTTATCCCCCCCTTGCTGCCTGCGCTCGCCGGGTCAGCCAACCACGCCGTGCGGGCGGGCCTGCCCCCACCAGGAGGCCCCGGGAACCGAACCCGGGGCCTCCCACATGGTAAACGGGAGCCCCACTGATTGAGCCACAGCCGCTTCCCAAAAGCTTTTTCTATGTCAGTTGAGGTGATCACTTTTTCACTACATTCTATTAATGTGGTTAGTATTTTTCATTTATTACAGTCATTCATTTCCCTTGAATGGTATCGTGTAACAGCTGAGTAGTTTACCAGTTAGTAGAGCTGTAAGAGTGAGAAAGTCTCTCGTGTGGTCCCTTCTCTGTCTATTCCTGGCCAGGCTGCTGGTGGTTCTGCTACAATACAGCCTCCAGGTCCCAGCGACACGACCTCCCGTGTACGTCAAGGGGACTCAATGCATGAGAGAAGACACTCATCCAAGATATGTCCAGGATGAGTTTGTCTATATTAAAGAGAGGGTTAGTGTTAGGGTCAGAGGTTAGGGTTAAGACTTTAAATTAAGGTTAGGGGTCAGGGTTCAAAGATCAGCTTCTTTTTCTGGGTCAGGACTTAGGTTTAAGGTTAGAGCCGCCTTCTTCCTTGGGTTTCTGATGAGCTTGCCTACAAGTGTCAAGGGTGCGAGTGGCGCAGAAAATGAGTGGGCAG
>JAKSZT010050748.1:258418-270007 GCA_026826555.1 Tolypeutes matacus | reverse complement strand
CCCCCCCCCCCCAGGTGAGGCGCAGGCGGGTGCCGCTGTCTCTACTCCTCGTGGGAGCCGCGGTCCACCCCAGGGGCAGGCGGCCAGGGGTTCTCTGGAGCCTGGGGTCCCGTCGGCCGCGGAGGCTGGGGGGGGGCAGACCCCAGCTTCAGGCAGGTCTCTCCAGAGATGACTGGGGCCTGGAGGTGGAGGGTCCTCAAAGACTGGGGGTGCCCCTGGCCAGGGGTCACCAGGGTCTGCAGGGGAGGGGGAGACGGGGGGTCCCCGCTGCCTGAGGTGCCTGGGAGAGGAAGGAGAGGGGTCAGCGGCTCGCGTGGCGCACACCCCACCTTCGCCAAGTCCAGGCCCCTGCCGGCACCCAGCGAGCCTCAGCGGCACGGCGAGGCGCGGCCCACACCGGAACACGCCTCAGTGGCAGGAAAACCCCACACGGGCCTGAGCCATCGTCGACCGATTTCAAACTGGCCGGAGCCCCCCTTGCCCACGTAGGCGCGGGCACCCTGCTGGCCTGCACCTCGCCCGGGCGCGGACGCTGCCCCGGCGACCTCACCGCCCCTTCTCCACCCGCGCCCCGCGGCCCCCATCGCCCCGCTGCGCCCCAGCCTTTGTTCCCGCTCACCTCCGGGGAACACGAGAAGGAGCAGGATCCCCAGCAGCTTCTGGGGGAGCGCCATGGCTGCGGAGGGCGGACTCCAGGTGTCTGGGGGAGAGGAGGGGCAGGGGCGGCCCAGCGACACACCCAGCCGGCCAAACCCGGCGGAAGGCCCGGCTAACAGCCCGGGACCCAGCCCTGCTCCCTCTCAGGGGCCCCGGCCTGGCCCCTGGCCCTCCAGCCACACGCTGTAGCAGCCAAGGCGCAGACCACTCCCACCTTCCACCGTCCCAGCCCTCGGGCTTTCCCTGCTCCAGGCACGCAGGGGCAAGAAGCTGCCTCCCTGCGCCCTTCCCCCTCCCTCCCTCCCCGCTCCGCACCTGCCCAGGCCCTTGGCTCCACCTCTCTCCCTCCCCTCCTTCCTCTCCAGGTCTAGGGCACTTGCCCAGTCTCTCAGAGGTCCCCGCGGCATCTTTTTCAAGACCTCCCTGCCTGCAAGTCTAACGAGCCTTTCAGAACACGTCCAAAGCGGACCCGATGCCTTCCCAGCTGCACAGGGCACCACTGTCCACTCTGTGGCTCAAGTTGAAAACCTTCGTGCCTCTCCTCCCACCCCCAATCCACCTGCAAGCCCGCTCACTCTGCATCCAGAACCCAGCCGCGAGCGAGAACCACCACCACCTCTTCCCCTCACCCCCCCATCGCCCTCCTGATTTGCCGCCTGGCTCCCGCAGCCAAAGGATCTTTAAAGAACGTAAATCCGTGTCACTTTCCTGTTTAAAAGCTATTACAGACGCAATAAGACCCAAACTCTTTATGGCAGTCTCGGCCTCTCTCTCTGGCATCTTCTACTGCTCTCCCCTCATTCAGCACCCTCAAGCCCACCTGGCCCCAGGGCCTTTGCACCGGCTGTTTGCTTCCTCAGTTACCCAGGCTCAGTGATACCCCCCTCTCTAATGCTGCCCCTCTGCCCATCAGTTTCTACCCATAGTTTGTCTTCATAGCACTTAATCCCGTTTGAAGCGATCTCTGCTCCTTTAGACACCTGGATGTCGTCTTTCTACTAGAACATAAGTGGCTCGGGAGCAAGGCCTCGCCTGATGAGCCCACCATTTTAAGCCCAGTGCCAGGACCCTGCCTGGCATGTGAGATTCCAATCCAGTGCAAGAATATTACCTTCCTCACTCCTGGCATTTATCATCATCCACAAGTAAAGACCAGGACAAAGAAAACCTGGAGCTTCGCAAAAAGGCTTCCAAAGCAACCAAAGAGCGGGATCTTGGAAAAGGCACTGCCTGGAGAAAGATCTGGGGGAGCACGTCTCACGCCTCCAGGAAGAGCTCCCTCTCCTCCCAGAGACATCTCCAAGCAGCGGGTCCCACTGCCATCATCTTTATTGAGCACAAGAGGACTGACGGGCGTCCTGGCGGGAGGAGGGCGGGCTGGCTCCCAGGGGCACAGCTGCTCAGCAGCCGGCCGAAGCCAGGAGGCTCTGGTCCTCTGGACAAACACCTTCCTCCCTGGAGATGGCTTCACTCAGGCCCTGCAGGTCATCAAGCAGGGCACAGAGCAACCCTGGGGAAGAAGACGCCAAGGAAGGCTCAGCGGCTGCAGAGCGCACAGGGCTGCACTAGAGCTGAGGGCACGAGCGAGAAGCCCCTCGGCCCAGGAGAGACTCCTGCAGGCCCCGTGGCCCTTCGTGCCCTAGACCCGCACCTTTTCTGGAGTCTCTGGTGGAGGTTGTCACTGCTGGAGGGGCCGGTGGCGAGGGAATGGGAGGCGAGGAAGGTGCTGGAGGCCTGGGGCTGGGCTCAGCGCTTTTCCTCTCATCCAGTAAGGAAGGAAGAACTGCCAACAGCTGTTGCTGCTTGTAACGGGAGAGGAGACCCTCCTGCCGCAAGGTGACCTGGGAAGGAGAGGGTTAAAGGCCGCCCAGCCCGCACAGAGCGCCCCCTTCCTCCAGCACCCCCCAAACCCCAGCTCCAGTTGTCCCTGACCTCCGCCGCCCCCCCAGCTCGAGCTGCCCCCGCCTCTGCTGCCCTGCTGGCCCCCGGCACGTGGTTCTTGTCCCTGCCACCGGCCCCCGCTGCCCACCAGCATGAGGTTCTTGTCCCTCTCCAGCTCCTGCAGGCGCCGTGTCAGCCGCAGCCCCTCCTCCTTCCGGGCCTCCTCCTGCAGGTGCCTGAGCTCTTGGTTCCGCTCCTTTTCCCGGGCAGCTTTGCGCTGGATCTGGCGCAGGGAGACCACTACGGGAAGCAAGACACAGAGGGAGCCAGACCCCGTGAGGCCGAGACCGGAGGCGCTGCAGCACCGAGGCCCTACCTCTTCCGTGCAGTGGGAGGAACGAGGCGGTGCTTTAGGGTCCGTGATTCTGGGACCACCAAGAACTTCCCATCCCCTTAGGGGAAATCTCAGACTCTGCAGTCAGGGTCAGTTTTCTCCAGGTGTGACGATGGTGAGGTTATAAAGGAGCGTTTCCTACTTGTGGGAAACTAGATGTTTGCAGCCTAACTTTACACGGTTCAAAGCTATGCGTAAATGTGCATGGACGGAGCTACCGAATGTGACAGGAGGCCTAGGCTGCTCCTGGTGGAAGGTGCCCAGGGCTTCGTCGCGTCACCCCTTCACCTCGGCGAGGGGTTTGCAGGTTCTCCTAAAGGCTGGGGGTGCTCTTGGGAGGGGTAGCGACGGCGAGGGCAAGAGGGGGGTGGTCCAGGGCTGGCCGCGTCCTGTTCCTTGACCTGGGTGCTGGCCACACACGTGCTCTGTGCCTTTTCTCGTAGACTCATTACTCGTCTACTTGCTAAGAAGCTTTGAAACACGCTTCCCCTTCTGGAAGGCCCAGCTCTGCCCCTGGCAAGCCTCACCGGCCTTCGTGTGCTCCCTGCGGGCCTCGTTCAGCCTCCTCTCCGTCTCGGACAGCTGTTCCCGCAGCCGCGCCTCCACTTCCGCCACCTTCTCCTGTAGGGCTGGGGTGGAGCCCTGTCAGGCGGCGCCCGCCTGCACCCCCGCCCCACGGTGGTGTCTACGCCGCACCTTGCCCGTAAATCTCCTGCTGCTGGGTCAGCTCCTGCCGGAGACTGGCCGCCTCCGCCGTGCTCTCCTGCTGGCCCTGGCGCGCCGCCTCCAGCTGCAGCCCCACGCTGGCCAGGGACTGCTGGGCCCGCCGCAGCTCCTGCTCCAGCTGCTGGGCGACCCCGCTCAGCTGCTGCCGCTCGGCCTCTCCTGGAAGGAGGGGACTCAGCCAGGGCCCCCTCGGCTGGCCCTGCCGCCGCGCCCCCGGGGCCCTGGATACCTTGCTCCCGGGCCCGGCCCACCTCCTGCTGGATAAGGCGGGCGCTCAGCTGCAGCTCTGCGTCCAGGCGGTTTCGCTCTTCCCGCAGCTGCTGCAACTCGAGGCTCACGTCTGTGGGGGGTGGGGGTGGGGGCGGGGGCGAGGGTGGGGGGCAGCTGAGACCGGGAGGGGAAACAGAGTCAGGGAAACCACCGGCGGCCTGACCCCTAAGCCTGGCCCCTCCCCAGTCCTCGCTGCTTGGGTCCCTGCAGCCAGCACCCCAGAGCCCCTCTCTTCCCCGTGACCCACAGATCCGTGCCCTCAAACTCACCTCTCCTGACGCAGCTGGACAACAGCCACTTTGCGAGCCATCAGGCCTGGTGGGGAGAGGGCAGAGAGCAATGGAGAGATGAGTTTTCAGAAAGCAGAAGGGAAGCAGGGAGTAAGAGAAAATGAGCCGCCAAGACTGGCGCGAGGGAGGAGGGAGGAGGGAGGAGGGAGGAGGGAGGAGGGGGGAGGAGAGCGGGGCGGGGGCCGTGCTGCCCTACCCACCCTGAATGGTGTGGACCTTGCGGGCGGCATAGCCAAGCCGGGTGCTGAGGCTGGGAAGCCGGGACAGCGCCTCTTCCACCTTAGCCGCAGTGCTCAGGAGCCAGACCTGAGAGCTGGGGGCACAAGGTCGCTGAGCCCCCAGCCCTCGGCGCACGCCCAGAGGACTTGGGGTGCCTCGAGCAGACAGCTCGTGCTGTCCTGTTCTGTTACATGAGCAAGAAAGCAGGGAAGGAAAAGGGAAAAGGGACACTGAGGCCAGGCACGTGCGCTCGCTACTCTGCCCCTTGCCGGAACTGCGCCGCAGTCGTCTGAGCTTCTCAGCAGACAAAAGAAAAGAGAACCCGAGCCCTGAAACGCTCTCCTGTCAGATAAAAACGGTCCAGTTGCTTAGATAAAACAATACAGCCAGTCCTGCTGCTGCAACCCACGCAAGCTTCTCGTTTGGGTGTCTTCTGTGACAGAGCTAAGGTAAAAAGGACCTGCCACTACGACCCAGGAAAACATTCAGTGAAAACAACCCCGCAGGGGCCCAAACTGCGTGCACAGGAAGCTGGGCCCTCACCCCGAGCTGCACACGCCACATTTGGAGTGCAGGAACTGAGGGGCAGTCTAAGGAGCAGACGCCCACAGAGGCACCGAATCACCTCATCTTTTCAAACAACCTGCCATGCTATCTCCAGAACCGAGTTTCTGTTCACAATTATGCACCAGAGGTCGACGGGCCTAGGAGCCTGGACTCTCCAAGGGTGGGGCCGGCTGGCAGCCAGGCCCCCAGGCCCCTGGAGGGCCAAGGGCGTGTGCAGAGGGTCAGAGCTACGTGGGGGAGGCCTGGAGCAAAGCCCGCTCTACCCTGCAGTCGTTCAGGCCGGGCCTCGTATCAGGGCCATTTTCTGATGAGGTCTCCCCAACATGTGCCTTCTAAGTGTTAGCAGAAGCCTCAGGTGCCTCCGCACCAGAGGCTGAGGAGAGATCATCACCAGGGCAAAGCAGCTTCCCTTGTCCGTGGAGGTGCTTCTACAGGAGGATGAAGGCCAGGCAGCAAGTCGGTAACGGGCCTAAGACAGCGGCTGAGAAACAGGCTTGCAGCTGATTAAAGGAAACTGGCGTCTATTTCAGATGGACTATCTAGCAAGTCGGTGTACAGTATGAAAACAAGTAGATGAAAGGTTTTCCCCACTCAACAGGGCACGCCGGTGAAGTTTTAGAGAGAGAGAGGGAGTGGAAGAGAGGGTGGGGAGGGGAAAGGAGGGAGGGAGGGAGGGTCGGGCAACCGTGGATCCCCTACAGCCTGAGCTGCAGGAGGGGGCAGGAGGCGGCTACTCGTGTGATGGGAGAAGGCGGCCCCAGGAACAAGCCCTTCCAGTCCCACCCCCCACACCGCCAGCTTCCCAGCCTCTGCTGCCCGAGGCCCAAGGTGCCAGGGAAGCTGACGAGCAGTGCCGCAACCCCACCCTCCCTCCCCCGCTACCTGCTCACAGCGCTGACCACCAGCCTGAGCTGCTCCGCGGCCGTGGCCGCCTGCTGCTGCTCCCTGTGCCCGGCCTCCTGGGCCCGGCTCAGCTCCCCTTGCAGGGCCTGGGAGGGAGGCCAGTCAGGGGCCCTTCCCGGCCCCAGGACCCCAGGACCCCGCCGCAGGCCGGGCTCTCCCCTCCCTGTCTGACGCTGACCTTGGCGCCGATCCGCTCCATCTCCACCTCTGCAGCTCTGTCCTGCAGGACGCGCTGTAGGATGGCCTCCTTCTGGCTCTGGGACGCGACCCGCCCCTCGAGCTCTGCCACCTGGGGAAGGAGTGTGAGCTGGGCCGGCACTTCTGGAGCCCAAAGGGGCAGGTGCAGGGGTCTCCGAGACAAGAAGCCTGGGCTCCTGAGAATGGGGCCTGAGCCCATTTCTCTTCCAGAAACCTGTCCAGCGTGCTGCAGCCCAGCCCCAGCACACCCCCCTATCCTCCAGCCTTCCCCGACCATCCCAATTCAGGCTGGTCCCATCCTGTAGTGCCTCTCTGGCTCATTATTAGATTCTTGGCACCGCCTATTATACTTTCTTTTTTTATTTTATTTCTCCCCCCCCCACGCCCTCATTGTTTTGCGCTCGCTGTCTGCTCTCTGTGTGTTCTGTGTCTGCTTGTCTTCTCTTTAGGCGGCACCGGGAACGGATCCTGGGACCTTCCAGAGTGGGGAGAGGCGCTCAGTCCCTTGTGCCACCTCAGCTCCCTGGTCTGCCGTGTCTTTTACTGTCTCTCCTCTGTGTCTCTTTTTGTGGCAGCATCTTGCTGCGCCAGCTCTCCGCTCGGGCCAGCTCGCCTTTCACAAGGAGGCCCCAGGAACTGAACCCTGGACCTCCCATAGGGTAGACGGGCGCCCAATCGCCTGAGCCTCATCCCCTTCCCACTGCTCCCCCTGTGGAATGTGAGCTCCATCCCAGCAGGCACACAGGCTGTCTGCTCAGGGCTGCACCCCTGGTGTGTGGCTACTAGACTTAGTAAACATCTGTGGAGTAAACGAGCTTCTTCCGGTGATAGAAGGAGCAAGGAACCCGCAGGGAAGGGGGAACGTGGGGAGGAAGAGAGTCGAGGCACCTGAGCCTTCAGCTGCGCCACACGTTCCCGGTGGCCCAGCTCCTGGGCCTTCAGCTGCACCATGAGGGCAAACACCTTCTCCCGCCAGCAGTTCAGCAAGGACTGGACCTTCCCGGCACACTCGGGCTCCAGCGGATCTGGAGGTTGGGCCTGGGTGGGGGGCTCCGGGGGGAGTGGAGGCAGGAGCTGGCACCCACTGCTCGGCAGCGTTGACAGCACACCACCCCCTCCCCTGGGCAAGCGCCGGTGGCGGGCAGGGCCCCCTACCTCCCTGGCCAGATCCTCCTCCTGCAGGGTGAGGATGCACGCAAGGCTCTGCACACGCACCTGCAGCAGCTCTGTGGTGGCGTGCAGGGTGTCCCGATCCTCCCGCACGTGCTGCAGCAGAGGGAGAGCAGTGCCTCGTGGGCCCTCAGTCCAGACTGGCTCGGCCCGGCAACATCACTGCTCCCTCCAGGGCCCTGTGCTCCCTCCAGGGGTCCGTGCTCCCTCCAGGGCCCCCGTGCTCCCTCCAGGGGCCCCCGTGCTCCCTCCAGGGGCCCCCGTGCTCCCTCCAGGGGTCCGTGCTCCCTCCAGGGCCCCCGTGCTCCCTCCAGGGCCCCCGTGCTCCCTCCAGGGCCCCGTGCTCCCTCCAGGGGTCCGTGCTCCCTCCAGGGGTCCGTGCTCCCTCCAGGGGTCTGTGCTCCCTCCAGGGCCCCGTGCTCTCTCCAGGGCCCCGTGCTCTCTCCAGGGGTCCGTGCTCCCTCCAGGGCCCCGTGCTCTCTCCAGGGGTCCGTGCTCCCCCTCCAGGGCTGCCCACCTCCACCCCCTCCTGCATGCTCTCTTACCTGCAAGGTTTTCAGGAGCTCCTGCCGCTCCAGCTCCCACGTCTGGACCTCAGGAGGGACTTGTTCCCCTACGTACTTCCTCAGGTTCTCCACCAGGCCCACCTGAGCCTCCAAGTCTTCTTGGGCCTTGCTAGGATTGGGGTGGGGAGGGACCATCAGCGGGCACCCACCACCTTGCTGGCCCCACCCCTGCCCCACCCCCTGTCCCACACACCTCAGCTGCTTCTGCAGCACCTCAGTCTCCTTCTGGGCCATGGCCAGTTCTTCGGCTTCCTCTGCCTTCCTGGCTTCCAAGTTACTCAAAGACTTCTCTAAGCCCTCAGCCTTGCTGGTCAAACTGGAAAGAGCTTCCTGGTGAGCCTCTGTCAAGCAGGAGAGCTGTGGAGAGAAAAGGGTTCAGCAGGGCCCAGCTAATTCCCACATCTTGCTTCCAAACCTCCTCCTCCCATTTTGGCCTTGTCCCATCACTTCCACATTCTGTGACCAACAAATCACCCAACTGCACACGGCAAAACAAAGACCCCTTCTTGGACCTCACTCCCCCTGCAGGTCCCATCGTCTTCCCTCGAAACATATCTTCATTCTCTCCCTCTCCACCACCAACCTAAGTTAAGCCACCCTCATCTCTTGCCCAGACCACTGCAACCACCTCCTAACTAGTTTTTTTAAACCTTCAATAGCTCACTACTGCTTTCAGCATAAAACCCAAACTTCCACGGCCTGCAAAGCCCCAGGGCTTTGCCTCTGCCCGCTTCTCTGAGCTCACCTCCTCCAGCTCTCCCAGCACTCGCTCTGCTCCTTCCTTTAACTCAACAAGCCACGCCGTTTCCCACTGGGAGTCTCCCCAGCTCTTCAGATCCTGGAGGTCTCACATGGCCTCCACCCTACCTGCCTGTGCTCTGTCCTGCCGCATGCTGCCCGCTTCCTCAAGACCTCACTTGGCTACCCCTCAGAAGGGAAGCTCTGGGCAGGCAGGACTCCCGTCCGCTTTGTTTACTGCTATATCCCCGGGACCTCCAGCAGCTGGCGCATCAGGGACGGTGAAGGAGCAAAGCCGGGGGTGCCCTGCTCTCAGTCCAGTCCCACCCTGAGCCCATCACCGCCATCTCTTACGGTACGAGCCACAAACTGGTCTTTTAAGACACAAAATTCACAACGGACATGTCACTTCCCTGCTTACTGCTGCTCTCAGGATAGGCCTGTGTGCCCCGGGCCAGCTCCACCCAGCCTGGCTGGAGGTTCCACCCATGCCCCCCACCCCATCAAAGCCCTCCACCCCACCCATGCCCCTCACCATACCCGGCCCCACCCCACCAAGGCCCCCTACCCCACTAAGGCCCCCACCCCACCAAGACCCCCACCCCACCCACGCTCTCACCCCACCCTCGCCTGCTGTTCAGCACCAGCGTCATTTTGTCATCGAGCAGCTCTCCTGAGTTTAAGCCGTTTCTATTTCCTTTCCTTTGAACCGCCTGCTGCCTTTATTCCACTTTCTGACTGGATACTGGTCTTACTTCTCGGTTTCTAGGCATATGTTATACCTCAGGGATATTAGCCTTTTCCTGTGATGTGAGGTATAAATAGTCTTCCCTAGTTTATCATTTGTCTTTTGTCTTTGCTTTTTGTGCCACACATAAGTTTACTATTATAAAATCAGCGTAACAATCTTTTTTTTTTAACTTTATTTTGTACATTTAATAATTGAAAATATAAACAATTAAAAACTAAAAAGTAAACACAGATGAATAAATATATACATTTCTCAATTAAATGTAATGAACAATCTTTAACGGCTTCTAGATTTTGACTCACGGTTAGCAGGGAATCACCCTCGTTTTCCTCCAGTGCCTTATGGCTTCACCTTTGGCTTTCCCTAGCCCCCAGAGTGGCGCCCTTGCCCTTCTCCAGGTGCAGCTAATTAACTGTGAAGGGGTCACTAGACTACAAGTGCCATCCCTGAGGGCAGGGCACGGACGGGTTTGCTCACCACTGAACGCCCCGCTACCAGCTCCCTGACGCCAGGGGAGGCTTCGGTAAATGGTGGCTGCTGTGCTAAGGCCCCGCTCCCACAGTGTTCCCAGGGGAACTGGGCTCCTGGAAGGAAGGTAACTACAAGGTCCTGGAAGGGAAGGAGAGCTCCCAGCGGCGCAAGGTCGCCCGAGTCCCAGGCAAGAGTAAGACCTGAATAAGGCCCAGGTCACCTGTGCGGGTTGCTTTCTCCTTCACACCCCGCACTCATGGGGGCTTCTCTGCGGCCCCCGTGGTCCCTGCTAGGAAGCTGCAGCTCAGTGTGCGCTCTTTTGACGCTGAGCCCCTCCTCTCCTTTCCCCCTCAACCTCCACTCACCTGCTCTCGGTGCAGCCTCCGAACCTCCTCCAGCTCCCGCTGGCTTCCCTCTTCCAGGTTCTTCCGGATGAGCTCGGCCCCGGCCAAGGCGGCTCGCAGGCCCTCGGCCTCAGCTCGGCCGGCCTTCTCGGCCTGGGCCAGAGCCTCCAGCTCCAGGGCCTGGGCCTCCAGCCTCATCTTCTGCTGCAGCGAGGTCTCCCGCAGGAGCCGCACCTCTTCCTCGAGCCGCCGCAGCTCCTGCAGCTGCCGAAAGATCAGCTCAGCCTGCTGGCTCAGGGCCTGTGACCCCTGCAAGTCCAGGGACCTTCAAAGACAGGTTAGCGCAGGTGAGACGTGGCTCCAGCGCTGGGAGGTGGACACAGACACCTGGGCCGCTCTGCTCCCGTCCGAGGGCAGGAACGGAGACAGGAGCAGGGGAAGAGGACTCCTGCACTCCCGAGTGGGGAGACAGGGGTGCGCAGGTGGGGCTCTCTGTATTTACAGCACCACCGTACTCACTGCGGCCCACCAAGCAGAGTAAATCCGCTGTCTGGGCTCACAAGACCTAGAGGCTAGCCGAGACGGAGGGCAGGCGCAGGCACGGCACACAGCAAGGGCACGGCACAGCGCCGTGGTGGAAGGGGAAGGGTGGGAGGATGGCGCGTCCTCAGACCACGCTCCAGGTGGCAAGGGCAGCCCAGAGGCCTCTGCATCCCATCTAGGGCATGCGGTGACTCAGGCCCTGCACAGTGAACCCCTCTAACACGGCTCTGGAGGCCGCACCCTCACCGAGGCCCACAACCACAGGCTTGTCTTAAGGCGCAGGGGCCTAGAGAGATTACGCGGCTGGCCACAGGCCCGCTGGCTGCAAGCCACACAAGCTTCCAAGAGCATTCTCCTGACACCCAGCCCAAGCTCCCCTTTCCTCAGCATCCGCTTCTACGGGGCCCACGGCAGACCCATGTGCAGCCCCACTCTAGTGTAGATGACATCCCAGTACACGTGGGAAAAGATACACTCGAAACACAGACATGCCAACAGACAGCACGGCCGACTCCAGCGCCACGTCCTCTGTGAAGGCTTCTGTCAGGGGGCCCGTCAGGAATCTTCACCCCACAGAGCCAATGAATTCGAAATAACTTCAGACTTACAGGACAGTTACAAAAGTAGCACAAAACACACACTGACCTCCAGTATGCACCTCCTCCTGGATACCCAGATCCCCCAGTTTCACGTTTTGCCCCATGTGTGGCATTCACTCCATCTACCCAATCCACCTCTGTCCATTTTCTAAACTCGTGAGAGCAGGTTGCCATATCATGCTTCCACGTATGCTTCCTAAGGACAAGGACGGTCCCTGACGTAAGTACATTTATCACATTCAAGAACGTTAACATTGCGAATATTCTCACTGTCCTGATTCTGTGATAATCAGGGTGGGCTA
>JAKSZT010050748.1:244160-256941 GCA_026826555.1 Tolypeutes matacus | reverse complement strand
TTGCCACAACAGTACTCAGGACAACCTCCAACTCCCAAAGAAGCCCCTGTATTTCAACTGCTCATCCCCTCCCTACCCAAAAACTGTCAAGTGGCCACTGGCTCCACCTCATTGTTATAATTTCTTGCATTGCAAGAATCACCATATGTGAGCAAGAGAATACCATCAAGTCCACTCTAGTCCATAGTTCTTCCCCCAATCCAGAGGCGGAGCCTCCCGCCTACCTATGTGCCAGGTGTGCGTGAAATCTAGGTGGAGCTGCAACTCCTACCCTACAGCTCAATGGACTCATCCAAGTCACCTGGTGAGGAGACAACGATGGGCAATGGCCATCCCAGGGAATGGAGAGGGCCTGCATCTGCAGGCAGGATCATCCCACCCACCATATCCATGGGATATAATCCAATGTCTTCTTAATATCCTTAATCTCTTTAGCCATCTCATTGAATCTATTAAGGAGATTTGTTTGAACATCTATGATTAGTTGTCTCAACTCCTTTATGTCATCTGGAGGCTTATCTTGTTCCTTTCACTGGCCTATATCTTCCTGATTTTTGGTATGGATAGTAATTTTTATGTTGGTATCTTGGCATCTAGCTTGCTAGATGTATTTATTCTGGGCACCACTTCTCTCTATTTAGTTTAGGGCTTTCTTGCTGTTTCTCCCTTGCTGGTCATGTAGTAGAAGCCGATGATGTAGTTGGTGCTATAAGCTATGAAGGCTGAAGCTGCCTGCATTGCCCCAGGAACTAATGAAGCTTCTATCACCTTTCTCCTCTGCCAGGGGTAGGGACAGAGCCACAGCCATGTGTAATATTTCAAGTTGTGCAGGACAAGACTTGCTCAGAGAGACTGAAGAAGCTTCAGACCCCTTCCTCCCCTGCTTGAGGCAGGGATGAAGCTGTAGATGTGGGCAGCAATCTATGCCATGTGGGTCCAAAATGCTCACAGTTGCCCAAGTAGGCTGACATAGCACCGGCACCCCTCCTCCCCTGTCAGAGTAGGTGATGGACCCTCTGGGTTGCCCAACAATCTAATTACTGTAGTCTGAATGTACCTGTGGTTGCCCTGAGAAGCTGAGGGAGTACTCTACCTTCTGCCCTTTAGAGAATGGGGGTAGAACCACAGGAACCCAACAGTTCAGTCTGTGTAAGCCAAAAGTACCTGCCTAACCCTAACCCTAACCATAACTCACTCCTATGGGAGGGGGGCAGAGATGGATCCACAGGTACCCATCAGTCCAGTCCATGCAAGCTCAAAGTGCCTGCCATTGCCCAGAAAGGCTAAAGAAACCCAGATTCCCCCCTATCCTACTTGAGGGTGTAGATGGAACTACAGGTGTCTGACTATTCAGTCTCTGTGTTTCAAAAGCACCTGCTGTTACCCAGAGAGGCTGGGGAAACACCGCTCCCCTCTTGTCCTATCAGGAGTGGGGGGTAGAGCCACAGGCATCCAACAGTCAAGTTCATGCAGGTCAAAAGTGCCTGCATTTACCCAGAGAAGCTGGTGCAGGTCCCTAGGGCTAGGGCTGCAATCTGACCTAGGAGGAAAGAAGCTGGTCCCTACCATCGCTGTGATTTTTAATCAGCCTTGCTTCCCCTCATGCCAGGGGGAGAGTTAAAATGGTGGCTACCAGCCCTTTTTTTACTTGAACATGTTCAAATTTTAGCTGTTCTTAAGATTCTACTTTAGTCAGCTGAATTTACGAATCAGTAGCTGAAGCTGGTGACAAACTATCTCTTCCCTCCCCATTTTTTGGAAATGGGGCTGCCAGCTCCAGCCATGGAATAGCTCCTGAGGCATCTTGTGCTGCCAGTGGGGAATGAGCACTGGCTTCCATGGCATGGAGTGCTCTACTCATACAATTTCCATTCTTTCAAGGATATTGCAGGATGCTCTTCTGGTCTCCTAAGCCCCTCAAACAGGTGTTTAGATAGCTCTGGGTGATTACTAACTGCCCTGTAGGATGAGCTGACTCTTGGAGCTCCTTACTCAGCTGCCATCTTGCCCCTCCCCCATGCCCCATAACTTTTGATTAGATGAAAAATTGTGAAAGCTTTGGATAATGTTATCCTTCTACAAAGAGGGTTACTCTTTTTCTCAGCAGACAGAGCTGTTCTGCTTCCATTTTGTATTTATTCTTAGAATGTAAACTTTATCACAGGGCGGGGTCCTCCTAGAGCCTGTGGCTCTTCTGGGGTTCCAGTGGAAAGCCCGGGGTCTTTCCCAAGGTCCCTCCCCCCATGTTGGGGCTTGAGCCTTTCTCTCTAGACCCAGTGGCTGCTGAAATGTCTGCTCAGCTTTTTAGCTACCCAGTTTCCATTTTTCTGTTATTTTTTTTTTGTTGTTGTTGTTTGGAATCCCCCTACTTTTATGTGGTATACGTATCAACCAATGACTTGAGGAGGATTCTTTGCAGCTTTGGAGCCTCCTTGCTGTTATTTCCTTCTTCTCCCAGATTTTACCTCTCAGTTCCCAGCCACTTTGGCAGGCCACTCTGGTCTCTGTTTCCTTAGCCCTTTCTCTCAGGTTCTATGTCCCTAATCCATAATTTCAAAAATGTCCTGAAAGAAGACTATCAGGATGATTGTGGAGCTCGCATTGTATCCTTCCTTTCTCTCAGACATCACATCCTCTTAAATCTTGCCTGTGTTGTCTATATATCAATACCTTCAAACAATACTTTATTGTTGTCAAGCTTTCATAGTTGTTTTCAGATTGGAGCTGACAGAAGAATGTATCAGCAAACTTGAAGACAAGACAATTGAAATGATCCAGGCTGAGGAGCAGAAAGAAAAAAGACTTTAAAAAACTTGAGCAGAGCCTAAAATACCTGTGGGACACCATCAAGTGAACCAATATATGCATGATAGGAACCCCAGAAAGAAAAGAAGAAAAGAGACAGAAGGAATATTCAAAGAAATAATGGCAGAAAACTTCCCAAATTTAACAAAAAGATGTGAATATGCACATTCAGAAAACCCAATGAGTCCCCAAAAAAGATAAACACAAAGAGAACCACAAAAAGACACATAGTAATCAAATTGTCTAATGCCAAGGATGAGAGAGAGTTCAGAAAGCTGCAAGAGAAAAACAACGAGATATGTACAAGGGAGTCCCAAAAGATTAAGTGCCAATTTCTCATCAGAAATCTTGGAGGCAATAAGGCAATGGGATGACATATTTAAAGTCCTGAGAAAACAATGGCCAACCAAGAATTTTGCATCCAGCAAGACTCCTTCAAAAATGAGGGAGAATTAAGACATCCCCAGATAAAATATGAGGGAATTCACACCACTAGACCTTCCCCACAATGTTAAAGGGAGTTTTGCAGACTTAAAGGGAAGGACAGTAAACAGTGGGTCAAAGTGGCATAAAGAAATAAAGATCTCTAGTAAGGTAACTATATGGGTAATTATAAATCCCAGTAATATTATATTGTATTTCTTGGTATGTAACTCTACTTTTTACTTTTTACAGGTTCTAAAATTCAAATGCATATTTTAGGTAATCTAAGCACCTCTTAAAATATATATATATATAAATAACATTTTTGTAAGCAAATGCACATATATGCATATATATATTTATATATCATTTGACAAATATTGGTATATATTGTGAAGATTTTGATTTTTACCCACAATAAAAAATAAATAAATTTAAAAAAATAAAATAAAATTCAAATGCATAGAAAGTCATGAGAAATCTATGGCTTTAGACATACAAAATATAAAGATACTATTTGTAATAAGTACAACAAAAGGGTAGGGGGACAGTGGTATAGGGACAGGGTAGGTGTATGCTATTGAAGTTAACTTGGTTTCAAATCAAACATGATTGTTATATATTTAATATATTAAATTTAAGCCCCATGGTAACCACAAAGAAAACATCTGAAAAATATATACAGAGAAAAATGAAAGGGATTCAAAATGGTACAATACAAAAAATCAAATAAATATGAAAGTAGGCATTAATGGTGGAGCTAAAGGATAAAAAAGTATGACTTACAAATACAAAATAGCAAAAGAAAGTCTTGCATGATAAGTAATTACTTTAAATGTAAATGGAGGGGGCAGATGTGGCACAAATGGTTGGGCATCCATCTCCCATATGGAGGGACTTGGGTTCAATCTCTGGGACCTCCTGCTAAAAATAAAGAAAAATATAGAAGGCACAGGGCCACCAGTCCCTGCAAGTGGGTGTGCCACTAGGCCCTGTGCATGGGTGTGCTTTCAGGCCCCAAGAGCAGATGCGCCATCAGGCCCCGCTGAGCCATGCAGCAAGATGATGACATAACAGGAGAGTGATACAAGGGAGAGACAAGATGAGACGTGCCAAAATAAAAACAGGAACTAATGTGGCACAGTTGGTGGGATGCCTCTTTTCCACATTGGAGGTTCCCAGGATCGAATGAATCCCTGTGAAGACAGGAGGAGAAGGATGGGAAGAGAGGCCAGGAAACAGACACAGAGAATTACCCAGCGAATGGACACAAAAACAGGAGAGGGGTTAAAAATGGGTAAAGGTAAATAAATAAATAAATAAATAAATAAATAAACAAACAAATAAATAAATAAATAAATCTTTTTTAAAAAATGTAAGTGGACTAAACTCTCTGGTCAAAAGACAGAGATAGGGGGACTTCTGGGAAGATGGAGGACTAGTAAGACATGGGAATCTCTTCTCCAGAAAAATAGCTAGAGGACAGGCTGAAAAAGCCCCAAAAAAGATCTTCTAGGGTTTAGGACAGCAGGTGAAGGCTGCACACCACCCAGAGGAGAGAGGGACAAAAGAGGGAAATCGCGATGACAGAACTGTGAGTTAGAACCAGCAGCTGCTGCTTCTGCCAGCACCCTCCCCCACACTCTTTAGAATTCTCAGGCCCCTGGGCCTGTGACTACAGACAAAGGGGGCTCCAGGGATCTACCACCCCAGGAAAGGGGAGAGAGAGGGACACCACCTAAGACTGACTCAGGTTCTGACCTGAAAATTTGGGCTGCAGAGCCCCACGGACCCTTCCACACAGTGGTTTGCCATAGGAGTCTACGAAGGACTAGAGAAACCCGACTCTCCCAATCTCCCTCTCTTCTAAACTGGACTAATTGTTGAGGACTCCACAGGAGAGGGGAGAGAGAGCCTGGGGCTGACCCCACTTTTGACTCCCAGGTACGGTCTGCCCTGTGCTGAGAGCCCTTCCAGGTGGGGTAGGGCTGCGCCATTGTTTGCCTTGGAGCCTGCAAGGGCCTAAGGATATACAAACCTCCAAATCTCCTCCTCTACTAACAGGGACTGACTGTTGAGGATTCAGAGGGGAGTGGAAATATTTCCTAGCTGGGAAAATGAGGGGGCTGCCAGAGAAGACTGGAGAACAGTCTCAGGAAGTTTGAATTACAGGCTCTTAGCCCCCAGACAGGAAGCTCTATCACATTGATTTGGTCTGTGTCACAACAAATACACTCTGACCAGGCATTGAATTGACAGCTGCCAAAGAACACCATCTCCAGGCAGACCAAGGAATTGCACAAAAGAAAATTAAAAATAAATAGGAGAGGCTTTTCCTGGCCTCTACAGCCTTCCTGCCCAAGGCCCTAGAGAGCAACTCTACAACCAATTACTGGGTCCAATGCCCAGTTTTGAGCAACCAGCAGGACAATCCTAACAATCCAGGTTGAGCCAAAAATCAAAGAGCTGTGGTAATTCACAGCCTCCTGCCACTAAATCCCTATAAAAGAGAAAGAGATTGAGCATCTAAGTAAACCACATCCTAACCAGATGCCCAAACACCAGAAAAAAATTATGAGCCATACTAAGAAAATAGAAGACATGGCCCAAGAAAAGGAATACATCAAAGTCCCAGAATAGATGCAGAATTTGAGAGAACTAATCAGCGAGATGAGCAAATTTCCAAAATCAAATTAATGAGATGAAAGGAAGTATAGTTAAAGAGTTAAATGACATCAAGAAGACACTGAGCAAATGCAAAGAAGAATTTGAAAATCTGAACAGAAAAGTAATGGAGTTCATGGGAATGAAAGACATAATAGATGAAGTCAAAAACACATTTGAGGCATACAACAGCAGACTCGAAATGATAGAAGAAAGAAAAAGTGATATCAAAGATAGAGCAGCTAAAATTGAAGAGAGAAAAGAACAGAGAGAGAAAAGAATGGAAAAAATTGAGCAGGGGCTCAGAGAGTTGGATGACAACACAAAATGCAACAACATACGTGTCATGGGAATTCCAGAAGGGGAAGAGAAGGGAAAAGGGGTAGAAAGAGTATTTGAGGAAATAATAGCTGAAAATATCACAACTCTCATGAAAGAAATTGAACTTACATGTCCAAGAAGCACACCGTACCCCAATCAAAATAAATCCAAATAGACCTACACCAGGACACATACTACCCAGAATGTTAAATGTCAAAGATAAAGAGAAAATAATCAGAGCAGCAAGAGAGAAGCAAATGATCATGTATAAAGGACATTCAGTAAGACTTAGTGCAGATTTCTCTTCAGAAACCATGGAGGTGATAAGACAGTGGTAAGATACAATTAGGAAACTGAAAGAGAAAAACTGCCAGCCAAAATTCTTTATCCAGCAAAACTGTCCTTCAAGTTTGAAGGTGAGTATAAAGTATTCACAAACAAACAGAAACTAAGAGAGTTTGTAAAAAAGAATCCACCTTTGCATAAAATATTAAAAGAAACCTTAGAACCTGAAAGAAAAAGATAGGAGAGAGAGGCTTGGAGGAGAGTATAGAAGAAAGAAAAGCAGAAAGGACAACCAAAAGAATAAAAAGAGAGACAAAAACAAGAGGACATATGAAAGCCAAAGAATAAAATGGAGGAAGGAAATAGTGCATTTACAGTAATATCATTGAATGTGAATGGATTAAATTCCCCAATCTAAAGATACAGGCTCATAGAGTGGATAAAAAAACACGAGCCATCCATATGCTGCTTATAAGAAACTCACCTTAGACCCAGGGATACAAACTGGCTGAAAGTGAAAGGTTGGAAAAATATACTCCACATGAATAGTAAACAGAAAAGAGCAGGGGTAGCTATACTAATATCAGACAAAACAGACTTTAAATGCAAAAAAGTTATAAGAGATACAGAAGGCCATTATATATTTATTAAAGTGATGATCCACCAGGAAGACATAACAGTCATGAATATCTATGCACCTAACCAGAGTGCCCCAAAATATATGAGACAATTCTAGCAAAACTGAAGGGAGAAATAGACATTTCTACAATAATCATTGGGGACTTCAACACCCCACTGACATCATTAGATAGAACAACCAGACAAGGTGATCAACAAGGAAACAGAGAACTTGAACAATATGATAAATGAATTAGACCTAACAGGCATATACAGAACACTGCATCCAAACTCAGCAGGTTATACATTCTTCTCAAGTGCCCATGGATCTTTCTCCAGGATAGACCACATGTTGGGTCACCATGAAGCTCTCAATAAATATTAAAAAATTGAAATTATACAAAGCACCTTCTCAGATCATAATGGAGTGAAACTAGAAATCAATAATCGACAGGGAAAAAGTAAATTTGCAAATGTGTGGAGACTGAACAACACACTCCTAAATAATCAGTGGGTCAAAGAAGAAATTGCAAGTGAAATCAGTAAATATATTGAGACAAATGAAAATGAGAACACAACGTATCAGAACTTATGGGATACAGCAGAGGCAGTCTTGAGAGGGAAATTTATAGCCTTAAATGCTTATATTAAAAAACAAGAAAGAGCTAAACTCAAAGATTTAACTGAACAACTAGAAAAACTAGAAAAAGAACAGCAAACCAATCCCAAAGCAAGCAGAAGGAAAGAAATAATAAAGATTATTAAAATAATAAAGATTAGAGCAGAAATAATTGAAAATGAGAACAGCAAAACAATAGAGAAAATCAACAAAACCAAAAGCTGGTTCTTTGAGAAGATCAATAAAATTGACAAACCCTTAGCTAAACTAACAACAACAACAACAACACCAAAAAAAAAAAAAAAAAAAAAAACAGAGAAGATGCAATCAGAAATGAAAGGGGGAAGTTACAAATGACCCCACAGAAATAAAAAGAATCATAAGAGGATATTATGAGAAACTATATGCCAACAAACTAGACAACCTAGATGAAATGGACAAATTTCTAGAAATGCACAACCAACCTACACTGACACTACAAGGAATACAAGAACTTAACAAACCAATCACAATTAAGGAGATTGAATCTGTCATCAAAAATCTCCCAGCAGGGAAGCGGCTGTGGCTCGATCAGTGGGGCTCCCGTTTGCCATATGGGAGGCCCCGGGTTCGGTTCCCAGGGCCTCCCGGTGAGGGCAGGCCTGCCTGCGCGGCGTGGTTGGCTGACCCGGAGAGCACAGGCAGCAAGGGGGGGATGAATGAATAAATAAATAAAAATCTTAAAAAAAAAAAAAAAATCTCCCAGCAAAGAAAAGTCCAGGACCAGATGGCTTCACAGGTGAATTCTACCAAGCATTTCAAAAAGAATTAACACCAATCCTGTTTAAACTCTTCCAAAAAATTGAAGAAGAGGGAAAATAACCCAACACATTTTATGAAGCCAACATCACCCTTACCAAAGCCAGACAAAGATTCCATAAGACAAGAAAATTACAGACCAATCTCTCTAATGAATATAGATGCAAAAATTCTCAACAAAATAAATACTTGCAAATCGAATCCAACAGCATATCAAAAGACTTATACATCATGACCAAGTGGGATTTATTCCTGGTATGCAAGGCTGGTTCCACATAAGAAAATCAAACAATGTAATATACCACATTAACAAATTGAAGGGGGGAAAAAAACCACATGATCATCTCAATAGATGCAGAAAAGGCATTTGACAAAATCCAGCATCCTTTCTTGATAAAAAAAACACCTCAAAAGATAGCAATAGGTCTCATTTTTGGAATGCGGGTGATAAACCAAGCCTGATTTATTATATGTCCATCCTGTATGGAAAATTATTGTAACTCTGGGTATCTTTGGTCAGCCTTGGGAGATACAGCAAGGGGATAGGTGTGGCTTGGGTAGTTGGGCATCCGTCTCCCATATGGAGGGACCTGGATTCGATCCCCAGGACCTCCCAGTAAAAATAAGTAAAAGAAAAATATAGAAGTCACATGGGCCTCCAGGCCCCATGCACAGGTGCATCATCAGGCCCCACAAGTGGATGAATCACCCAGGCCTCATGTGTGGGTGCACCATCAGGTCCCATGTGTGGGTGCGCCGTCAGGCCTCACCAAGCCACTCAACAAGATGATGACATAACAAGGGAGTGACACAAGGGAGAGCCAAGACGAGATGCAGCAAAGAAGCAGGAACTAAGGTGGTGCAGGCGATAGGACGCCTCTCTCCCACATCAGAGATTCTGAGGCTCAAATCCCAGTGAAGACAAGAGGAGAAAGATGAGAGGAGAGGGCAGGAAATGGACACAGAGAGTTGCCTAGCAAATTTACACAAAAATGGGGGGAGGGGTAAAAATGGATAAAAGTAAATTAAAAAATTAATAAATCCTTTTTTAAAAAAGTATAGGGGAGTAAGATACAGACTATAGTTAGTAGTAATACTTTGACGATGCTCTTTCATAATTTGTTAACAAATGTTTCACAACAATGCAAAGTATTTGTGGTGGGGTGATGTATGGGAGCCCTGTATGATGTTATGCATGTTTGTTTTGTAGGTTCACAATGTTTACTAAACACTTATTGTTTTTGTATGTTCATGTATGAATGATATACTTCAATAAATTGTTTTTAAAGTGAAAAAAAAAAAGATAGCAATAGAAGGAAAATTTCTCAATATGATAAGGGGCATATATGAAAAACCCACAGCCAACATTGTTCTCAATGGGGAAAGGATGAAAGCTTTCCGTCTAAGATTGGGAAAAAGGCAAGGTTGCCCACTGTCACCATTGTTATATAACATTGTGTTAGAAGTTCTAGCTAGAGAGATTAGACAAGAAAAATAAAATAAAAGGCATCCAAGTAGGAAAAGAGGAAGTAAAGCTCTATTTGAAGATGACATGATCCTATACTTAGAAAATTCTGAAATGTCTATGACAAAGCTACTTGAGCTAATAAATGAGTTTGGCAAAGTGGCAGGATACAAGATCAACATGCAAAAATCAGTAATGTTTCTGTACACTAGTATTGAACAGTCTGATAAGGAAATTGGGAAAAAATCCCACTTACAATATCAACAAACAGACTCAAATACATAGGAATCAATTTAACCAAAGGAGTACAGGACCTATATGCAGAAAACTGCAAAACAATGCTAAAAGAAATCAATGAAGACCTAAACAATGGAAAGACATCCCATGTTCATGGATTGGAAGACTAAATATCGTGAAGATGGGCTAGGGAAGGATAGAGGGATTGAGAGGTGACTGCTAGTGGGTGTGGAGTTTTTCTTTTTGGAGTAATAAATTGTTCAAAAAATTTTTGTGGTGATGAATGCACAACATTGTGATTATATGAAGAGCCACTGATTATACACATTGGAAAGATTGTATGGTATGTGAATATCTCAATAAAACTGCTTAAAATTTTTAAATATTCAAAAGAAAATGGGCATATTGGGCATAAAGTTGCACACATTTTCCAGCATTTAAAGTGTTCAAAATTCATGTGGTTGTGTTAAATTTTGACTTTGAAGAAAGAAAGGAGGCTCCTTAAAGTATTCACTTAGAACAAAATTGAATTCTTGAGTATATCTATTTCGTACCTCTGTTGTTAGAAATATGGAAGAAATCTTATACTCAGTAAACGAATTTAAGTACACAAGTAACACTTGTGCTTAAAGTCTCCAGAGATTGGAAATTCTCTACATTTAAATTCTCTGTGTTTAAATGCTTCTTTTTTTTCTTTTTTTTTTTTAAGATTTATTTATTTATTTATTCATTCATTCATCCTCCCCCTGCTACCTGCGCTCACCGGGCCAGCCAACCACGCCATGCGGGTGGGCCCGCCCCCACCAGGAGGCCCCAGGAACCGAACCCGGGGCCCCCCATATGGCAAACGGGAGCCCCACTGATTGAGCCACAGCCGCTTCCCTTAAATGCTTCTTAAACAGACCTGATGCTTGAATATATTGCAAGTTTTGTAGGTTGGTCTTTCTGTTAAGATGTGTACTGATTACATTTCTTCCCTTTGCCACATGCCATGCATAATTAGGACTTGATCAGGTTATAGAAATATTGGATTCATAAGATACACATTGCACACCTGACATTCAAGAAAATCCCTGTCTATCACAAAGACTAAATCCCAGAGTGAACAATTGAAAATATCAAAATGAATAGTGTACAAAAAAAAGATTACAAGACAAATGAGATATGATGGTCCAAAGGAAAAAGATAAAAATCCAAAAACTATCAACTTTGGACTTACCAGAGACTTTAAAGTAATGATCTTTAATATGTTCCAAGGAGATAAAGGAAAATAACTAAAGATAAGGAGAAATAACTAAAGGATGTGAGGAAAACAATGCATGAGCAATATGTGAGTCTCTCTAGAGAAATACTGGAGTTGAAGAACACAGTAACTGAAATGAAAAATTCTCTAGACAGCTTCAGTAGCAGATTGGAGTGACAGAAGAAAGAATCAGAATCACAAGACAAATGATATGATTCAGGCTGAGGGGCAGAAAGACAAAAGAATAAAAAAGAGTGAACAGTGGTGAGAAAATAAGACTTTTTTACATAATCTAAATACAATTCTTTTGTCAAATAAAATAATAATAATAATAATATTTAGGGGGTGAACAGAGTCTAGAGAAATGTGTGAAAGGATGGTCTCCAAAATGTCAATGGGATGATGACAAGGTGGTAGAATTTCACACAATTTTTACTTTCTCCTTTATACTTTTCTGTAATGTTTGACATTTGTACAATGACTATGTATTTTTAATAAAGTCAAAGAAATACAATAAAGCTAATTTGTTGTGGAAAAAACAAAAACAAACAAAAAAAAGAGTGAACAGTGGGACTCCATCAAGCTTACCAATTTACATATTATGGGAGTCTCAGAAGAAGAAGAAAGAGAGAAAGGGGCAGAAAGAATATTTTTAAAAATCATGACAGAATACTTCCAAAATATAATGAAATACATGAATGTATTCAGAAAGCCTAAAGTACCCCAAACAGGATAAATTCAAGGAGAACCATGCCCAGAAACAGAGTAATCAAATTGTCCAATGCTAAGAACAAGGAGAGTTCTGAAAGCTTCAAGAGAAAAGCAATGAGTTGTGTACAAGGGAAAGCCAATAAGATGAAACCATGGAGGCAAGAAGGCAGTGGTATGAAATACTTAAAGTGCTGAAAGAAAACCAGTGTCAACTAAGAATTTTATATCCAGGGAGACTTTATTTTTAAAATGACAGAGCAATTAAGACATTCCCAGATGATTTTGTTTCCTTGACTGCTCAAGCAAATACCATGCCAAGGGATGGTTTAAACAATGGGAGTCCAATGGCTCACAACTTTGAAGCCAGGGGAAAGTCCAAATCTAGGTATCAGCAAAGCGATAATTTTTCTCCCCAAAGACTGTGACATTCTGTGGTTGGCTGCTGGTGATCTGGGCCCTGGGATCCTCTGTCACATGGCAGCCTCTCCTTGCCTCTCATTTCTCTTCTATATTCCATGAATTTTCAGCTTCTAGCTGCTCCCTCCCTCCTTCCCTCCCTCCCTCTCTCCCTCTCCCTCTCCCTCTCCCCCTC
>JAKSZT010050748.1:190006-223188 GCA_026826555.1 Tolypeutes matacus | reverse complement strand
GAACTGAGAGCAGTGACACGAACAGACATCTGCACACCGATGTTCATAGCCACATTATTCACCATTGCCAAAAGTTGGAAACAACCCAGGTGTCCATCAACAGATGAATGGATAAACAAAGTGTGGTGTATTCACACAATGGAATATTATGCAGCTGTAAGAAGAAATGAAGTCATAAAGCATATGGCAACATGGATGAACCTGGAAGACATTATGTTGAGTGAAGCAAGCCAGACACAAAAGGACAAATACTGTATGAATGCATTATTATGAACCAAATATATTGTGTAATATATTGTTTGATTCAAAAAAAAAAAAATTTACATGTACCCATTACATTTAATAGAGAAATGTATATATTTATTCATCTGTGTTTACTTTTAGTTTTTAATTTTTTATGTTTTCAATTATTAAATGTACAAAATAAAGTTTAAAAAAAGATCCAACATCCTTTTTTGATAAAAATACTTCAAAAGATAGGAATAAAAGGAAAATTCCTCAATATGATAAAAGGCATATAAAAAAAACCCACAGCCAACATCATACTCAATGGCGAAAGGTTGAAAGCTTTCCCTCTAAGATCGGGAACAAGACAAGGATGCCCACTGTCACCATTGTTATTCAACATTGTACTAGAAGTTCTAGCTAGGGCAATTAGACAAGACAAAAAAATGAAAGGCGTCCAAATAGGAAAAGAGGAAGTAAAACTTTCATTGTTTGCGGATGACATGATCCTGTATTTAGAAAATCCTGAAGTATCCACAACAAACCTACTTGAACTAATAAATGAGTTCAGCAAAGTGGCAGGATACAGGATCAACACGCAAAAATCAGTAATTTCTTTGTACACTAGTACTGAACAATCTGAGGAGGAAAATTCCATTTTCAATAGCAACAAAAAGACTCAAATACCTAGGAGTTAATTTAACCAAAGAAGTACAGAACCTATGTATTAGTCAGGGTTCTCTAGGGAAACAGAATCAACAGGAGATATCTGTCAATAATATGAGATTTTAAAAGAGTCTCTCATGCGACCGTGGGGATATATGTCCAGGTTCCACAGGCAGGCTGCAAACCAGGGGCTCTGATGAAAGTCCTATGAAAGGTCCTTGATGAGTTTCTGGGAGAAGTTCCCTGTCCAACTATAAGCTGGGAAATTCTCTCTGAATGTTGAAATCACTTCCCCTCTTAAGTCATTCAACTGATTGGATAAAAGCACCACCCATTGATGATGTAATCTCCCTGACTGATGCAGATGTAATCAGCCATCCAAGCAGTAAACTCACTGGTGATTGAAGTCTATAATTGCTCTTGTATTAAAATTAGCCCAGTGCTTGCTGGAACAAACACCTGGACACAATTACCTGGCTGAGTTGACACACTAGCCACCCCTTGTCAACTCAGTAATCATACACATTACTCTAAACCATACTTAGTCTCTAAGTAAAAAAAATAACAGACAAGCAAACATATATATTTCCACCTAACAATGTTCAACTCCCCTGCGTACAACAAGAAATGCATTAATTTCTCACAGAACAGGGTGCAAGTCCTTGGGTAATAGTCACTCTTAAACTTGACATCCTTCAATATTATGATGTGGAATTAATACAGCTTTTCATTATAGGGGAAAAGGTTGGGGAAGAAAATAAAGAAATTCGTTTTGTGTATATATACAATCATACTCATAATGAAACATGGAAGAAGGGTTCATGACTATTACAGTCCTCAGTTCTGTAACTGGTCACGTGACCAAAGTTCCTATTTTTCACTACCTTCTTCCACTACCCATTCCATGTTCCCATTACCTTCAGCAAGCACTTCAGCTAGCCGTGTTCTTTGCCTGATGGGGTGACCCAAACTGTCATTCCCAAAGATTCTGGGCCATTGTTAGTCCTGCTTGAATTGGTTTGTTGCAATTTTCCATTGACTTTAATCACAGGGCATGGCAGGACTAGGAGATGCCTTAGAGGATCTCCTGCATTCCAGGCAAACTCTTCTTTACACCTATTATGTAGATGTGTCCTATTTCCCCTTGGTAGTAAGGATCAATCACCCCAGCCAGTACAGTAATTCCCTTCTTTGCCTGTTGATTCACAGGTAAGAGGAGCCCAAAGTGGCCAGGTGGCAGTCTTAACTTCCAGTTCAATGGAATCATTGTTATGTTCCCAGGTGGCAGCACTCCTCCTTTTGGGACTAAAACCTGTAGATCAGCAGAGCTTAAGGTTGCAGGGACAGGAAGCAAAAATTTTCCTAGTGGGTCACTAGGGGTAATAGTGAGTGGTGCCACTCCCATTTCCACCCCTTGATTACTGGACACATGAATCCTGGCTATGGGAGAAACAGCACCATAGAGAGGATGCTGACTCAGAGCATACACAGCCTCCTGGAGAACATTGCCCCAGCCCTGCAAGGTATTGCCACCTAATTGGCACCGTAATTGAGTCTTCAAAAGGCCATTCCACCATTCTATTAATCCAGCTGCTTCGGTGTGATGGGGAACATGGTAAGACCAGTGAATTCCATGGGCATGTGCCCATTCCTGCACATCATTTGCTGTGAAATGGGTTCCTTGATCAGAAGCAATGCTGTGTGGAGATAAGACATTTGGTAAGTCCACGGATGGTAGTTTCGGAAGAAGCATTGCGTGCCAGAAATGCAAACCCATAGCCAGAGTATGAGTCTATTCTAGTTAAAACAAATTGCTGCCTCTTCCATGGTGGAAGTGGCCCAAGACCACCAGGTAGCAGGCTGGTCACCTCAAGGAATGGTGCCATATCTGGGGCTGAGTGTGGGTCTCTACTGCTGGCAGATTGGGCATTAAGCAGTGGCTGTAGCCAAGTCAGCCTTGGTGAGGAGAAGTCCATGTTGCTGAGCCCATGCATAACTTCCATCCCTACCTCCATGGCCACTTTGTTCATTGGGCAATGACAGGAGTGTATGGGGAAAGAGGCTGAGCATTAGCCACAGAGCAGGTCATCTTATCCACTCTTCCTCTGCTGAAGTCACCCTCTGGGGAGCATTCACATGGGACACAAATATGTTCATGTTTTTTGCCCACTCAGAAAGATCTATCCACATAGCTCTTCCCCAGACTTCCTTGTCATCAATTTTCCAATCATGTTCCTTCCAAGTCCCTGACCATTGGCAACAGCTCATGAATCAGTGTACAAACGCACCTCTGGCCATTTCTTCTTCCAAGCAAAATGAACAATTAGATTCTCTGCTCGAAGCTCTGCCCACTGGGAGGGTTTACCCTCACCGTTATCCTTCAAGGATGTCCCAGAAAAGGGCTGCAATGCTGCAGCTGTCCACTTTCGGGTGGTACCTGCATATCGTGGAGAACCATCTGTAAACCCAGCCCGAGTTTCCTCATCCTCAGTCAACTGTTGTAAGGGACTCACCAAGAGGCCAAAGCTGTGGGCTGGGAAAGAGAAGGTAACATGGCAGGGATGGTGACCATGGGCATTTTGGGCCACTTCCTCATGTAACTTACTTGTGACTTCAGGACCTGCTCGAGCCCTATCTCGCATATACCACTTCCACTTTATTATGGAGTGCTGCTGTGCACACCCAACTTTATGGTTTGGTGGGTCAGACAATACCCAGCTCATGATAGGCGACTCAGGTCTCATGGTAACTTTATGGCCCGTGGTTAAGTGTTCAGTCTTTACTATGGCCCAGTAGCAAGCCAAAAGCTGCTTCTCAAAAGGGGAGTAGTTACCTGCAGAGGATAGCAGGGCTTTGCTCCAAAATCCTAAGGGTCTGCGTTGTGATTCCCCTATAGGGGCCTGCCAAAGGCTCCAGACAACATCTCTATTTGCCACTGAAACTTCCAGCACCATTGGATCTGTTGGATCATATGGTCCAAGTGGTGGTGCAGCTTGCACAGTAGCCTGGACCTGTAGCAGGGCTTCCTCTTGTTCCAGTCCCCAATAAAAACTAGAAGCTTTTCTGGTCACTCAGTAAATGGGCCGGAGTAGCACACCCAAATGGGGAATGTGTTGTCTCCAAAATCCATAGAGGCCAACTATGTTGTGCCTCTTTTTTGGTCGTAGGAGGGGCCAGGTGTAAAAGCTTATCCTTTACTTTAGAAGGGATATCTCAACAGGCCCCACACCACTGGACACCTAGAAATTTCACTGAGGTGAAAGGACCCTGTATTTTTGTTGGAATTATCTCCCATCCTCTCTCACGCAAATGCCTTACCAATAAATCTAGACTTTGCTACTTCTTGCTCAGTAGGTCCTATCAACATGATATCATCAATATAATGGACCAGTGTGATGTCTCGTGGGAGAGAGAGATGATCAAGCTCCCTGTGGACAATATTATGACATAGGGCTGGAGAGTTGATATTCCCCTGAGGCAGGACAGTGAAGGTATACTGCCGGCCTTGCCAGCTGAAAGCAAACTGTTTCTGGTCCTTACTAATGGCAATTGAGAAAAAAGCATTTGCCAGATCAACAGCTGTATAGCAGGTACCAGGGGAAGTGTTGATTTGCTCAAGCAATGATACTACATGGGACAGCAGCTACAATTGGAGTCACCACCTGGTTAAGTTTACAATAATCTACTGTCATCCTCCAAGATCCATCTGTTTTCTGCACAGGTCAAATAGGAGAGTTGAATGGGGATGTGGTGGGAATCACCACCCCTGCATCCTTCAAATCCTTGATCATGGTACTAATCTCTGCAATACCTCCAGGAATCTGGTATTGCCTTTGATTTACTATTTTGCTAGGCAGGGGCAGTTCTAGAGGCTTCCACTTGGCCTTTCCAACCATAATAGCCCTCACTCCACGAGTCAGGGATCCAATGTGGGGATTCTGCCGGTTACTGAGTATGTGTATTCCAATTATGCATTCTGGACCTGGGAAAATAACCACAGAATGGGTCCAGGGACCCACTGGACCCACTGTGAAATGGACCTGAGCTAAAACTCCTTCAATCACCTACCTCCATAAGCCCCTACTCTGACTGGTGGACCACAGAGACGTTTTGGGTCTCCTGGAATTAATGTGACTTCTGAGCCAGTGTCTAATAATCCCCGAAATGCCTGATCATTTCCTTTTCCCCAATGCACACTCTGGCAAAAGGTCATAGGTCTCCCTGGGGAAAGGTGGGAGGAAGACAAACTGTATAAATTTTTGGTAGTTTAACAGGATCCTTCCCTAAGGAGAGCTGGCCTTCTCCTCATTCAAGGGGCTTTGGGTCTGTAAACTGTCTCAAGTCTGGGAATTGATTAAGGGGCCGTGATTCTCTGCATCTGTAATTAGAGTTAGGATTTTGTTCACTTGACCTAGAACTCTTCTGCTTATACAGATCCAGAAGAAATTTAGTAGGCTGCCCATGTATTTCACTTCTGGGTACCCCATGATCTATTAGCCAACGCCATAACTCCACGCGACTCAGACTATTCTGTGTGCTGTTTTGAATCTGTCTTTCATTGCGGTAGCATGCCCATCTTGCCTTTGGCGATTAACTGCCCATACTTGACTTTTACTGGACCAAGATCCAATCATCCCCATAATGTTTAAGGATTCCAATTCCATTACAGCCCTTCCTACAGTAATATCTGGACTGCAGAGAAGAGCAACCACAGAGCTCTTCAGAGAAGATGGAGTTAGTCTACAAATTTATTCCTCACAGTCCTGGTTAAAGGTGTGCCCTCTGGACATTCCTGGGATGAGTGGGCAGGTCTCAAATGGTAAATACCATTCTAGTATTCCAATCTCTCTAAGCCTTTGAATCCCCTCATCTACTGTATACCAGGGCAAATAGGGCATCTCAACCTCAGACATGCTAGGCCATCATTTGGTCCATGCTTTGGTCAGCCACCCAAACAAACTGTTAGAGCCCTTTCTAACCCCTCAAGCTACAGCGTTGAATCCAGAATTTCTGCTTAGTGGGCCTATATCAATAATTTCAGCCTGATCCAACTTTATATTCCTTCCACCATTATCCCATACCCTTAGTGTCCATTTCCACACATATTCCCCTGATTTCTGTCTTTATAAGTTGGAAAACTCATGCAGTTCTTTCAGAGTATAGTGTACTTCCTCATGGATCACACTTTGAATTTCACCTTTGGGGGCTTGTTGTGATTTTAATCTAGTAATGGGTCTCAAAGACAAGAGGGGTGGGGGCTGTGGGTAAGGAGAAGGATTAGAGATGTCTTACAGGCTACTAACCTGAGGGCATTCCTTTGCATTTTCTTCTGGTGAGACAGGATTATTCTCTTCAGGCAGGCATTGGAAGACAGATTCCTCAGGGCAGACTGGAAGTTGGGCAGTGCATGCTGGAGATTGGCTGGTACCTGCCTCGTGGCTGGGAGGAGGTCCAGACTCTCTGGGGCAGGCCAGAGGCTGGGCAGTGCATGCTGGAATTAGGCTGGTACCCGACTCAGGGTTGGGAGGAGTTCCAGACTCCCTGGGACAAGGTGGAGCTGGGCAGTGCATGCTTCCATTTGGCTCGTATCCACCTCAGGGCTGGAAGGAAGTCCAGACTCCCTGGGGCAGGCTGGAGGCTGGATGATACAAGGTTGACAAGGTGTGGTCTCCATAGGGCAGGCCATCATAGGTTTATCTGGTAAAGTCTCAGCAGAATTTAGGCTTCCAATGTCCCCACCAATATTATCAACATCCTATATGTCTCCCTCAGGGTTCCACTCCTTTCCAATCAATGCCTTCACTTTAATTGCAGAAACCCTGTGAGGTTGAGATTTTAGCTTCCTCTGTAATTCTGCTATTCATACAATGAGAGTCTGGTTTTGATTCTCAGATATCTCAAGTCTGTGGCTACAGGAGACAAGATTTTCTTTCAAGGCACACGTAGAAACTTTCATATCATGCAGCATTTAAGTTTCAAATTTGAAGACTTTAGCTCATCTCTTTATTTTTTAACTGTATCCAGAGTATCTAGGAGGAGCCAGCCAACATCATTATATATTTTTTGACTCCACAAAATTCTGTTAAGGTGTTGAAAACACTCTCACCCAGATCCTTGCTTCTTATAAGTGTGGAAGAAGGGGAATCCAATGATGCTATTTTGCATATCTCTATTGCCAGCTCACGCCATAAACTGTTAGCAACCTCATTATTGGAAAGGGAGTCATTAGTACCTCTGAGTCCAATTAGAGTAGATAGCCAATTACAAAACTCCCAGAACCACCTCAGACATCCCATGTTTAAGACTCTGTTCCTCAAGAACCACTTCACTCTCGGTACCAAGCTGTATTAGTCAGGGTTCTCTAGGGAAACAGAATCAACAGGAGATATCTATCAATAATATGAGATTTTAAGAGTCTCTCATGCAACCATGGGGATGCACAAGTCCAGGATCCGCAGGCAGGCTGCAAACCAGGGGCTCCGATGAAATCCTGATGAAAGGTCCTTGATGAATTTCTGGGAGAAGTTGCCTGTCCAACTATGAGCTGGGAAATTCTCTCTGAATGTTGAAATCACTTCCCCTCTTAAGTCATTCAACTGATTGGATAAAAGCGTCACACATTGCTGATGCAATCTCCCTGATTAATGCAGATGTAATCAGCCATCCACACAGTAAACTCAATGGTGATTGATGTCCATAAATGCTCTTGTATTACAATTAGCCCAGTGCTTGCTGGAACAAACACCTGGACACAATTACCTGGCTGAGTTGACACATTAGCATAACCATCACAACCTATATGCAGAAAACTACAAAACAATGCTAAAAGAAATTTAAAAAGACCTAAACAAATGGAAAGACATTCCGTGTTCATGGATTGGAAGAATAAATATCGTGAAGATGTCAATCTTGCCCAAACTGATTTATAGATTCAATGCAATACCAATCAAAATCCCAACAGCTTACTATACAGAATTAGAGAAGGCAATTACCAAATTCATCTGGAAGTTAAGTACGCCCAAATAGCCAAAAGCATTCTAAAAAAAAGAGCAATGTGGGAGGAATTTCACTGCCTGACCTTGAAACATATTACAAAGCTACAGTGGTCAAAACAGCATGGTACTGGCATAAAGATCGACACATTGATCAGTGGAATAGAATTGAAAATCCAGAAATATACCCTCACCTATACAGTCAACTGGTTTTTCACAAACCTACCAAGCCCACGCTGATGGGAAAAAACAGTCTCTTCAACAAATGGTGTTGGGAGAACTGGATATCTATAACCAAAAGAATGAAAGAGGACCCCTATCTCACCCCCTATACAATTATCAACTCAAAATGGATCAAAGATCTAAATATAAAAGCCAGGACCATAAAACTCCTAGAAGAAAATGTAGGAAAACATCTTCAAGACCTTGTAGTATGTGGTGGTTTCTTGGACCTTAACCCCAAAGCCTGTGCAACAAAAGAAAAAATAGATAAATGGGACCTCCTCAAAATTAAACACTTTTGCACCTCACAGGACTTTGTCAGAAGGGTGAAAAGGCAGCCGACTCAATGGGAAAAAATATTTGGAAATCACATATCTGATAAGGGTTTAATATCTAGGATATATAAAGAGATGTTACAACTCAACAATAAAAAGACAAACGACCCAATTAAAAAATGGGTGAAAGACTTGAATAGACACTTCTCCAAAGAAGAAATACAAATGGCAAAAAAACACATAAAGAAATGCTCAACATCACTCATGATTAGGGAAATGCAAATCAAAACTACAATGAGATATCATTTCACACCTATCAGAATGGCCACTATTAAAAAGACAGAGAACTACAAGTGTTGGAGAGGATGTGGAGAGATAGGAACACTTCTTCACTGTTGGTGGAATGTAGAATGGCACAGCCACTGTGGAGCACTGTTTGGCAGCTCCTAAGGAAGTTGAATATAGACTTGCCACATGACCCTGCAATACCTCTACTGGGTATATACCCAGATGAACTGAGAGCAGTGACACGAACAGACATCTGCACACCCATGTTCATAGCCACATTATTCACCATTGCCAAAAGTTGGAAACAACCCAGGTGTCCATCAACAGATGAATGGATAAACAAAGTGTGGTCTATTCACACGATGGAATATTATGCAGCTGGAAGAAGAAATGAAGTTGTAAAGCATATGACAACATGGATGAACCTGAAGGACATTATGTTGAGCAAAGCAAGCCAGACATGAAAGGACAAATACTGTATGAATGTGTTACTATGAGCCAAATATATTGTGTAACATATTGTATGATTCAAAAAAAAAATGTATGTATATCCATTACATTTAATTGAGAAATGTATAAATTTATACATCTGTGTTTACTTTTTAGTTTTTAATAGTTTATATTTTCAATTATTAAATATACAAAATAAAGTTAAAAAAAAAAAAGAGAGAGAAGCCTCTCCCCCAGAAGTCCAGCCTGGGGCTTTAGGACTTTTTTGGGTCTCAAAGTTTGGTGAGGAACCACCAGCATCACCATCACGTGGGGGCTTGTTAGAAATGCAGAATCTGGGGCCCTTCCTGGATCTACTGAATTGTAATCTGCTTTCTAACAATCTCCTAGGTCATGTGGATACATATTCATGTCTGAGAAGCAATGAGTTAGAACGTTTTCAAGATAGAGACATGGGGGTGATTAAAGTACTGCACCTTCCAATTATGAAATATTATGTAGTCTTTAGAAAGACTATGTAGTGAAAAACATCATAAGCTATATTTTTAAAAAGAGTATAAAAATTTACTTATCCAGTTGTATCTGAGGTTATACAGAATGTTAAAAACAAAACATACAAATAAAAGATGCCAGAGAGTGAAAAAAAAAAAAGAAGAAGAATACATTGAGCAGAGAAGCAGATGTGGCTCGAGCAGTTGGGCACCTGCCTCCCATGTGGGAGGTCCCAGGTGTGGTTCCTAGTGCCTCCTAAAGAAGACAAGCAGAGGCAATGAGCTGATGAATGAGCAAACAAAATGAGCAGACACAGCAAGCAGGAAGTGGATGTAGCTTAAGAGGTTGGGCAACCACCTCCCACATTGGAGGTCCCAGGTTCAGTTCCAGGTGCATCCTAAAGATGAGTAGACAAGCAGAAACAATGAGCAGACAATAGCAGACACAATAGGCAGACAACAAGCAGAAAAAATGAACAGAAACAATGAGCAGACAATGAGCAGACAGACAAAATCCAACATCCTTTCTTGATAAAAATGCTTCAAAAGATAGAAAGAAAATTTCTCAATATGATGAAAGGCATAGGTGAAAAACCCACAGCCAGCATCATACTCAGTGGGGAAAGGTTGAAAGCTTTCCCTCTAAGATTCGGAACAAGACAAGGATGCTCACTGTCACCACTGTTATCCAATATTGCACTAGAAGTTCTATCTAGAGCAATTTGACAAGAAAAAAGTTTTAAGGCGTCCAAATAGGAAAAGAGGAAATAAAACTCTATTTGTGGATGAAATGATCTTATGTTTAGAAAAGTCTGAAATGTCTATGACAAAGCTACTTGGGCTAATAAATGAGTTCAGCAAAGAGGCAGGATACAAGATCAACATGCAGAAATCAGTAATGTTTTTGTACACCAGTATTGAACAATCTGAGGAGGAAATCGGGGGGAAATTCCATTTACAATAGCAACGAAAAGACTCAAATACCTAGGAATCAATTTAACCAAAGAAGTACAGGACCTATATGCAGAAAAGTACAAAACAGTGCTAAAAGAAATCAACGCAGACCTAAACAAATGGAAAGACATCCCATGTTCATGGACTGGAAAACTAAATATCATAAAGATGTCCATTCTACCCAAACTGATTTTTAGAATCAATGCTTTACCATTCAAAATTCCAACAGCCTACTTTACAGAAATATAAAAGGCATAGGCAAATTTATTTGGAAGGGGAAGTGCACCCAAATAGCCAAAAGCATTCTAAAAATGAAGAGTGACATGGGAGGAATTTCACTGCCTGATCTTGAAACATATTACAAAGCTACAGTGGCCAAAACAGCATGGTACTGGCATAAAGATAGACACAATAATCAGTGGAATAGAATTGAGAATCCAGAAATAAACCTTCACCTTTGTGGTCCACTCATTTTTGACAAATCTACCAAATCTATGTTGACAGGACAAAACAGTCTCTTCAACAAATGGTGCTGGAAGAACTTGGTATCTATAATGAAAAGAATGAAAGAGGGCCCCTATTTCACTCCCCATATAAGAATCAACTCAAAATGGATCAGAGACCTAAATATAAAACCCAGGACCATAAAACAATTAGAAGAAAATGTAGGGAAACATCTTCAAGGCCTTGTGGTAGGTGGTGGTTTCTTGAACCTTATACCCAAAGCATGTACAACAAAAGAAAAAATAGATAAAGGGGACCTCCTCAGAAGTATACACTTTTGCATCTCACAGGACTTTGTCAAAAGGGTGAAAAGGCAACTGACACAATGGGAGAAAATATTTGGAAGCCACATGTCCAATAAGAGTTTAATATCCATGATATAAAAAGAGATATTACAACTCAACAATAAAAAGACCAACAATCCAATTTAAAAATGGGCAAAAGACTTGAAAAGACATTTGTCCAAAGAAGAAATACAAATGGCAAAAATACACATGAAAAAATGTTTAACATCACTAATGATTGGGGAAATGCAAATCAAAACTAGAATGAGATATCATTTCACACCTATCAGAATGGCCACTATTAAAAAGACAGAGAACTACAAGTGTTGGAGAGGATGTGGAGAGACAGGAACACTTCTTCACTGTTGGTGGGAATGCAGGATGGTACAACCACTATGGAGAACTGTTTGGCAGTTCCTAAGGAAGTTGAATATAGACTTGCCACATGACCCTGCAATACCACTACTGGGTATATACCCAGATGAACTGAGAGCAGTGACACGAACAGACATCTGCACACCGATGTTCATAGCCACATTATTCACCATTGCCAAAAGCTGGAAACAACCCAGGTGTCCATCAATGAATGAATGGATAAACAAACTGCGGTCTATTCACACGATGGAATATTATGCAGCTGTAAGAAGAAACGAAGTTGTAAAGCATATGAAAACATGGATGAATCTGAAGGACATTAGGATGAGACCTTTGACGTGGCAGGTAAAAAGATTGATTTTTAATTGATACGGGAGCCACCTATTCAGTTCTGACCTGTCACTCCAAACCTCCGTCCCCTGAACCTGTCCGTAGTGGGTGTTGACAGTAAATCTAAAATTAGGTCCTTAACTGAATCTCTCCTCTGCCAAATAGGAGCCATGATCATAAGCCATCAGTTTTTAATTGTCCCTGAGTGCTCCACCCCTTCCAGGGAGGGACTTACTTCTTACCCTGGGAGCATGCATCCAACCAGTGGATAAATAGAGCCTCTAAGGTGTGGTAGCCCAGAGCTCAAGGGAAGAATGTGGAACTTTGTGCTTAGCCTTGGCTCTAGCTAAGGAACTAGGAGCCTCGTCAATAGCCGTGGCCCCAGGAAATCAATAGTAAAGGAAATCCAGTTTCCACTGCTCATAACAACAGCCAGTCCTGCTCTCATAGAAGGCAGCATTAGAAAGTTCTGGAGCTGCCCAGCGAATGGACTCAAAAACAGCAAAAACAGGGGCAGGGGGGTAAAAATGGATAAAAGTAAATAAATAAATAAATAAATAAATAAATAAATAAATAAATAAATCTTAAATAAAAAAGTATAGGGGAGTAAGATACGGACTATAGTTAGTAGTAATGCTTTGACCATGCTCTTTCATAATTTGTTAAAAAATGTTTCACAACAATGCAGGGTGTTTGTGGTGGGGTGATGTGTGGGAGCCTGTATGATGTTATACATGCTTGTTTTGTAAGTTTACAATGTTTACTGAACATTTATTGTTTATGTATGTTCGTGTATGAATGATATACTTCAATAAATTGTTTTTAAAGTGAAAATAAAACCAGAAAGGTGTTGAACAACAACAACAAAAAATGTTCCTGGAGAATCTGCCAGTGCCCTGCCAATCTTGGTGCAGCACAGGGGAACCTACTGCCTGGTTCAAGACTTAAGAGCAGCCAATAGTCTTGTTATCAGTATGACAAAGGAAGTTTCTGATGCCAACACCATTTAGTCCTTCATTTCCTAGCTGATGGGGGCTACAGATCTCACGGCAGAGAGCCTCCTATTTAGGGTTTCTTCTCCCTGCAGGGGAAAGGGCTCTCTCCCCAGGAGTTCAGGCTACCACTAGAATCCTCCAGTCCCAAACAAAAACTCCTGGGGCTTTCCTAGGAAGGGCTGGTCACTGCAGACTGGACACCCAGGTTTGGGGAAAGAGCCCGGCCCCTGTATGGTGCCACAGCAGGGGCTGATCACCATCCCTTAGGAAGAAAACAGACCAGGAAGCTGCCTTCCACGCCCTAAAGCAGGCCTTAGTTAGCCCTCCAGCCTCAGGCATGCCTGACCTAAACACACCTTCCTTTCTGCATGGGACTGAGAAGAAGGGACTGGCTCTGTGGGTTAGTCCAGACACTGGGCGAGATCTCTTGACCAGTAGCTTATTTCCCCAAACCCCTGGATAACAGCACAAGGATGGCCACCAAATTAACCTGGGGGCAGTCTCTCAGTCCCACCAGGGGAAGGACGCCTGGGGCCGGGGCAGCCAGTTAATTAAATACCAGGTCAATCACTAGAGACTCCCGTGGTGCAGCTAAGGGTGTCAGGCCCTCAGCCCAGGCCCCTGCTCCCGGCAGGGGCCCCAGGTCAGATGGGAGGGCCCCTCCCCCATCCTGCCTTGAGACTCGATCAAAACCACTCAAGCAGCCAGACTGAAAGGAGGAGCCTCAGCAAACCCAGATCTTGAGTGGGTCCGACACATAAGTTTTTTTTTTTTTCTGGCCCCCCAACTCCTAGTTTTTTTAACAAATTAAATTTATTGATACATATTAATAAGGCATAAATCCTTCCAAAGAGTACAATCAATGGTATTCAGTGTAATCACATATTTGTGCATTCATCACTTCATTCTTAGAGTACTTTCATTATTCCAATAATAATAATAAACAAAAAAACAACCTAAATTCATCACCCCTCAATCTCTCTATGCCATACATAGCTGCTACTCTTTTTTCTTCTCCCTAGTATATTTGTATTTATATATATATATATTTAAAAGTCTTGTATATGCAACATCACCCATATTCATGTTTTACATGAGGTTTTACTGTCTTACACAGTCCCAAATTACCGTTTTTAGCTTTCTTTCTAGTAAAACCATGACTTCGACTTTCCCTTTCAACCACTGCCTCATACCCATATAATAGCTCTGCTAGTTACAAACACCATGATATGCTTTAACCATTTCTATTCATTTCCAAAGATTTACAAACAACCTTTTTACCAATTGTGCACAGATGAACCCTCAGCTTTCCATTCTCTACCATCCTATTTCCTGAATGACCTACATTCTAATTATTAACTCCATGAGTTTACACAATATATTTAGCTAATAATAGCTATTTGTCCTTTTGTGTCTGGCTTGCTTCGCTCAGCATAATGTCCTCCAGGTTCATCCATGTTGTCATATGCTTTTTTTTTTTTTTTTAACTTTATTTTGTACATTTAATAATTGAAAATATAAACAATTAAAAACTAAAAAGTAAACACAGATGAATAAATATATACATTTCTCAATTAAATGTAGTGGATACATATAAATTTTTTTGTTTTGTTTTTGTTTGTTTTTTTGTTTTCGTGTGTGTGTGAATCAAACAATATATTACACAATATATTTGGTTCATAGTAATGCATTCATACAGTATTTGTCCTTTTGTGTCTGGCTTGCTTCACTCAACATAATGTCCTCCAGGTTCATCCATGTTGCCACATGCTTTACGACTTCATTTCTTCTTACAGCTGCATAATATTCCATTGTGTGAATAGACCACAGTTTGTTTATTCATTCCTCTGTTGATAGACACTGGGTTGTTTCCAACTTTTGGCAATGGTGAATAATGTGGCTATGAACATGGGTGTGCAGATGTCTGTTCGTGTCACTGCTCTCAGTTCTTCTGGGTATATACTCAGTAGTGGTATTGCAGGTATTGCAGTGGTATTGCAGTCCTTTGAGGTGCAAAAGTGTTTAATTTTTAGGAGGTTCCATTTATCTATTTTTTCTTTTGTTGCTCGTGCTTTGGATATAAGGTTTAAGAAACTACAGCCTACCATAAGATCTTGAAGATGTTTTCCTACATTCTCTTCTAGGAGTTTTATGGTTGTTTTTACATTTAAGTCCCTTGATCCATTTTGAGCTAATTTTTGTGTAAGGTGTGAGATAGGGGTCCTCTTTCTTTCTTTTGGATACGGCTATCCAGTTCTCCTAGCACCATTTGTTGAATAGACTGTTCTGGCCTAGCTGGGAGGGCTTGACCACCTTGTCAAAACTCACCTGACCATAAATGTGAGGGTCTATTTCTGAGTTCTCAATTTGGCTCCATTGGTAAATCTTTCTGTCTTTTATCCAGTAACATGCTGTTTTTACCACTGTAGCTAGGTAATATGATTTAAAGTCCAGAAGTGAGAGTCCTCCAACTTTGTTCTTCCTTTTTAAGAGTTTTTTTTGGCCCATTTGGGAACCCTTACCCTTCCAAATAACTTTGATAATTGGTTTTTCCACATCTGCAAAAAAGGCTGTTGGGATTTTTATTGGGATTGCATTTAAACAGTAAATCAGTTTGGGTAGAATTGACATCTTAACGATATCTAGTCTTCCAATCCATGAATATGGAATGTACTTCCATTTTTTAAGTCTTCTTCAGTTTCTTTTATGAATGCTTTATAGTCTCATGTCCTTGATTAAGTTTATTCCTAAATATTTTATTATTTTAACTGGAATTTTTTTCTGATTTCCTCCTCAGATTGCACATCAGTAGTGTATAGAAATGCTATTGATTTTTGTGTATTAATCTTGTAACTCACCACTTTGCTGAACTTGTCTATTAGTTCTGATGAGGGAAGTGCCAGGACCCTGACCCTGCCCTCAGCAGAAACCCACAGCTTTAAAAAAATTAACTCCCCTCAGTCCCTGGTCCCCGTCTCCCCTCCTTTCCCCCTTTTTCTCCATGGAATCCACATCAGGAAGATCAGCACCCCAGGCTGCCCCTTTGAATTGAAATTTACAACTCTATACAGATAATGACTCTTTTCCTCCCTAATGGCCTTCTGCTTTTAGAAAGATAAGCTAACCTTGCTTCTCTGCCTTTTAACCCTGCCTGCCTGCTTTCTCAGGAATTTGCTCCCTTAGTGTACCTATATAAACTTATGAAAATTGGAAAACAGGGCTCAGAATTTGGAGAGTGAACTCTCCTCTGGGCCCATGAGTAATAAAACTTTGTTCATCCATGCTCCCAAGAGTGCCATTTGGGTTACTTCCAGCTGGCTGCAACATTTGGTTCCCTGACCGGGAAAGACCCAATTGAGCAGGCCTATTGTGTCTCTGGCCTGGGGCTGATGGGTACAGCCAACAGTGATCTCTGAGTGAACAAGATGGGTGCCACCTGTCCTCTTGGTGGGACCTCCTTCTGAGGTGGTCCCCACAGGCCACATCCCTAGACCCCAGCCTGACTCAGTAGGGAGGCAGACTGAACAGTGCCAGAAGACTCCTGAAAGGTAAGGCCTCGGGTGCCAAGCCCTTTGTCAGGCCCACCTCCAGATGGAAGAGGATACTGATCACCTCCTGAAATCTCAAATACCAAGATTCCAGAATAGGGTAATCCCTGTGGGAGGGACTACATAACCTCTGAGTCACTGTGTGAGTGAGTGAGGACAGGAGAAGCATGCATCTGCCATACCAGTCTGTGACTCCAAAGTGTTATGCTATGGAGCCTGCTTGGGCACTAACCTATTTTCCACAGCTACGTCATACGGTATAACGGCCACCCTGAAATTTACCCGGGGGCCTTAGCTAAGAGGAGCCTAAGTTCTCCTGAGAGACACAGACAGACGGGCATCAGAGTGGCCTCGAAAGAGGCACCCCTTCGTCTGTCTTGTGCCACCGATGCAGAGTATGGGCTCATCACAGTCAAAACCAACTGTCTTAAACTGCATGCTCAAGAATTTCAAGAAGGGTTTTTCCAGAGATTATGGCATCCAGATAAACCCTGGCACCCTCCAAGCCTTATGTGAAGTAGAGTGGCCCACTTTTAATGTCAACTGGCCCTCAGAAGGGACCCTGGATATAGCCAGGGTCCGTGCAGTGTGGCTGATGGTCACAGGAACTCCTGGCCACCCCGACCAGCTTCCCTACATCAACTCTTGGATGGAGATAGCCCAGACTCTGCCCCCGTGGGTTCAATTTTGCAATGGAAAAAAGGGACAGAGCAGGGTCTTGGTTGCACAGAGAACAGGGCTCCAGAAGCCAGTCACTCATCAAGGGTCCTTGGAGGAGGACCCACCCCCACCCCCACCACCACCACCATATGCTCCAGCCGCTCTA
This sequence comes from Tolypeutes matacus, assembly GCA_026826555.1. Lineage (NCBI taxonomy): Eukaryota > Metazoa > Chordata > Mammalia > Cingulata > Chlamyphoridae > Tolypeutes > Tolypeutes matacus. The sequence goes on along the minus strand of JAKSZT010050748.1, from coordinate 205,763 downwards.
GCCTCTCCTGGCATGGGAGCACAGGTGGATCTCCCAGAAACACCTCCACCTTTGGCCTCTCCTCCTAGCCCGGGAGTGCAGGCAGATTTCCCAGCAACACCCCCACCTTCAGTCTCTCCTCCTGGCCCAGGAGTGCAGGCAAATCTTCCAGAAACACCTCCACCTTCAGTCCCTCTGGGGACACTGACCCCCTCTGAGGAAAGCCCTGCAACCCCACTAGCAAGGAGACTCCAGTCAGCATAACCTACATTACAGCTGTTCCTTCGTGAAACACAGGGTCTGGCCCAGATTGGTGAGAATGGGACCATCCAACCCGAGAAGCCTGTGTTATACTACCAGCCCTTCACAACCACAGACCTCTTAAACTGGAAGCACCACACCCCCTCCTACTCGGAAAAGCCCCAGGCCCTTATTGATCTCATGGAATCCATTTTCCAAACCCATCGTACTACTTGGGATGATTGCTGCCAACTCCTCCTGACTTTCTTTAATATGGAGGACAGACAATGGATTCTGACAAAAGCCTGAAAGTGGCTGCAGGAGCAGGCCCCTACTGGTGTCTTAAACCCACAAGATTGGACACGAGAAACGACACCAGAAACCCAGCCTAACTGGGACTTCAGCACTGAAGAGGAACTGGCTACACTCCAGCAATACTGGGAAGAGCTCCTGCGAGGGGTCCAAGAGAGGGCTAAATGACCCACAAACATGACAAAGACAACCTTAGTTACTAAAAAGCCCAATGAGTCTCTGGGAGATTTCTATGAGTGGCTTTGTGAGGCCTTCAGGACCTACGCTCCTTTTGACCCAGAAGCTCCAGAAAACCAGAGGATGGTGAATGCCACCTTTGTTGCACAGGCGACAATGGATTTTAAAAGAAAGCTCCAAAAATTAGAAGGGGTCGCGAGCATGAACATCTCTCAACTACTGGAAGTCACCAACAAAGTATTCATCAATCGAGATGAAGCCGCTGAACGAGAAGCCAAGAAGTGAATAAAACATCAAGACTCCCTACTGGCAGAAGCCTTAGGAAATTCCGACCCCACCAGATGAAAAGGACCACCTCGAAAAGGGGGGACAAGTGCCAGAAGGGTGCCGCTGGCCAGAGACCAATGTGCTAACTGCCAAGAGAGTGGACACCAGAAAAATGAGTGCCCCCAAAAGACTCAGGCACAGAGAGGGAGCATCCCTGAAGGGAAATACTGACCCAAGACCATCTGCTTAGGCTGGCAGGACTCAACCCTGAATAGGGGTGACCAGGCTCACTGGAACTTGGCCCCCATGAGCTCATGGTCAAATTACAAGTCGGGGGCCAATCAATGACTTTCATGGTGGACACTGGCACTGAACATTCTGGGGTCACAACCCCCATTGCCCCCTTTAGCAGAAAGACCACTAATATCATAGAGCAACTGGGAACCCGTCAAACCAACGACTTTTTTGCCAGTCAAGAATTTGCCAGCTCGGTGGCCACGAAGTAACTCATGAATTTGTGTACCTGCCTGGATGTCCTGTTCCCCTGCTTGGTAGGGACCTCTTAACCAAACTGGGGGCCCAGATTTCCTTCAAACCTGGAGGGCCAGCAAGCTTAAGCCTCGGGATCAGCCTCACTCTCCTCCTCACCGTGCCCCGAAGCAAAGAATGGAGACTTCATGAGGAAGAAAGTTCAGGTCAGAATCTGGAAAAACTGCTGGAATGTTTCCCCCAGGTTTGGGCAGGAAAAAACCCACCAGGAATGGCACAGAACCATGCACCCATCATCATTGACCTGAAGCCTGGAGCGATCCCATCCAGCAGAGACTATCCGATCCCCCGCAAAGCGCAATTGAGCATAGCCAAACATATAGATTGCCTAAAGAGAGAAGGGATCCTAATCAAATGCCAGTCACCTTGGAACAACCCATTATTTCCAGTAAAAATCCAGATGGGACTGGATATTGACCTGTACAGGATCTATGAGCCATTAATAACGCCACTCTCGCCTTACATCAGGTTGTTCCCAACCCGTACACCTTGTTAGGACAGCTGCCGCCTGAAGCCACCTGGTTCACTTGCCTGGACCTGAAAGATGCCTTCTTCTGCCTGTGGCTGGCCCCCCTGAGCCAGCCTCTGTTTGCCTTTGAATGGGAAGATCCCAAAAAATATTTGTAAACCATATTTCTGATAATACTATAATACACAGAATATATAAGGATTTACTAAAACTCAACAAAAAGACAAACATCCCAATTTATAAATGGGAAAAGGGGCTTGAATAGACATATCTCCCAAAAATATATACAAATGACCAATAAGCACATAAAGAGGTGCTCAACATCATTAGCCATAAGAGAAATGCAAATAAGATACCAAAAATACAAATGAGATACCACTACACACACTCTAGGTGACTGTTTTTTGAGGAAAAAAAAAGATAAAAAATGTTTTTGAGAATATTGAAAAATGGAACCCTTGTATATTGTTGGTAGGACTTTAAAATGATGCAGCCAGAAAGTTAAACACAGGATTACCATATGAGCTGGCAATTCCACTCCTAGGTATACAACCGCAAAGAACTGAAAGCAGCGTGTCAACCAGGTATTTGTTCACCAATATTCCATGACAGCATTATTCAGAATAACCTATAGGTGGAAATACTCCAACAGTCCATCAACACATGAAAGGATAAATAAGGTACACCCACAAATGGAATATCATTCAGTAACAAAAAGGAATGAAGTGCTAGTATATGCTAAAATATGGATGAAACTTGAAGACACTGAATTGAATGAAATAAGCCATACACAAAAGGACAAATGTTGTATTATTGTTATCACACAAAACAAATTCAGAAACATGAAGCAGAGTAATGGTTACCAGGGGTATGGGGAGGGGAGGAATAGGGAGTTATTGGTAAAGGGGCATGAGTTCTGGTTGGGATGATGAAAAGAGTCTGGAAATGGTGGTCAACATTATAAAATATTATCAATGTACCTAATGTCACAGTATTACCCACTGATAAAGGTAAAAATGGTTTTTATGTTATGTATATTTGAACACAATTGAAAGAAAAAAATTAAGCAAAGTAATAACCACATTAATAGAATGATAGATAAAAATGCTTTTGACTCAGAAAATGCTTTTGAAAAATTCCAACACCCGTTCATGATAAAAAACATTCACAAAGCTAGGAATAGAAGGGAACTTCCTCAATTTGATAAAGAGAATTGAACATATCCAAGGCTAAGATTAAAGCAAACACTAAAGACTGAAAGATTTTTCCCTAAGATCAAAAGACAAGACTTCAACAGAATTAAAAACTTTTGTGCATTAAAGTACATTATCGGGCATGATGGACAGCTACCCCTCCATGGAAGTAATTACCCAGGACCCTCAGTTACTTCTTTTTTTTTTTATACCCCCTCCTCGTCTGTCTGCTTGTCTTAGGAGACACCAGGAACCGAACCCAGGACCTTCCATGTGGGAGACGAGTACCCAGATGCTTAAGGCACTTCTTCTCCCCACTCGTTGTGCCTCATTACATCTCCTCTTCTTTAAGAGGCACCGGTATAAGAACCCAGGACCTCCCAAGTGAGAGGCAGGCAACCACTTGTTGAGCCACATCCACTCCCCCCCTTTCTTCTGATTTGGCTGAGAGAAATTACTTTACAAGTCAAAGAGCTCCACATTTCCCACTGACACGGGGCAATTCATTCAATGCTGGATACCAATCCATTCCTTGACCACCTTGGAGTCATCAAAACCTTACCTTTGATAATTTAATGCATAATTTACTTTCTAAATCACCTGACATTTCCAGAGGACCTCTCAAGGACAAACTTAAATCTCTTCTCAGTCTTACTCCATGGAGCATTTATTAGAGGAAACTGTCTCATATATTGGATTATCAAAATCAACTTTCCCCAAAAGTTCTCATTTCACAAGTCCCCATCTCATCTCCATTACACATGTTCTCTTTAACAGTTTTATCTGATTTCCCAGAAATGCTCTGTTGTCTCAGACCTCACCAGCCTAGCATCATCCTGAGGAACTAAACAACCGATTATACAATTGTCCCCCTTCTTGGGGGTAAGAATTCCACTAATATTGGACACATACAGGGTACAGAAACCCTGATAGTAAAAATATATCCATGCTCAAAAAAAAAAAAAAAATGCTAGGACATTTCTTATGTCTCATGGGATTGTTTTGCCGATTGTGGATACCTCATTTTCCCACGACTGTTTCCCTTCATTATGCTGCATGGCTAAGGCATCGGTTCCTGAGCATTAATTTGAGGCTCATCAACTAAATGTATGTGGGAATGTATTAAATAAATGCTCACCTTTATTACCCCAACCCTTGGACTTCCTGACTACACTTTACCTCCTCACTGATGGGCATGAGCCACAAGTCTACCGATGTGTATGTAGTTGATTCTGTATGTTTTCCAAATGCATTAAAACCTCCCCTTGTAAAAGTACTATGGCAGTTCAGTTGCTAAAGTGTGTCTTGAATGGATTCTTCCTACCTTGGAAACCTCTTCTACTATTTCAAACTGGAAGAGGTCTCATTTCACAGGTAAATTCATACAAGAAATAAAATGTCTACGTACATGAGCCAAAGGTTTCATTACCTTTATCATCCATACTTATCAGGTGCTATTGATAGGGATGATGAAATCCCAAAATCTAAGTTAGCTAAATTATCTGAAGAACTACACTCATCTTGGACAGCAGTGCTGTCTATTGTCCTCTGGACTTTAGGCCTTCACCTACATAGTCTATATCCCTTTGAAACCATCACAGGAAGAGCTATGAGAAGGCCCTATGAGTACCTACTTCCAGAAGACTAAATTTTTGCACAAGCAGACATCCTCAAGTACTGCCAGACACTAATCAAGTACACCCACTCCTAGAACCAACAAGTTAGGGCAGCCTCCCCATTTGCACTCAGCGGCAAAATGGGCTGCATGACCCACAGATAGAAAACCTGGAGTTTGGAACATCATCCATGAAAAACTAACTATGAACCCAGGTGGGGAAGACCTTCTACTGTTTTACTCATTTAAAACTACTGTTACATTACAGGCTGTTCAAATTTAGATCCTTGTTTCACAGTTTAAACAATTAAGAACTATTCAGACTGGTAAAGCACTCCAAGAGGAGACCTCAAACTGAAGCTTAACCAGGAGCTTCCAAGGTAGATGGAAGCTAAATTAGACAGTTTTCACCCAAGACCTTTGGAAGAAGTGGATGATGTCATGACAAGGTCAGTTTTCACCCAATAGCACAGAACAAGACCAGATATTCTTACCTGCTGCCCTGTCTTTCTTCTCTCCATCTTTCTAAGCATTTTGTTACTCATCCTCTACCCACAACATGTCAAATCTCCATCTTCAACAACACCCTTCCTCCACCATGATTTTCTCTTATCTCCTCTTTACCTATCCTGGCCTAGGTACTCCTGACATAAGCACACTTCCTTCATGGATTTCACTAGCAGACAATATAACAAATGAAACCAATCCCAGTAACTGCTCACTCTGTTTGTTCCCCACTTATTCCCCAAACTGGTATTTCTCTAGTAACCATCCCCTCACACTTGTGAACTGACCCTGACAGGAAACCTCAGACGCCAAAATAGATCTCCCTTCTGTAATGACTCTGGGCTACACTCAGAAGTTACTGACTGTGATTACAATGTGGCCTTTTTAACCCAAGAAACATGGATTTCACTAGAAAACAGGTTCTATATAGCAAGACTCCTTTCAACCTCAGGAGACAGGAACTTTAGGACCCCATTCAAAGATAAACCCTAACTCTTACCACAATCTCCTTACACCTACTCCAACCCTTAAACCCCAACATTTAAACCCCAACCATTAAACCCTAAACCCTCTAACCCCCTAATCTTCTAACCCTATAACCCTAACCCTCTAACACCTAATCCCCTCCCCTACCTATCTCCTCAACCCCCTAACACCCTAAACCTAAACCCCTAACCCCAAACCCTTAACCACGGCCCTGGTACCAGTTCCCCAGATGCTAATACATCCAGTGTTCATGAATTGAAGGACCAACATTCTTAAGAGAGCAATACTAGGAAGTCGATGTGGCTCAAGCAGTTGGGTACACACCTACCACATCAAAGGACCCAGGTTCAGTTCCCAGTGCCTCCTAAAAAGACTAACAAGACAGTGATCAGACATGATGGGCTGGTGTGCTGAGCTGATACAACAAGGTGACACAACAAGATAACACAATGAGGAAACACAATGAGAGACACAACAAATAGGGAGCGGAGGTGGCTCAAGTGATTAGGTTCCTCCTTCCCACAGGAGAGGTCCCGGATTCGGTTTTTTTTAATTTTTTTATTTAACTTTATTAGTACTAGTATTTAAATAGTATTACAACCAATAAAATGTTATCAATTTTAACTGAAAATCAATGTGTTTTCACAAATTTGTACACCCATAAAACCACCACCACAATTTAGATATAGATTCATCAATGGCCCCTCCAACCAATTTCCTTTTTTTTTTTTTTGACAGAGCAAAAGTTATTTTTAATTATTTTTAAAATTTAAAAAAAAATTTTTTTTTTACAAAAATGTTATTTATATATATATATATAAATATATTTTAAGAGGTGCTTAGATTACCTAAAATATTACACAGAACCCACTGGGATTCCCATGTTGCCCACCTCCCACACCTCCCACCACATCCCACACAAACATCTCCCACAAGTGTAGCCCACCACCCTCAATGGACTTACACATCCTGGGGCCTTGCCACCTTTGGTTTTGATGCCTCCTAAAAAAAAAAAAAGATCACTAGCAGAGTCAGAGAGCATACAACAAAGAGACAGAGGGCCGAAGTGAGCACAAATAATGGGGGAGGGGAAATAGAATAAATAAATGAATAAATTCTTAAAAAAAACAAAAGTTATCAATACTGCCTAATGTGACCTACAAGTTCAATTCAATCCCTATAAAAATTCAAGTAACATTTGCAAAAATTGTAAAGCTGATCATCAAATTCATATAGCACTATAAGGGGCATTGGATAAGCAAAACAATCTTGAAAGAAGGGCAACTCACTACAAAAAAAAGAAAACATGGCTAAAATGGACTTCATCAAATTTAAAAAACATTTGAGAATCAAATGTCCTTTGAGAGCCAAAGGACATTATCAATAAAGTAAAAAGAAAACCCTAACAAATGGAAAAAAATATTTGTAAACAATATTTCTGATGATAGTATAATACACAGACTATATAAGGAATTACTAAAATTCAACAAAGACAAACAGCACAATTTAAAAATGGGAAAAAGGGATTAAATAGACATATCTCCCAAAAATATATACAAATAACCAATAAGCACATAAGGAGATGCTGAACATCATTAGCCATTAGAGAAATGCAAATAGGGAAGCGGCTGTGGCTCAATCAGTAGGGCTCCCATTTACCATATGGGAGGCCCCGGGTTCGGTTCCCGGGGCCTCCTGGTGAAGGCAAGCCCGCTCGCACGGCATGGTTAGCTGACCCAGCGAGCACAAGCAGCAAGGGGGGGATAAATGAATAAATAAATGAAATTAAAAAAAAAAAAAAAGAAATGCAAATAACATTCCAAAAATACAAATGAGATGCCACTACACACACCCTAGATGGCTATTTAAAAAAAAGGGGGGGGGGTAAAAAGTGTTTTTGAGAATGATGAAAGATGGGACACTTATAAATTTTTGGTGAGATTTTTTAAAAATTGCAGGCAGAAAATTATACACAGGATTACCATATAAGCTGGCAATTCTACTCCTAGGTATATACCCCAAAGAATTGAAAGCAGGGTCTCAACCAGGTATGTGTTCACCGATATTCATGACAGCATTATTCAGAATGGACCAAAGGTGGAAATACTCCTACAGTCCATCAACACATGAAAGGATAAATAAGGTACACCTATAAATGGAATATCATTCAATAACAAAAAGGAATGAAGGGCTAGTACATGCTAAAACGTGGGTTGACCTTGAAGACATTGAATTGAATGAAAAAAGCCGTACACTAAAGGGCAAATATTGTATGATTGCTGTCCCATGAAAGAAATTCAGAGACATGAAACAGAGCGATGGTTACCAGGGGTGTGGAGATGGGAGGAAGAGGGAGCTATTGCCAAAGGGGTGTGAGTTCTGGCTGGGATGATGAAAAGAGTATGGAAATGGTGGTCAACATTATAAAATATTATCAATGTAGTTCATGTCACAGTATTGCCAACTTATAAAGGTTAAAACTATTTTTATGTTATGTATATTTTTCCACATTTGAAAGAAAAAAAATCAAGGTAATAACCACATTAATAGAATGACAGATAAAAAAAAAATGTAATCCCCTCAATTGACTCAGAAAATGCTTTTGAAAAATTCTAACACCAGATCATGATAAAAAACATTCACAAAGCTAGCCAATAGAAGGGAACTTCCTCAATATCATAAAGAGAATTGATGAAAAATCCACAGCTAAGATTAAACTAAATGATAAAGACTGAAAGATTTTTTGCTAAGATCAAAAGAACAAAATTTCCTCAAAATTAAAAACTTTTGTGCATGAAAGTACATTATTGGCGATGAAGGACAACTACCACACCAAGAAACCAAGAGAATCTCCAACTGCAAGCAAGGCAATCCCACCCATCTGCACTGTGGGATTGAAGCCCCCTCTCAATTAGAGGAGGAGTGGGCAACACCATCCCAGAATCCTCAGGATTAGGGAATGAACTATAGACTAAAGTAGACTTACTGGTATTCTACTATAGACTTATTGTGATTCTAGCAAGAGAATAAATTTTATCATTGATGGAGGCAGTGGCCACTGGAGGTTCTGGAGTTAGGGAGAGGAAAACACAGATGTAATGAATGGGCATTTTCAGGACTTGGGAATTTTCCTCAATGACATTGCAATGATAGATACAGGCCATTATATATTTTGCCCTAACTTACAAAAAAGTGTGGGAGAAAAGTTTAAACTATAATGTAAACTATAATCTACACCAAATGACAATGCTCCAATATTAGTTCTTCAATTATAACAAAGGTACCACACTAATGAAGGATGTTGTTAATGTGGGAAAGTGTGGGAGGGGTAGGGAGTGGGGTACATGGGAATCCCCTATACTTGTTATGTAACATTTATGTAATTTAAGAATCTTTTAAAAAATTAAAAAAAAATTTTTAATTAAAAAATATTTTTAAAAATACCATATTTGACTCCCCAAAAAAGTATATTATCAAGAAAGTAAAAAGAAAACCTAGAAAAATAGGAAAAAATACTTATTAATTCCATATATGATGAGAGTTTAACATCCTAAACATGTAAGGTACTACTAAAAGTCAACAACAAAAGGACAAATATCACAATTTTAAAAATGGGCAGATGATTGAAAGGACATTTTCCAAATGAGATATACCAATGAGAAATAGGCACATGAAAAGTTGCTAAACATCATTAGCCATTAGAGAAATACAAATGAAAAAAGAAGACCGATCACTCTTTTAAAATGGAAAACAAGTATTGGAGCAGATGTAAGAGTAATCATGCATTTCTGGGAGAAATTTAAAATGGTGAAGTCACTGTGGAATCCAGTTTGGTGATACCTCAAGTACTTAAATATAGAATTTCCATATGATTTAGCAGTTATACTCCTACTTATATGCTGAAGCTTAAAAATATATATTCAAATAAAATCTTATGCAGGAATGGTTTTAGCATCATTATTTGCAATAGCCAAAGGTGGAAGCAACTCAAATGTCCATCAACTAATGAATAAACTAAATAGTATATACACACACTAGAACTCTATACAGCTATTAAGAGGAATGGGATTCTGATAAGAGTTAAAACATGCATGAATCATAAAAACATTATGCTGGGTGAAATAAGCAAGAAGCAACAATATTGCAGAATTGCACTTATATGAACTCTGTAGAATAAGGAACTTCACATAGACAAAAAGTAGATCACCAGTGAGCATGGGCTTGGGGTGGGTGATGGGGAGTAAAGAGTTCCTGTTTTGTGTGAGGGAAAAACTTTGGTAATGGTAGGAGCTCATGATAGCAAAACATTGTGAATGGAAGCAATAGCACAGAATTGTACACTTACAAATGGTTAAAATGGAGGAAAATGAAGACAAGGCAAAGGGTTGTAAGTGGTTTGCTCCTGTTGAGTCCAGACTGCTCAGCTGTGGTTATAGAACAAGGAGTCAGTGCCTCAGTGCTAAGTTGGAAGTGGTAGAAAATCACCCTCTAAGCATAGACTGCATAGAATTACTTCAATACAGGTAAGAATATTTTCAAAGATATGGAGAAAACACTAACTTGGTATACACTGAAGTAGAATCTCCTAACATGAGTTACCACTGATGGTGATAAACATGTGTGTGGTGCAGGAAAAGGCTTATTTAGACAAACTCAGGTAACTGGTGGAAATATACGGCATTTAATGCCGAGAGCTTTTTTATTGTTACTATTTATCAGTCAGTATTTGAAGGAAATATTTGAACCACTCATGCCTTAAAGAATGATAGGGTCACATGAACTTTCATTTGCTCTCCATGCACACAACCAGCATTAGGACACACACAGGTAAAAGTAATTTGAGGATAGAGAACACTTACTTAGAAGCTCAGTGAAGCGAAATGGTGGTCTCCATTCTCCTCATTATAAGACCTGTATTACAAAACATTGTTCTCAGTACTTGGATTTTGTCAATAAAAACTTGGGTTTCTCAGTTTTAATTTTATGTAGTAAATATGTTAACCAAATAAAAAAAATTTTTTAATGAGGAAATTTGAATATTCTGCACTATGTATCATCTGCACAAGTGCTCTGATAACCTAAAACAGCTGAGGCTTGGAGCCAGTTAGACGTCTCTGGATTCTCAGTGTAATCAAAGGTAGGAAAGTGGGTGTCAGAGAAAGAGCACAGAGGGGCTGACTCTGGGGATGGAGCTGCAGTTGGTGAAGCAGGGAAGCCTGGGGGACCCACCTTGCCTAAAGTTATGCACCTCGTGGTGGGAATTGCAGGTGAACCAAGGGCAGGTCTGTCTCCTCATCAGCCTGTTCCCTCAGCCAGGGTGGAAGAGCAACATGGCAGCAGCTTCCCGGCAGGCGCTGCGGCCCCACCTTCCCGCCAGCCACCATGGCCACTTGGCGCCACTGCTCGCCCGGCCTAGAACTCCCATTGTTCCTGGCAGCTGCCACCTCAGCACACAAACCCCCACCCCTCTCCCTCAGACAAGCCTTGCCTGAGGGGCTTGCAGGGGAAGCCCAGCCCTGAGGAGGGGGAGGCCAGGGAGCAGCCTGGGGCAAAGGAGGACAAGAGAAGGTGAGGAGGATCCCTCTGTGAGGGGAGGCCTGGGGACCCTCCTTGGGCTGAGGTGCCTCTCACCCAGATATTGCAGGAGAAGTGGGGGCAGCTCCGTCCTCCTCAGCCCTTTCCCAGTCAGGGCAGAAGGGCAGCATGGTGGCCGTTTCCCAGCATTCCCTGCGGGTCCAAGACACAGCAGCCCTGGAAGGCCTTGGGTGCTAAAGCTCACCCCGCCTCCCCCTCACATTGGCTCAGCAGCCGCCCCGGCCCTCGGCCCACCAATGGACACTGTGCTTCCAGCTCCCAGCAGGCCTGTAAAAGGATGACCCAAGCCCCTCATTGGTCAGCACCTCAGCCCCAGGCCCCAGGCCCTCCAATGGGCTGTGTCTCCGCCCCTACACGCTTCACCTACCTCAGGCCACCTGGGCTTGCCCTGGGTCCAGGCAGCCCTAGAGCAAGGAAGGCCTGGGCAGATGGAGGGGAGGTAGTGAGAAGAGGGGGAAGAAGGGGCGCTGCCTCCCAGGTGGTGGACGTGTCCCAGAGGGGTTTTGCAAGGTGGTACAGGACCTCCTGCTCTGGATTTAACCATCCTGGTGTGGGCGGCTGTGGAGGGGTGTGTTCCCAGCCTGGACAGCCGGGGGTGGCACGGCCTCCTCACCGTGTGCCAAAGTGGCTGTTGCATGTCAGAAGTGTGAGGAAGGCGCTTTGGAGCACCATCTCCACCTGACAACCCCCTATACCAGAGTTTAAGGGCACCCCCAACAAAGCTCTCCCTGCCTGCCAAGGGCTGGTGCCAGTTCCCTAAGGGGATTTTCAAATCTTACAGAGGCTGTTGCCAGAAAAGGCCTCCACCAACTTCTGGACAGGCATGTGTCTGTCCGGGTGCCTGGAGTGGAACTTAAAAGCTTTCCAAAGGTTAATCTAGCTAATGATCCCTGGGTTCCCCACAAGCAAACCTGCATACCTTCCCAAAGACTCCCGGGTGTCCTGGCTCTAGCATGACACACTAAGGGGATTTGAAAATTTTTCATAAAACCAAGGAGCAACAACCAGTTTCCAGACCAGATCTGCAGTACCATCTCTGGAACAAACAGTAGGAGTCAGGCAGTTTCCATCAGTCAATGTGAACATTAGAAAATGTTATGAGCATCACATGCCCTCAGGTCACAGGCACTGAAAAAGGGTTTGGGCTACCCTCTCATGGAGGCTCATCTGTGTCTTGCCAGGTGAAGTGATATCAGTCATATAAACCTTACCAAAAGCCCACAGGCCTTCCATGAAAATGGCCCAGTGTTTGCAGGAGGAGAAAAGCTTTCTGATTAAAGGCCCTGCCTAGAAGCCACTTCAACCAGAGCAAGGCATCCAAGCTCTGACCAGGAACCAGACAAGGAGAAGCTTGCGACCCTGCTCTTCCCCCACAGGCCAGCTGCCCACTCATTTTCTGCTCCACTCGCACTCTTGACACTTGTAGGCAAGCTCTTCGGAACCCCAAGGAAGAAGGTAGCTCTAACCTTAAACCTAAGACCTAACCCAGAAAAAGAACCTGATCATGAACTAGAACAAGGAGTCAGTGCCTCAGAGCTGAGTTGGAAGTGGTAGAAAATCACCCTCTGTGCAGAGACTGCATAGAATTACTTAACTACAGGTGAGAATATTTTCAAAGATATGGCGAAAACACTAACTTGGTATACCCTGAAGTAGAATCTCCTAATGGGTTACCACTGTGGTGGTAAAAATATGTGGGGAAAAAACATGATGACAGACACGACAAAGCAGGGAGCAGAGGTTCCCGGTGCCTCCTAGAGAAGACGGGCAGGCACGGCCATCGCAAACAATGAGGGGGTTCTGATACACGCTGCAACATGGATGAAACTGAAATGAGCAAGACACAAAAATATTGCCTAGCTGCACTTATATGGAGAATGGAGAATGGAGAATAAGGAACTACAACACAGAGCCAGGAAGCAGATTACAGGTGACCAGGGGCCCAGGGAGGGTGATGGGGAGTCATTGATGGTTGATAAAGAGTTTGCTTTGGCCGTGGAGGGAGGTGATGAGAGCACAACACTGTGAATGTAAACGAGACCACGGAACTGCACACTGACAAATGGTTAAAATGGGAGAAAGGAGACGAGGCCCATGATTCGAGGTGGTTTTCCCAGGCTCTTGGTGAGTCCACAGAGCTCCTGAGACGGCCTGGCTGTGCCTATTTACTGAAAGACTCAGCGCCTCAGTGCCGAGTCGGAAGGGGCTGAAAAATTGGCCTCTGTGCATAGTCTGCATGGAATTATCTAAGTACAGGTGAGAATATCTTCAAAGAGATGATAAATCACTAACCCAGTTCCCTGAAGTGGACTCTGATAACATGGGTTACCACGGATGGTGGTGAAAATACGCGTGGAGGAGAATAAGGCTTATCTACAAATTCACACAGCAGGTGAAAAGGTGAGGCACCTACAGCCGATGGCTTTTTATCGTGTTATTTATCAGCAGCTATTTGTGAGAACTATCTGACCCTCTCATGTGTTCAAGAATGACAGGGTCACGTGAACTTTCATTTGCTCTCGTGCACACAACCAGCATGAACAGATGTATATCTGCATCTATTCTGAAGATAAGAAACACTCAGAAGCTCCGTTAAGCGAAACGGTGGTATCCATTCTGCTCATTATGAGACCTGAATTACAAAACGCTGTACTCAGTCATCATTTTTATGCTTTGGGTTTTGTCAATAAAAACTTGGGTTTCTTAGTTTTAATGTTATGCAGCACATACGTCACCAAAATAAAATTTTAGTTGTAAAAAACTGAGGAAATTTGATTACTCTGTACCATCTATGTACTGTCTGCACAAGGGATCTGCTAACCTATAACAGCTCAATAAAAATAAAATATAATTAAGAGCACTGAATGATATATGTGAATGTAATTAAAAAGGGAAATTTAAACCCTATGGAGGTTAATAAAATTAAAAAGAAAAGGAAAAAAACATAGGACTGTACAACACAGTAAGCCCCATTGTAGACGATGGACTATGGTTTATAGTACAATTATAAAAATGTCCTTTCAGGAATTATAACAAATTTACCACACTAATAAAAAGTGTTAATAATAAGGTGGTGTATTAGTCAGCCAAAGGGGTGCTAATGTGAAATACCAAAAATGGGTTGATCTTTATAAAGGGTATTTATTTGGGGTAGAAGTCCACAGATACCAGCCATAAAACGTTAAGTTTTTCTCTCACCACAGTCCATTGCCATGTGTTAGAGCAAGACAGCTGTTGGCATCTGCTGGGGTTCAGGCTTGTGGGGTTCCTCTCTTCCCGGTGCTGCGTTTCTATCCGGACTTAGCTCCTGTTTCCTCCACAAGGTCAGCTGTAGATGATCAGGTGAACGGCTTGCTTCTTTTCTCCTGGGGCCTTCTTTCCAACATCAAAACTGCTTCTCAAAAGACTGCTTCAACTCTGTTCTTTGTTTTGCTTTTTATATTCGATTCCCCACCCACCCAAGGGGTGGGGCTCAATGTCCTACTGACCTGGCCCAGTCACCGCCCTAATCATAATTTAATCACGCCCAGATTAACAGATCAGTTTACAAGCATGATCCAATTATATTTTTGGAATTCATAATTACATCAAACTGCCCAACTGCAACAGGTGGTATGAGGAAATTCTCTGTTTTACATATTTTATGTATGACACTTCTATAAACCTACTTCTCTAACAAAAATTAATAAAAATATTAAAATATAAATATGTATTATAAAATATAAAAGTATACTTTAAAAAGTAAAGGTGTCTAAGATACATTATCAAGGGAAAATTCCGAGTTATAATAGAGTGTGCATCATTCACTCAGGAAAGCAAGATAAAGGGGGAGGGGCTGAAATTTAAAATACCTTAACATTTAAATAAAGGCAGGACCAAAAAGCCATGTAAACGACTCGGGCAAGAGGGAACCAGCGTTTACCACGTGCAAAGGCCCTGCGGTGCAGCGTCGTGTGTGTGGTAGGAGATGCCACAGGAGGCAACGTGAGCAGGCACAGAGCAGGTGCCATAAAATCTGACAAACACGGTGAGGAGCAGGGCCGGCCTAGAGGCCCTCTGGGGAGTGAGCTGGGGAACGGCTGGCGGTTTCTGAGCTTGGCCTGAGGAGTTCGCACTCAGGCTTGGACAGGATGGCTCTGTGGGAAGGGGGTGCGGTGGAAGTGGGAGCCTCGTCAGACGGTCACTGCCGCGGCTGAGGCTTGGCACTGGGGCGAGAAGCGTCTGGATTCTGCATGTGTCTAAAGACAGGGCAGTGGGGGTCAGAGGAAGAGCTCAGAGGGGCTGACTGGGGTGTTGGCGACGAGCTGCCGTGAGCGAGGCAGGAGGCCGCGGGACCCACCAGGTGGCTGACGTGCACGTTGGGGCAGG
>JAKSZT010050748.1:116949-140006 GCA_026826555.1 Tolypeutes matacus | reverse complement strand
AAAAAAAAAAAAAAAAAAAAAAAAAAAAAAAAAAAGAAGACATTGGATGAACACAAAGAAGAATTTGAAAGCATACATAGAAAAATAGCAGATTTTATGGGAATGAAAGGCATAATAAAGGAAATTAAAAATACATTGAAGGTATATAAGAGCAGATTTGAGGAGGCAGAAGAAAGGATCAGTGAGCTTGAAATGGCCTCTAAAAATGAATATACAAAAGAACAGATGAAGAAAAGAATGGGAAAAATTGAACAGGGACTCAGGGAACTAAATGACAGCAAGAGATATGCAAACATATGTGTCATGGGTGTCCCAGAAGAAAAAGAGAAGGGAAAAGAGGCAGAAGGAATATTTGAGGAAGTAATGGTAGAAAATTTCCTAACTCTATTGAAAGACATAGATATCCATGTCCAAGAAGCACAATATACTTCCATCTGAATAAATCTGAACAGTTAAACTCTGAGACACATACTAATCAGAATGTCAAATGCCAAAGACAAAGAGAATTCTGATAGTAGCAAGAGAAAAGTGATGCATAACATATAAGGGATATCCAATACGATTAAGTGCTGATTTCTCATCAGAAACCATGGAGGCAAGAAGGCAGTGGTATGATATATTTAAGATACTGCAAGAAAAAACTTCCAGCCAAGAATCTTATATCTGGCAAAACTGTCTTTCAAAAATGAGGGTGAGTTTAGAATATTTAAATATAAACATAAACTGAGAGAGTTTGTAACCAAGAGACCTGTTTTGCAGGAAATACTTAAGGGAGTGCTATAGCCTGAAAGGAAAAGATGAAGGGAGAGAGGCTTGGAAGTGGGTCTACAAATGAAAAAAAACTAGAAGTGTAAAAAGAATAGTGAAAATAAAATATGACAGATAAAATCCAAAGGTCACAATGAGTGAAATAAAAACTACTTTTACAGTAATAATATTGAATGTTAATGGATTAAACTCCCCAATCAAAAGATACAGACTGGCAGAATGGATAACAAAATATGAGCCATCTCTATCCTTTCTACAAGATACTCACCTTAGAAACAAGGATACCAATAGATTGAAAGTGAAAGGCTGGAAAAAGATATTCCATGCTTGCAGTAATAATAATAATAATAATAATAATAATAAAAGCTGGAGTAGCTATACTTATATTGGATGAGATAGACTTTAAAAGCAAAACTGTTATTAGAGACAAGGAAGGACATTAATAAAAGAGACAATTCACCAGGAAGAAATAACAATCACAAATGTATATGCACTTGGGAAGCGGCTGTGGCTCAATTAGTAGGGCTCCCATTTACCATATGGGAGGCCCCGGGTTCGGTTCCCGGGGTCTCCTGGTGAAGGCAAGCCTGCCCGCACGGTGTGGTTAGCTGACCCAGTGAGCACAAGCAGCAAGGGCGGGATAAATGAATAAATAAATAAAATCTTTAAAAACAAACAAACAAACAAAAAACAAAAAAACCCCCACAAATGTATATGCACCTAACTAGGATGCTCCAAGATACATGAGGAAAACACTGGCAAAACTGAATGGAGAAATAGATATCTTTACAATAATAGTTGGAGACTTCAATACACCACTCTAAGCATTGGATAGAACATCTGGACAGAGGATCAATAAAAAAACAGAAAGCTTGAATAATATGATAAATGGACTAAACCTAATAGACATGAAGAGAACATTCCACACCAAAAAGAGCAGGATATACATTCTTCTCAAGTGCTCATGGTTCTTTCTCCAGGATTGTTGGGTCACAAAACAGATCTCAATAAATTCATCAAGATTGAAATTATACAAAACACTTTCTCTGATCATAATGGAATAAACTTGGAAATCAACAAGAGGTGGAAAAAGGGGAAATTCACAAATATATGGAGATTAAACAACACACTCTTAAATAATCAGTGGGTCAAAGAAATTGTGAGAGAAATCAATAAATCTTGAGAAGGATGAAAATGAGAACACAATATATCAGAACCTATGGGATGCAGTGAAGGCAGTGCTGAGAAGGGAAATTTATAGCCCTCAATGCTTACATTAAAAAAGAAGGAACAGCTAAAATCTATGACCTAACTACACAACTGGAAAAACTAGAAAAAGAACAGCAAACTATTTCCAAAGCAAGTAGAAAGAATGAAATAACAAAGATCAGAGTAGAAATAAATGAAATTGAAAACAACAACAACAAAAAAATAGAATTAACAAAACCAAAAGTTGGTTCTTTGAGAAAATTAACAAAATTGAAAAACCCTTAGCTAGACTGACAAAGAAAAAAAGAGAGAAGATGCAAATAAATAAAAAGATGAAAATAGGGATTTGTTACTGACCCCATAGAAATAAAAAAGATCATAAGAGGATACTATGAACAATTGTATGCCAATAAACTAGACAATGTAGACAAAATAGAAAAATTCTGAGGAACATATGAACAACCTACACTGACCCTAGAAGAAATTGAAGACCTCAGCAAACCAATCACAAGTAAAGCAATAGAAACAGTCCTCAAACATCTCCCCCAAATGAAAAGCCCAGGACTAGACGGTTTCACAGGTGAATTCTACCAAGCATTCAAAGAAGATTTAATACCAATATTACTCAAGCTCTTCCAAAAAATTGAACAAGAAGGAACACAACCAAACTCATTCTATGAAGCCAATATTACCCTAATACAAAAGCCAGGTAAAGATATTATGAAAAAAGAAAATTACAGACCCATTTCTGTAATGAATATGGATGCAAAAATCCTCAACAAAATACTTGCTAATCAAATCCAACAACACATTAAAAGAATTATTCATCATTACTAAGTGGGTTTTATACCAGGCATGCAAGGGTGATTCAACTAAAGAAAATCAATCAGTATAATATATCATATTAATAAATCAAAGAAGAAAAATCACGTGATCCTATCATTTAATGCAGAAAAGGCATTTGACAAAATACAGCATCATTTCTTGATAAAAATACTACAAAAGATAGGAAATGAAGGTAATTTTTTCAACATGATAAAGGTCATATATGAAAAACCACAGCTAACATTGTACTCTGTGGTGAAAGACGGAAATCTTTCCCACTGAGATCAGGGACAAGACAAGGATGCCCACTGTCACCGCTGCTGTTCAATATAGTGCTAAAATTTCTAGCTAGAGCAATCAGCTAGAGCAATCAGGAAAAAAAAAAAAAGAAATAAAGTCATCGAAATTGAAAAGGAAGAAGTAAAACGTTTGCTATTCACAGATGATATGATCCTACCTAGAAAGTCCCGAAAAATCTACAACAAAGTTTCTAGAGCTAATGATTTCAGCAGAGTGGCAGGATAAAAGTTCAATACACAAAAGTCAGTGGTGCTTCTATACAATCGCAATGTGAAATCTGAGAAGGAAGTAAGAAAAAAAGTTCCAAAGAATTAAATATTTAGGAATAAACAACCAAGGATGTAAAACACTTATATTCAGAAAACTACAATGAATTGCTAAAAGAAATTTTTGAAAGACCTAAATAATTGGAAGAATATTCCATGCTCATGGATTGGGAGACTAAATATCATTAGGATGTCAATTCTACCCAAATTGAAATACAAATTCAATTCAACCCTGATAAAAATTTCACCAGCATTTTTTAAACAAATGGAAAACACAATTATCAATTTTATTTGGAAGGGTAAGGGCCCCTGAATAGCCAGAAACATCTTAAAAAGGAAAAGCAAATTTGGAGGACTCTCATTTCCAGACTTTAGACCATATTACCTAGCTACAGTGATAAAAACAGCATGGTACTGGCATAAAGATAGATACATAGACCAATGGAACTGAATGGATTGTTCAGAAACAGAAATTCACACCTATAGTCAAGTGATTTTTGACAAAGCTGTCAAACCCACCCAGCTGGGACAGAACATTATTCAACAAATAGTGCTGGGAGAATTGGATATCCATTGTTAAAAGAAGGAAAGAGGAGTCCTATCTCACACCTTGTACAAAAATTAACTCAAAACGAATCAAAAACCTAAATATTAAAGCTAGAACCATAAAGCTCCTAGAAGAATATGTAAGAAAACATCTTCAAGACCTGGTAGTAGTTGATAGTTTCTTAAACTTCACTCCGAAAGCTTGAGCAACAAAAGAAAACATGGATAAATGGGGCCTCCTCAAACTTAAACACTTTTGTGCCTCGAGGACTTTGTCAAGCAGATGAAAAGGCAGACCACTCAATGGGAGAAAATATTTGGAAACCACATATCCAATAAGGGCTTGATTTCCATTCTATATAAAGAGATCACACAACTTAACAATAAAAGAGATAGCAATCCAATTGGAAAATGGACATAAGACTTAAATAAATATTTCTCCAAAGAGGAAATACAAATGGCCAAAAATCACATGAAAAAATGTTCAATATCACTAGCTATTAAGGAAATGCAAATCAAAACAGCAATGAGATATCATCTCACACTGCATAGAATGGACAATATTAAAAAAACAAAACAAAACAAAACAAAAAAAAACTACAAGTGCTGGAGAGGATGTGGAGACACAGGAACACTCCTTCACTGTTGGTGGGACTGTAGAATGGTGCAGCCACTGTGGAAGACAGCTTGGTGGTTCCTCAAGAAGCTAAATATAGAACTGCCATATGATCGAGCAATTCCTTTACTAGGAATATATTCAGAAGAACTGAAAATTGTGATCTGAACAGACATCTGCACAACGATGTTAAGAGCGACATTGTTCACAATTGCCAAATGATGGAAACAATCCAAGTGTCCATCAACCAACGAATAGATAAACAAAATGTGGTATATACATAAGATGGACTACTATGCTGCAGGAAGAAGAAATGAAATTGGGACACACATGATAACATGGATGAATCTTGAAGACATTTTGCTAAGTGAAATAAGCAAAACACAAAAGGACAAATATTGCATGGTCTCATTAATATGAACTAAATATGAAGAATAAACATGTGGAGTTAAAACCTAGAGTATAGGTTATTAAGAGATAAGAGGAGGGTTGAGAAGGACTACTGATGCTTAATGTATGTAGAAGTTTCAATTAACTTGACTGTAAAAGTGTGGAGATGGATAGAGTTGACAGTAACACATTATAGTGAGTAGCAGCTGGTTTATAAATGGGATCGTGGCTGAAAGGGTAGTCTAGAGATGTAAATGTGAGTTGAATGAAGCTAGAGGATAATCTAGGGACTGAATAACACAGTGAACCCAGAGGTGGATGAGAATTGTGGTTGATGATACAGATGCAAGGTGTCCTTTGTGAGCTGGAGCATTTGTACATCACTACTGCAGGGTGGTGGGAATGTGGAAAAGCATGGGAAAAATACAACTGGAGTGACCTATGGACTGTGGTTAACAGCAATACTGTAATATTCTTGTATCAATGCCAAAGATGTACTGTGTTAATAATAGGGGGTATGGAAAAAATATGCCAAAGATATGCATATAAATATATGGACCATGGTTGGTGGTGATAGTCTGATGATATTATCTCATAATCCGTAACAAATGTTCCACAACAGTGCGATGTGTTGGTGAAGGTGTGTTATATAGGAATTCTACACATGTGCATGATTGTTTTGTAAGTTCACAACTTATGTAATAAAATATATATTTTTAAAAAGGTATGGGGCATGTTTAAAAAAAAAAAGGACAGAATGACACATTATTAGAATAAACATTTTTTTAAAACCATAGTGCTGTACAACACAAAGTTACATTAGTGAGCCCTAATGTAAATTATGGTCCGTTGTTAATAGAATTATAATAGCACTGTTTCATCAGTTGTAGAGGTCCCACACTAATGCAAAGTGTTGATAATAGGGAAAACTATTGGGGAGGGTAGCAGAGGGGAACCCTATTTCCTGCATGATTTATCTTAATCCTACAAGTTCTCTCACTTTGAGTGGACCCAGAAGGAAGTGGGTGAAAATCTAGGAGTCAGGTCTCAGCCCTCGGTGGTTGCTGAACCTGCTGCCTAGCGAGGAGCAGGTGGGCAGCGCCCTGCCCTGGTCATGCACTTGCCAAGACCCCGTCGGGGGCAGGAGGGTCAGACTCGCAGGGTCTCTTCCACAGCCAGTCTGTGGTTCTGTGACTTGAGGACCACATTTTGCTCTTTTAAGTAAAAATTAGGTCCTGTGACCCGACCCCTGTACTCAGAGTAAACCTTAAGTAGCTGAGCTCTACTCTAAGTAATTTCAAAGGGTGATGGCTAGGGAGACGAGCCCACACGGAAGCGCAGGCAGGAGGGGTGGGGCTGGGGTTGGGTCCCGCATTAAGGCAATGGAAGCCATTGGCGCTGGCGACGGAGGGAGCCAGAGGAGCAGGCAGACATCAGTGTCCACGAGGGGCAGGGGTGGGGACTGAAATAGCGCCTTGGCGCCAAGACGCGGCAGCGCTCAGTGCAGCTCAGGAGCACAGCCCAGCTGCGTGTGCGTTTCCACCCCACAGGCTTCCCGGGGACCCCTTGGCCCCGGCTGACGGCCGTGACTGTGTCCCGGGCCACGTCCATGTCCATCCAGCAGGGTGGGTGGGCTACACCAGCCCCTTAAGCCTCCTCTGCCCCTTCAAATGCAGGCTGAAAACCTGCAACAGGGCAATTCACCCAGGGCCAAGCCTTCCCCCCTCATGGGACAGTCGGTTCCAGAAACAGCCTTAGCAGACAGACAGCACTTTCCACGTGCCTGCCCAGGCCCTGAAAGCTCTACAGACGCTCATCCCTCACCATCAGGCTGGAAGAAATAGGTATTGTTGTCATCATCATCCCATTTTACCAGCAAAGCAGCAGAGGGCAAGTCGCTTGCCCAAGGGCACACAGCTGAGGGGCTGGGCCCGGGGCTTGGATCCAGCATCTTGCTCTGCCCAGGCCTCCAGCCTCCTCCCATGGCATCACCACTGCAGGGAGGGGTCTCTACAATTTAATCCTCCCCAACGTCCTTTCCATTCTGCTCAGCCCCAAACCATACCTCACATTTCTGTCTTTGCCTCCATGCTTGCACATTTACTGATTTCCTGAAGGAGAGGAGCTAGAGTCTGCAATAGAACACTCAGATGGAATGAGCAAGGTAAGAGTCAATCTGACATTCAGTTCATAATGTCAAGTTGAGAGGAGACTTTTATTCAGTGTAAGACTTAATGGGATGTAAAAAATGTTGTTATGAAACATTTATGAAAAATAACACTAGACTTAAATCCTGCTTCTCTTTTTGCCTTAAAATCAGGGAACTTGATACTGATTCTGTCTTGTTTCTCTTGTAGAAGACCCGTGAAGCTGAGCTGTCTAGGGAAGTGCCCTTCCTGGGGGTTGTGGGGTGGGGTCAGACACTGAGATGCAGAGAACACACTGCCTTGTGCTGCTTTTGTCCTGGTCCCTGGGCCCAACCCACCCACGACCTCAAATACCTTTTGAGTGTTTGGCCATAATTAGCGTGATAAATGGCATCAGAGATTCTTTTACTTAAGGGCCTGACACCTGGAAAACAACTCAAGCCTGGGCTCTGGTCTCTATGTCCACTCCGTAGAGTGTCCATTTGCTGTGTGTTCTTCTGTGTCTGCTTGTCTTTCTCTTCAGGTGGCACCCAGAACCGATCCTGCGACCAATGGGGGTGGAGAGAGGCACTCAGTCTCTTGTGCCACCTCAGCTCCCTGGTCTGCTGTGTCTCTTATTCTCTCTTCTGTGTCTCTTTTTGTTGCATCATCTTGCTGCGCCAGCTCTCCTGCAAGGGCCAGCTCTCCCTGCAAGCCAGCTCTCTGCATGGGCCAGCTCTCCACGTGGGCCAGTTCACCATGTGGCCCAGCTTGCCTTCACCAGGAGGCCCTGGGAGTTGAGCCCTGGACCTCCTATATGGTAGACAGGAGCCCAGTTGCTTGAGCCAATCTGCTCCCCTTATACAATTCACTTTTGAGCCACTTTCTTGTTGGGTGTGCATAACTTGATAAACCATCAAGAGAAAACCATGCAGCATTATGAACAGATAATACAGGCTTCAAGAGATGAGCACAACACCCCAAAACGACGCTCTGAGTTTGGCATTCAGCAGAGCACTTCTGCCTACCTGATATCCAGTGTCCCTGGGAATGTCTTCCAGTATACATTTCTCCTCCTGTTCTTTCACATGGAAATAAAATGCAGTAGAAAGTGAAAAACTAAAACTTAAATGTTGATGTTTGCATTTTTGTTGCTTTTCCCACTGCTGGTGGACCTTTCTTTGAAATGGATCACTTGCAATGGACACTGTTTACCGAGCATTTTTACTTCATTGGACAATTTTGTAAAATTGATTTCTGTGAGAAGAGATGTGGCGGCTACCCTTGGGCAGGGAATTGCAGAAAATTCCACAGAACAAGGTAAAAGGTGAACACGTCAGTGCTCACATCGCACATTTCCTGTGTGAGTCTTGGAGGTTTTAAGGTGCTCTTACTTAAGAATGATCTTAATGGGCTTGAAGTGCTCGGAGGGAATGAGGAGCAGCCAATGCTGTACGAGACCGGGGTGAGGCTCCAGGACCTTTTTCTGGTGGTTTCCACCACTGGCAGGAGGCGGGCTGGGGGTGGGGATGAGAAAAGCCAGGAGAGGAGGCGAGGCTGGAGCAGAAGAGAAAGGGGTAGGGAGAAGCAGGCTGCAGAGGGGAAGGGGCTGCGTCCTTTAGCTACCTTCATGCACTGGAGTATTCTTTTTTTTTTTTTAATTTTTTTTTAATCAAACAATATATTACACAATATATTTGGTTCATAGTAACGCATTCATACAGTATTTGTCTTTTTGTGTCTGGCTTGCTTCACTCAACATAATGTCCTCCAGGTTCATCCATGTCGCCATATGCTTTATGACTTCATTACTTCTTACAGCTGCATAATATTCCATCGTGTAAACAGACTACAGTTTGCTTATCCATTCATCTGTTGATGGACACCTGGGTTGTTTCCAACTTTTGGCAATGGTGAATAATGTGGCTATGAACATCGGTGTGCAGATGTCTGTTCGTGTCACTGCTCTCAGTTCATCTGGGTATATACCCAGTAGTGGTATTGCCAGGTCACATGGCAAGTCTATATTCAACTTCTTTAGGAACTGCAAAACAGTCCTCCATAGTGGTTGTACCATCCTGCATTCCCACCAACAGTGAAGAAGTGTTCCTATCTCTCCACATCCTCTCCAACACTTGCAGTTCTCTGTCTTTTTAATAGTGGCCATTCTGATAGGTGTGAAATGATATCTCGTAGCTTTGATTTGCATTTCCCTAATCATGAGTGATGTTAAGCATTTCTTCATGTGTTTTTGCCATTTGTATTTCTTCTTCGGAGAAATGTCTGTTCACGTCTTTGGCCCATTTTTTAATTGGGTCATTTGTCTTTTTATTGTTGAGCTGTAACATCTCTTTATATATCCTGGATATTAAACCCTTATCAGATATGTGATTTCCAAATATTTTTTCCCATTGAGTCGGCTGCCTTTTCACCCTTCTGACAAAGTCCTGTGAGGTGCAAAAGTGTTTAATTTTGAGGCGGTCCCATTTATCTATTTTTTCTTTTGTTGCACAGGCTTTGGGGTTAAGGTCCAAGAAACCACCACATACTACAAGGTCTTGAAGATGTTTTCCTACATTTTCTTCTAGGAGTTTTATGGTCCTGGCTTTTATATTTAGATCTTTGATCCATTTTGAGTTGATTCTTGTATAGGGGGTGAGATAGGGGTCCTCTTTCATTCTTTTGGTTATAGATATCCAGTTCTCCCAACCCCATTTGTTGAAGAGATTGTTTTTTCCCATTAGCTTGGGCTTGGTAGGTTTGTCAAAAACCGGTTGACTGTATAGGTGAGGGTATATTTCTGGATCCTCAATTCTATTCCACTGATCGATGTGTCTATCTTTATGCCAGTACCATGCTGTTTTGACCACAGTAGCTTTGTAATATGTTTCAAGGTCAGGCAGTGAAATTCTTCCCACCTTGCTCATCTTTTTTAGAATGCTTTTGACTATTTGGGTGCACTTACCCTTCCAGATGAATTTGGTAATTGCCTTCTCTAATTCTGTAAAGTAAGCTGTTGGGATTTTGATTGGTATTACATTGAATCTATAAACCAGTTTGGGCAAGATTGACATCTTCACGATATTTATTCTTCCAATCCATGAACATGGAATGTCTTTCCATTTGTTTAGGTCTTTTAAATTTTCTTTTAGCATTGTTTTGTAGTTTTCTGCATATAGATCCTGTACTTCTTTGGTTACATTAACTCCTAGGTATATGAGTTTTTTTGTTGCTATTGAAAATGGAATTTTCCTCCTGATTTCCTCCTCAGATTGTTCAGTATTAGTGTACAAAAACATTACTGATTTTTGCGTGTTGATCTTGTATCCTGCCACTTTGCTGAACTCGTTTATTAGTTCAAGTAGCTTTGTTGTGGATACTTCAGGATTTTCTAAGTACAGAATCATGTCATCTGCAAACAGTGAGAATTTTACTTCCTCTTTTCCTATTTGGATGCCTTTAATTATTTTGTCTTGTCTAACTGCCCTAGCTAGAACTTCTAGTACAATGTTGAATAACAATGGTGACAGTGGGCTTCCTTGTCTTGTTCCTGATCTTAGGGGGAAAGCTTTCAACCTTTCATTGAGTATGATGTTGGCTGTGGGTTTTTCATATATGCCTTTTATCATATTGAGGAATTTCCCTTTTATTCCTATCTTTTGAAGTATTTTTATGAAAAAAAAGATGTTAGATTTTGTTGAATGCCTTTTCTGCTTCTATTGAAATGATCATGTGGTTTTTCTCCTTCAATTTGTTAATGTGGTGTATTACATTGATTGATTTTCTTATGTGGAACCAGCCTTGCATACCAGGAATAAATCTCACTTGGTTGTGATGTATCAGTCTTTTGATATGCTGTTGGATTCGATTTGCAAGTATTTTGTTGAGAATTTTTGCATCTATGTTCATGAGAGAGATTGGTCTGTAATTTTCTTTTCTTGTGGAATCTTTGTCTGGCTTTGGTATTAGGGTGATGTTGGCTTCATAAAATGTGTTGGGTAATTTTCTGTCCTCTTCAATTTTTTGGAAAAGTTTAAACAGGATTGGTGTTAATTCTTTTAGAAATATTTGGTAGAATTCACCTGTGAAGCCATCTGGTCCTGGACTTTTCTTTGCTGGGAGATTTTTGATGACGGATTCAATCTCCTTAATTGTGATTGGTTTGTTAAGTTCTTGTATTCCTTGTAGTGTCAGTGTAGGTTGGTTGTACATTTCTAGAAATTTGTCCATTTCATCTAGGTTGTCTAGTTTGTAGGCATATTGTTTCTCATAATATCCTCTTATGATTCTTTTTATTTCTGTGGGGTCATTTGTAATTTCCCCCCTTTCATTTCTGATTGTATTTATTTGCATCTTCTCTCTTTTTTTCTTTGTTAGTCTAGCAAGGGGGTTGTCAATTTTATTGATCTTCTCAACTAGCTTTTGGTTTTGTTGATTTTCTCTATTGTTTTTCTGTTCTCATTTTCTTTTATTTCTGTTCTAATCTTTATTATTTCTTTCCTTCTTTTTGCTTTGGGATTGGTTTGCTGTTCTTTTTCTACTTTCTCATGTTGTTCAGTTAAATCTTTGAGTTTAGCTTTTTCTTGTTTTTTTTTTTTAATATAGGCACTTAGGGCTATAAATTTCCCTCTCAAGAGTGCCTTCACTGTATCCCATAAGTTTTGATATGTTATGTTCTCATTTTCATTTGTCTCAATATATTTACTGATTTCACTTGCAATTTCTTCTTTGACCCACTGAATATTTAGGAGTGTGTTTTTCAGTCTCCACACATTTGCAAATTTCCTTTTTTCCTGTCTGTTATTGATTTCTAGTTTCATTCCATTATGATCTGAGAAGGTGCTTTGTATCATTTCAATCTTTTTATATTTATTGAGAGCTGAATTGTGACCTAACATGTAGTCTATCCTGCAGAAAGATCCCTGGGCACTTGAGAAGAATGTATAACCCGCTGAGTTTGGATGCAGTGTTCTGTATATGTCTGTTAGGTCTAACATGTTTATCATATTGTTCAAGTTCTCTGTTTCCTTGTTGATCTTCTGTCTAGTTGTTCTATCTAATGATGTGAGAGTGGTGTTGAAGTCTCCGACGATTATTGTAGAAATGTCTATTTCTTCCTTCAGTTTTGCCAGAGTTTGTCTCATATATTCTGGAGCACCCTGGTTAGGTGCATAGATATTCATGACTGTTATATCTTCCTGGAGGATCGTCCCTTTTATTAATATATAATGGCCTTCCGCATCTCTTATCACTTTTTTGCATTTGAAATCTGTTTTGTCTGATACTAGTATAGCTACCCCTGCTCTTTTCTGTTTACTGTTCACGTGGAGTATCTTTTTCCAACCTTTTACTTTCAGCCGGTTTGTATCCCTGGGTCTGAGGTGAGTTTCTTGTAAGCAAGCATATGGATGGCTCATGTTTTTTTATCCATTCTGTCAGCCTGTATCTTTTGATTGGGGAATTTAATCCATTCACATTCAATGATATTACTGAAAATGCACTATTTATTTCCTCCATTTTATTCTTGGTTTTCATATGTCATCTTATTTTTGTCTCTCTTTTTACTCTCTTGGTTACCCTTTCTGCTTTTCTTTCTTCTATACTCTCCTCCAAGCCTCTCTCTCCTGTCTTTTTCTTTCAGGTTCTAAGGCTTCCTTTAATATTTCCTGCAAAGGTAGATTCTTTTTTGCAAACTCTCTTAGTTTCTGTTTGTTTGTGAATACTTTATATTCACCTTCATGTTTGAAGGACAGTTTTGCTGGATAAAGAATTCTTGGCTGGCAGTTTTTCTCTTTCAGTTTCCTAATTGTATCATACCACTATCTTCTCACCTCCATGGTGTCTGAAGAGAAATCTGCACTAAGTCTTACTGGACGTCCTTTGTACATGATCGTTTGCTTCTCTCTTGCTGCTCTGAGAATTTTCTCTTTATCTTTTACATTTGACATTCTGAATAATATGTGTCTTGGTGTAGGTCTATTTGGATTTATTCTCATTAGGGTACTATGTGCTTCTTGGACATGTAAGTTCATTTCTTTCATGAGAGTTGGGAAATTTTCAGCTATTATTTCCTCAAATACTCTTTCTGCCCCTTTTCCTTTCTCTTCCCCTTCTGGAACTCCCATGACACGTATGTTGCTGTGTTTTGTGTTGTCATTCAAAATTATGGCTCATAAATTTTTGCTGGTGCTTAGGCATCTGGTTAGATTGTATTTTACTTAGATGCTCTATCTCTTTCTCTTTTATGGGGTTTTAGTGGCAGGACGCTGTGAGATACCACAGCTCTTTGATTTTTGGCTCAACATTGATTGTTAGGATTGTTCTGCTGGTTGCTCAAAACTGGGCACTGGACCCAGTAATTGATCATAGAGTTGTTTCCTAGGGCCTTGGGCAGGGATGCTATAGAGGCCAGGAAAAGCCTCCTACTTATTAATTTTCTTATGTGCACTTCCTTGGTCTGCCAGGAGATGGCGCTCGTTGGCAGCTCTCAATTGAATGCCTGGTCGGAGCATAT
The DNA here is from genome assembly GCA_026826555.1 of Tolypeutes matacus. Classification (NCBI taxonomy): domain Eukaryota; kingdom Metazoa; phylum Chordata; class Mammalia; order Cingulata; family Chlamyphoridae; genus Tolypeutes; species Tolypeutes matacus. The sequence continues at coordinate 126,446 of JAKSZT010050748.1, read as the reverse complement.
TTGTTGTGACACAGACCAGATCAATGTGATAGAGCTTTCTGTCTGGGAGCTAAGAGCCCTGTGATTCAAACTTTCTGAGACAGTTCTCCAGACTTCTCTCGTAGCTCCCCTCTTTTCCCAGCTAGGAAATATTTCCACTCCCTTCTGAATCCTCAACAATCAGTCCCTGTTAGTAGAGGAGGAGATTGGGAGGTTTGTATATCTTTAGCCCTTTGCAGTCTCCAAGGCAAACAATGGCGCAGCCCCACCCAGCCTGGAAGGGTTCTCGGGACAGGGCAGACCATACCTGGGAGTCAAAAGCAGGGTCAGCCCCAGGCTCTCTCTCCCCTCTCCTGTGGAGTCCTCAACAATTAGTCCAGGCTAGAAGAGAGGGAGGTTGAGGGTCGGATTTCTCCAGTCCTTCCTAGGCTCCCAGGGCAAATCGCCCTGTGGAAGGGTCCATGTGGTTCTGCAGTCCAAATTTACAGGTCAGAACCTGAGTTAGCCTAAGGCTGTGTCCCTCTCTCTCCCCTTTCCGGAAGTGGTAGATCCCCGGAGAGCCCCCTTTGTCTGTGGTCGCAGGCCCAGAGGCCTTAGAATTCTAAAGAGTGTGGGGGAGGGTGCCGGCAGCAGCAGAAGCTGCTACTTCCAACTCATGGTTCTGTCATTGTGATTTCCCTCTTTTGTCCCTCTCTCCTCTGGGTGTTGTGCAGTCTTCACCTGCTGTCCTAAACCCTAGAAGATCTTTTTTGGGGCTGTTTCAGCCTGTTCTCTAGCTATTTTTCTGGAGAAGAGATTCCTGTGTCTTACTAGTCCGCCATCTTCCCAGAAGTCTGGGGTATTCTCTTTTAAAACATTTTATCTAGAAGTAAGTATAGACTCAAGAAGTTACAAGAACCATCCTGAGAGGCTGTGTACCCATGGCACGGCTCCCCAATGGAGCTGTCTTCTCAGCTAGGAGGACCTCCTCACCCCTTATCCCAGCCAGGGTGGCCCTGGGACAGCACAGGGGCCAGACCAGAGATGAGGTGATTTCCCAGTTTTGCACACACTCTTTTTGGTGTGGTGTGTACTAGCATAAGAGCACCCTGGTGAGGAAGTATAGACCCTCGAAAAAAATGGAAAAAATAGAATGGCGTGGCACTGCATCTCGGAGCAGATTGGCACCCAGCCTGGGTTCTTCCAGGGTCTGGGAGCAGATTGGCACCAGCCTGGCTTCTTCCAGGATCTGGGAGCAGATTGGCACCAGCCTGAGTTCTTCCAGGATCTGGGAGCAGGTTGGCACCAGCCTGGGTTCTTCCAGGGTCTGGGAGCAGGTTGGCACCAGCCTGGGTTCTTCCAGGGTCTGGGAGCAGATTGGCACCAGCCTGGGTTCTTCCAGGGTCTGGGAGCAGGTTGGCACCAGCCTGGGTTCTTCCAGCGCACCGTTTTTATGCTGGCTGAGTTAGAACAGGTCACGAGCCTGTGGCGCTGCCATCTCTAAAGCCAGGCCTGGCTGCAGGGGGCCACGGCGCTGGGCCTGGGCACGGCGGCAGTTGGGCCTCTCAGATCCCGGGTGGGGGTCACCAGACTCGGGCCTGCTGCAGCTGCCCCCACCCAGGACCCTCTGGCCTGGAGCTCACTCTGCTCTGGAGCTCAGGTTCTCCAGCCTCCTTGCCAGGGACCGTGCTCCGAGCTTCCCCCACTCCCTCTACCCCAGCGTCCCTCAGTGTGCCCTGCCTTCTGGGTCCCGCCTGGGCTCACCTCCTCTGCCACTTACCTGTGCAACCCTGGGCAGGTTACCTAATAGCTCTGTGCCAGCCACCACCACTCAGTGTGCCTGGAAGGACATGGCTCCAGCGTGGAAAGTGCTCTCACTGGGATTTCAGAGCCTGGCACCTTGAGAGCTTGTCCAGATGTTTTGTCACCACTTTGTCATATCCATTCACTTTTAAAAATCTCTATTATGGAAATGTTCAGGCGTATAAAATTAGAGAACTGTGCAATGAACCCCAGTCTTGTGTCTTTAACACCCCCCCCCACATAGGCACATACACTCCACACAACACACGCACCCCACATGACACACAAGACCACATAACACACAAGACCACATGACACGCGCACACCACATGACACACACCCCACATGATGCTCATGCACCCTACACAACACACATACCTTTTTCCTAGAGTGTTTTAAAGCAGATTCCAGACCACAGGTCATTTCCAACATCGCTGGTGAGGATGTTCCTGAATGGGTGACACCTGCACACATCTCACACCTGCTCAGAGTCAGACCCCCCCCCCCAGGAGCAGATTTCTTCCACCAGGGCCAGACAAGACCCACCCAGTGCATTTTATTGTGACTCCTGCAGGGGCTGAGGGCCTGCCCAGCCCCCAGGTGTGGCAGACTCGACTCCAGGCTCGCCCAGGACAGTCCCTGGAGGAGGCTGCAAGGCCAGCAATGCACCAAATGCCGGACGGACACAGGGCTGGCAGAGGGACACGAGCGGGTCTGTGTGGGACCCTCCCCAGCCAAGGGGTGCTGAAGCCAGCCTCTGCCATGCTCCTACCACACACGGCTCCCCTCTGGCTTTTCTGCTACTGCACACTGCTCCCCTCTTGCCTTGCTCGACCTCCAGGCTGCAGCAGGCACGGTGGATGGTGCCTGCCTCCCCAGGCACCTTCTCCATGTGGCCTCCTGGGCAGTCGACCGCAGTGTACCTGGCAGGCCCCGGGGGAATGGCAAGCTGCCAGGCCTTGGCTGCTGGCTGCACCTCCCCTGGGCCCCAGGTTACACCTGTGCCCCGGTGGCACTGGGTCAATCCCTCCCTCTCACAGGCCATCTCTCCCGTTTCCTAGAAGAGACTGACTTCTCTGAAACTGTGTCCTTCCTACTTCCCTGTGACAAGTATCCTTCCTTACAGGAGAGGATGAAGCTGGAAGGTGGAACTTCATGACCCTCTCAATCCTGGGCATCCCCTAGTTTGTTGGGTGATCTGTTACTGGTTCTTGAAATAAAAACTGGGGGAATCCAGTGTCGGGGTCCCTGACCACTCCACCCCACCCTCCTGTCCTGGGGCCTCATTCCCAGGCCCAGGCCCTATTTCCTGTGTGCATTCCCTCACTGCAAAAAAGAAAAGAAAGAAGGAAAAAAAAAAAAAAAAAAAAAAAGATCCACAACACTCTCCAGGTGGCAGCTCCTGCGCCACGCGATGAAGGCAGGCGCTGGGTGCCAGAGATGCGAAGCCGGCCCCCTGGGTACCGCGCTGGGTTTGGGAAGCCAGGCAGGGATCAGAGCGGCCCCTGCGCCGCTCCTGCTTGATCAGCGCCCAGCGCCCCCGACCCTGCCCCTCGCCCCAACACCTTCTGCCCGAGCCAGGATTGAACCCCAGGCCCCTATGCTCACGCCCTCAAAGGGTGTGCGAGAAACGCCAGGTAACTGCAGACGGCTGGTAGAGCCTGGCGCCCTCTTAAGGCTCGCGGGTGCCCGGGAGGCGCGTGCCGGCCCCATCCAGCCGCGGGCGCCACGGCCTCCGCAGCTGCCACGCAGTGGCGGCAGCTGTTACGCGGACATTTCTCGGGCTCCGGGTCCTTGCTTCTCTGAGTCTCCGTTTCCCGTGGACGGGGCGCACAGAGGCGGGATTTCCCGGGAGCGCTGGCCCAGGTGAGGCGGGAGACGCTGCCGGCAGCCGGGCCGTGCGCGGTGGACCCGGTGGGGGCGGAACCGGGGGGAAGCGGGGCCTGGAGGCCACGCGGGGAGGCGGGGACGGCCGGTGGGGGCCTGTGGGCGGCCCGAGGCCTGGGGATACCCCGGGAAGGAAGGACGCAGGCGGCGGACTGAGCCTCCGCCCGTGGACCTGCCCCCTTGGGGTCCACGCGTGGTTTACGCACCCACAGAGCAAGCCTGAGCCGGAAGACGGGCTTCAGGCCCGAGCCGGTTCACTGGGACAAGCACAGGCGCCCAATGAAGATCTGGGAATAAATATGGATGGGGCCCAGGCAAGAAGAGCTCCTGTTCAAATAGCATAATCTCTAGTGGGCAGGTGCTCTGCCGAGGTCACGGGTCATTGAAATGTGGCCTTGTGAGCGGAAAACGTGTCCCGGCGCCGATCTGGGCCAGGCAAGTCGCGTCCTGGGAGTGGCAGTAACCGTGGGCGGCCGCGGGTGAGCTGCGGGGTAAGAAGGAAGCTGGCAGCTGGGGAGGGGCTGGGCAGCATCTGGGAGACTGGGGCGCCTGGGCGAACCCGGAAGCCTCCTGGCTGTAGACACTCGTTGGAGCATCTGATCCAGCTGTGTTGGGAAGGGGTGGGTTTGGGGGGCCCCTGGGGTGACATGAACAGTCCACTCTTCAGCACTTCTGAACCACTTGGGGTCCTCAGGTGGGAACAGAGAAGCAGCCCTTAGCTCACCTGTGTCTTGAGACACTGGGGGAGGCTGAGGCCAGGCCTGGGAACTGTCTGGACTTGCTGCCTCAGGGCCTCCCCACACCCAGACTGTCTTCACACTTGGAGTTCAGCAAACAGCCAGTTGTTAGTCTTGCTGTGCTCTATGGGAGCCACAGGATGGGGGCTAAAGGTAGAGTTTTCAGCCACAATGTCTGGATCAAACCCCAAATTTTACCACAAACTCATGGTGTGATTTTAGGAAAGATACCCAAAAAATGGTTTATGTAGAAATAAAATGTGCCAAGACCCTCTGCCTGTTTTCCTTCCCATCATTCTCCTGGTAGCACCTAGCTCCCTGGCTCATTTTGAGCCTTAAGCGAGTCCATATATGAAACTTGTTTAGGAGAGGGATAGGCACATGTAGCAGTTTGATATTATTGATGAATTCCAAAAAAAATATTGGATTATGTTTGTAAACTGGTCTTTTCTCCTGGGCATATTAGAGGATATGGGATTCAGAGGTTTTACTTTTACTTAATTATGATTAGGACTTTATTTGGGCCACATCAGTAGGGTGTGGGGACTCAGATAAAAGACATGGTAAAGGGCAGAGTTGGAGTTTTGATGCAGGAGTTTTTGAGCTTGAGCCCTGGGAAGTAAGCACACAGAGGAGCTTGGTCGTGAGGAGAGAAGGCCCCGGGAAGAGAGATAAGCTGTTTGCCTGACAGTTTGCAGCTGGCCTTGTGGAGAGAGGCAAAGCCTAGAGAGCCTCATAGTCTACAGCTGACCTTGTGGTGGAAGCAGAGGAGCTGAGCCGGGAGAGAAACCCAAGAAGCCTGAGCCCTGGCAAACATCAGCAGCTGTCTTGCCCCAACACATAGCAACAGACTTTGATGAGGGACGACATTTACACTTTAGGGCCTGGTAACTGTAAGCTTCTACCCCAAATAAATAGCCTTTATAAAAGCCAACAGGTTTCTGGTATTTTGCATCAGCACCCCTTTGGCCAAGTCATATAGCATGGATTAAATGAGTCCATATCTGTGATGTGTAGAAGGCAGCCAGGCATGGATTTCCTGGTCCAGGTATGTGGTTTACAGAGGACAGGGACAGCGAGGATTTTCTGAGTCCATATTTGTGACATTTTGTGACAGGGACAGGTTGGGGTTTTCTGGTCCCTATGTGATGTGTAGGGGACAAGGACAGACAGTGTGTGCTTGGCATTAGCTCTCTGGAGCCCACCACCGTTGAGATGCTAAGATACCTTCCTCAGACCCTGCCCACTTCATGGCAATATTCTGAGTCTCCAGGTAGACAATGTCCACATTGAAGTCCATCCAGCTGGAATTTAAGAGACCTGACTCAACTCTGGACTTCTGGGTGTGGTCCAGGGCTTGCCTTTCCTTGCTGTGCCCCAGAATAACCCAGGGGTATTTCTTTGTCATGCCAACTGTGACAGTTTGAGATTATTTATAAGTCCCCTAAAAAGAAAGATTATGTTTGTAAACTAATATATTCCTCTGGGTATGACACCCTTTAATTGTATTAAATCCAGTGAGGGGCTTCTGATCAAGTTTACTTGATAAAATCAATTTAGGGCTTCTGGTTGGTCTGTATCAGTAAGGCATAACTCAGGTTGAGTCCCTGCCCCCATGGTGGGCCGATATAAATGGACACTCAAGTAGCCACACGAGAAGAGAGTGCTCCGTAGATACCAGAGGAGAGAACCTTGTCATTTTGATCCTGCCGTGTGAGAGAAAGAAGGCTCAAACAGCTCATCCTAGGGAGAGATGGACCATTTGCCAAATAGCTTACAGCTGACCTTGGGAAGAGACCAGAGACTGATATAGAAAGCCTGGAAAGAAACAAGCCCTAGGCCGGGAGAGAGAGGCAGCCCTGAGAGACAAGCCCTGTGCCAGCCTGCATTTGAGAGAGAGGAAGCCCAGAGGGAAGGCTGAACCTCACAGAGATCAGGGAACATCTTGCTTCAACATGTGGCCACTGACTGGTGAGAAAGCAGCCTTGAGTTGGACCTAAAGGCCTTGGGACTGTAAGCTTTTACCCCCAATAAACACCCTTTATAAAAGCCAACAGATTTCTGGTACTTTCTGGTACTGCCCACGGCCATACGTGGATTCCACCACAGAGACATTGGATGGACAGCATAGAGTCTCCTGCTGGTCTGAGGGCCTCTGGACACTGGCCATTGGCTGCCCACAGCCGCATGTGGATTCCACTGCAGAGACATTGGATGGACAGCATAGAGTCGCCTACTGGTCTGAGGGTCTCTGGACACTAGCCCATAGCTGTCCACGGCAGCATGTGGATTCTACCACAGGGACATTGGATGGGCAGCATAGAGTTGTCTGCTGGTCTGAGGGCCTCCAGGCACTGGCCCATAGCTGCCCATGGCTGCATATGGATTCCACATTAGATGGAGGGCTTTCTGGCATGTCTGGATCCTTGGCACCCAGAGTGGGGGTCTGAGGTTGCCTATGGCTGAGGGTGGATCCCATGTGTGAAGGGCTTGCCTGTGAGTGGGAGTCCACCAAATGGCATATGAAGGTCAGTGGCTGTTCTCTGCTGAGTGGGACAGCAGATGTGGAGCAGTTTGCTGAAGGGTCCTCAGGAGGGCTGGGAGAGCAAATGCTTGGCTGCTCCAGGCTGACCTTTGTTGAATGCAGCTGTGAAGGCACAGGCCTGGGTTGAGGGGACCACAGGTTGGAGAGGGTCCATGGGGCATTGAGTGAGAGTCCACAGTTGCTGGTGAATCAGTGGGGGCTCAAACATGGAGGGCTGGGATGGGGGGTCTGCAGGCAGGAGGGGGTCCAGTGGGCATCGAGTCTGTGGTTGCAGGTGGATCAGCAGGGGCTCGATCATGATGGCCTGGGATGGGGGTTCTGCAGGCGGGAGGGGGTCCAGGGGGTGTCAAGTGTGGGTCCACAGACTCCAGGGCCCACAAAGGGGAGCGAAGGAGGATGCCAGCAAGGGGGAACCCGCTGTTTGGTCAGGAGGCCAGGACAGGACAGGCGGGTGAGGGGGGACCCCTCACCTGCCTGGAGCAGCAGCAGCCACAGAAGCACCATCTCTGCTCGCTGTGCGTCTCTGCTTGGCCTCAGCCCCAGCAACCAGCCTTTTATCCATGCCCTTGGCCAATCAGAGGGCGGCTCACAGCTTGGTTCTTGTGATGGCACCACCCCTCCTGTGACGTCGTCTTACCGACCAATCCCCACTACCGAACTCCTTCCCCCTTGCAGTCCCCACCTCCCTCTCAATCTGTCCCAGAGGCGGCCACTGGGTCTGGGGGCTGTGACTAGCACTTGTCACTACCTGAAATATCCATGGGGTTGCTTGGCCCTCACTCCCACCCTGCTTCCTCAGGGACCCACAGGGATCTGGGATGGGAGGGGGCTTCTAGTCAAGTGGTGCAGTCCCTCCTGGAGCCCCGTCCCTGCCTGAAGCTGGGCTGGATGCACTGTGGGTGGGTCTGGGGTCCCATGGGGACCCTAAGCACCCCTCAGGTGCCAGGGAGGCGACCCCTCCATTTGATGGTGCAGCTTCAGGCTCTGAGACCTGATCTGGGGGGAGGGGAGACCCAAGGGCAGTGGTGCATATATTTATGACTGTTGTATCTTCCTGGTGGATTGTCCCTTTTATTAATATATAACGGCCTTCTCTATCTCTTATAACTTTTTTGCATTTAAAGTCTGTTTTGATTGATATTAGTATAGCTACCCCTGCTCTTTTCTGGTTACTCTTTGCATGGAGAATCTTTTTTCCAACCTTTCACTTTCAGCCATTTTGTATCCCTGGGTCTAAGGTGAGTTTCTTGAAAGCAGCATATGGATGGCTTATGTTTTTCTTATCCATGCTTTCAGCATGTATCTTTTGATTGGGGAGTTAAATCCATTCACATTCAATGATATTACTCTAAATGCACTATTTACTTCCTCCATTTTATTCTTTGGTTTTCATATGTCATATCTTATTTTTGTTTGTCTTTTTATTCTTTTGGTTATCCATTCTGCTATTCTTTCTTCTATACTTTTCTCTAAGCCTGTCTCTCCTGTCTTTTTCTTTCAGCTTCTAAGGCTTCCTTTAGTATTTCCTGCAAAGGTGTATGTGTGTGTGTGTATTTGCAAACTCTCTTAGTTTCTGTTTGTTTGTGAATACTTTATACTCACCTTCATATTTGAAGGACAGTTTTGCTGGATAAAGAATTCTCAGGGAAGCGGCTGTGGCTCAATCAGTAGGGCTCCTGTTTACCATATGGGACGCCCCGGGTTCGGTTCCTGGGGCCTCCTGGTGAGGGCAAGCCCGCCCGCGCGGCGTGGTTGGCTGACCCAGCGAGCACAAGCAGCAAGGGGGGGATGAATGAATAAATAAATTAAAAAAATCTTTATTAAAAAAACAAAAGAATTCTCAGCTGGCAGTTTTTCTCTTTCAGTTTCCTAATTGTATCATACCACTGTCTTCTTGCCTCCATGGTTTCTGAAGAGAAATCTGCATTAAGTCTTACTGGAAGTCCCTTGTGCATAATGGTTTGCTTCTCCCTTGTTGCTCTGAGAATTTTCTCTTTATCTTAGACATTTGACTTTCTGAGTAGTATGTGTCTTGGAGTAGGTCTATTCAGATTTATTCTGATTGGGGTACTGTGTGCTTCTTGTACATGTAAGTTCATTTCTTTCATAAGATTTAGGAAATTTTCAGCTATTATTTCCTCAAATACTCTTTCTGTCCCTTTTCCCTTCCCCTTCTTCTGGAACTCCTATGGCATGTATGTTGTTGCATTTTTTGTTGTCATTCAACTCTCTGAGCCCCTGCCCAATTTTTTCCATTCTTTTCTCTCTCTATTCTTTTCTGTCTTCAATTTTAGCTGCCCTGTCTTTGGTATCACTTATTCTTTCTTCTATCATTTCAAGTCTGGGTTGTATGTCTCAGATGTGTTTTTGATCTCACCTATTGTGTCTTTCATTCTCACAAGCTCTGTTACTTTTCTGTTCAGGATTTCAAACTCTTCTTTGTGCTCGCTCAATGTCATCATCTTCTTCATCGTCGTCTTTTCTTCTTTGTCATCTTCTCCTTCGTCGTCTTTCTTCCTTCGTCGTCGTCTTTCTTCCTTCGTCGTCGTCTTTCTTCCTTCGTCGTC
>JAKSZT010050748.1:88107-116939 GCA_026826555.1 Tolypeutes matacus | reverse complement strand
TCTCCTTCCTCTCCTTCCTCTCCTTCCTCTCCTTCCTCTCCTTTCTTCTTCTTCCTCCTCCTCTTCTTCTTTAAATATTTATTTATTTATTTATCCTCACCTTGCCACTTGTACTCACTGTGTCCATTTTGCTTTGTGTTATTTTTCCTGTGTCTGCTTGTCTCCCTTTGTTGCCTCATCTTGCTGCACCAGCTCACCACGCTGCACAGGCCGTCAGCTCACTGTGCCATGTGGGCCATCAGCTCACTCATTGTCTTCTTGATGTCATTTATCTCTTTAACCATATTGTCTTTCAACTAATTAATTTGATTTTGGAAATTTGTGTGTGTCTCGCTGATTAGTTCTCTCAAATTCTGCATCTCTTCTGGGGCTTTGATATATTCCTCTTCTTGGGCCACATATTCTATTTTCTTAGTATGGCTCATAATTTTTTCTGATATCTGGGCATCTGATTAGGATATAGTTTACTCAGATGCTCAATTTCTTTCCCTTTTGTAGGGACTTAGTGGCAGGAGGCTGTGTGTTACCATTGCTCTTTGATTCTTTGCTTGACCTGGATTATTAGGATTGTCCTGCTGGTTGTTCAAAATTGGGCACTGGACCCAGTAATGGTTGTAGAGTTGCTTCCTAGGGGCTTGGGGAGGGAGGCTATAGAAACTGGAAAAAGCCTCTCCTGCTTATTTTTAATTTTCTTGCATGCACTTCCTTTATCTACAAGCAGGTGGTGCTCTTTGGCAGTTCTCAGTTCAATGCCTGGTCAGAGTGTTTTTGTTGCAACACAGATGGGATCAATGTGGTAGAGCTTCCTGCCTGGAGGCTAAGAGCCTTGTAATGTAAACTTTCTCTGAGACAGTTCTCCAGCCTTTTCTGACAGCCCCCCACCTTTTCCCAGGTCGGGAATATTTCCACTCCCCTATGAGTCCTCAACAATCAGTCCCAGTTAGTAGAGGAGGAGCATGGGAGGGTCGTCTATCTTCAGCCCCTTGCTGGCTCCCAAGGCAAACAATGGTGCTGCCCCACCCCCCTGGAAGGGCTCCTGGGACCCTGCAGACTAAATTTGTAGGTCAGAAGCTGAGTCAGCCTTAGGCTCTGTCCCTCTCTCTCCCCCCTTTTCTGGGGCGGTAGATTCCGGGAGTCCCCTTTGTATGTAGTCACAGGCCCAGAGGCCCAAGAATTCTAAAGTGTCTATAGTGTGGGGCATGGTGCCGGCAGCAGCAGCTGCTGCTTTCTACTCACAGTTCTGTCATTCCCTTCTTTGTCCCTCTCTCCTCTGGGTGGTGTCCAGCCTTCACCTGGTGTCCTAAACCATAGAAGATCTTTTTCTAGGCTGTTTCAGCCTGTCTTCTAGCTATTTTTTTTTGGAGGAGAAGAGAGTCTCATATCTTTCTCTAGGCAGTTAGTATTGGCTGGGTTTCCCATGAAAATAACCTTAACTGACTTCTTGGCATATTTTTTCCAAGGCTGCACATTCGAAAATAAACAACAAAGATTTTCATGTTTGCTTTCAGTAAATCTTTCCTCTCCATGCCATGCCTTTGTGGCTTGGAATCCATGAGAATGGCACATCCAAGTGTTTGAAGGCAACCTCTTCATTATCTGTTATGATGGCATTTTTCAAGAGAGGACGTGCACAGTCTTGTACTCTCATAGGGACCCTGTCCAGGACCCCTTCCATGGCAGGGTGGGGGAATAGATATCCAACAGCATGAGAGCAAAAGGCTGGTCTTTGTGGCTTCCAGCCCATCCTCACTGCCTGCCCAGGCTTTGAGGTGTGTGAGGCCAACCCCACACTGCCCCCTGACCCCTGCCTGGTCCCTTCCTCTCTGTCCACTGCCACGGTCTCTGCAGTCACCCATCTGGGACAGATGGGACAGTGTGTGTGGGGGTGGGGGTCTGCTGCCCCGAAGGCTGGTGCCCAACCTTCCTCCTGCTCCCCACCCCCAGCGCCCAGTATCATGGGGTCTGCAGCCACCTGGGGCCGGTGACTGCGGTGTCGAACACAGGGAGGTGAGGCTCCTTGCAGGGCAGCCAGAGGTCTGTGTTGGGGTTGGGGGCAGGATGCGGACCTGGGGGAGAGACCCACGCAGGATCCCCAGAAGCAGAGTCAGCCCACCGGGTGTCACCACTCCAGACCAGGCCAGAGGTCCCCCGGCCATCGGGGGTGCAGTCCCTCAGGGATGGGCACCTGGGCTCACAGCTGCAGGTGGAGAATGAGGGCTTGGGGAGGAGGCTCACACTGAGGGGTGGGGCCAGTGGTGAGGAAGACCCTCACTGCAGAGCTGCTGCTAGGGGGTCAGCAGGAGGCTTCACTTTAAAGATGAGAACCCTCCAACCGTTTCCTGTGGTTAGATGGGTGGGGAGGGGCCAGCAACCAGAGGTTCGGAGTGCAGGAGCAGTGAGGAAGGATCCAAGAGGCCAGGGTGAACTGGGAAACGGCCTCTAGATAGAGCTGGGATCCCCACGGGGTCTCCTACCCAAGAGGAGTGAGGACCACCTCTGCCCGCCTCCCCACAGCATCATGATCCTTCCCAGCTCACGTGGAGTGGCTGAGACTGTGCTCCCCAGGGGCACTTCTAGCAGAGATTGCCCCCACCCCAGGGTGCAGCCCTCTGGCCCCACTGTGGATACAGGATACTCTCAAGGAAAAGCCATCCCAGAAGCAGCCCCAATAGGTAGTAGAGACTCCAGTGGGAAGGGAAGGGGGAGGGAGAACTGGGAGCCCCTCGGAGCCTTCCTGGGACAGCCACCCAGCCAGGTGGGTTCCACCAGCCTCCCCATCAATCAAGTGTGCCTGTGGGAAGGGACCATTTCAGACATGTTAGGTTTCACAAAATTACCTCCTCTGCACCATTCTCAGGAAGCTACTGGAGGAAGCACTTCAGCAAACTGAAGGCACAAATGAGAAAAGAGGAAGAGATGGAATCAGAAAATGAGCCACTCAGCACAGAGAAGTCCCATGGTAAAGCTGTGCTGCAGACCCACTAGATTTATTCATTCATTCACTCACTCATTCAGCAAGCATGGCTCATTCAGCAGAGAACATAAAGATGTCACATCCTGAAGTGTACATTTTAGTGAATTAGACTAAAAGATGCTTTCAAATAAAAATACCAGTTATGTTTTCAGTTGAGACATTTAAAGAGCTGGGAAGCTATCACTCTAGTCTCAAAACAAAACCTGAAAATCAATGACTTCTCATGAATCCATCAGAGAATTGAGGTCACAGGGCAAATGACCAGCCTGAAATCTGGAGCGACAGACAGTTCCCGAGAATCACAGCTGAGATCAGCTCACCTGGTGAAGAAGCTGCTGGAGCCGAGAACAGGCAGGAAACTCAAATGCTGGAGGTGAAGCATATAGTACTGTGGTACTGTGAGTGAGAAATTCCCAGGTGCTGCAGTCTAACGGGACGGGACACATCAACTTAATAGATTTTACCTTTGGTACTCATCAGGTTCACAAATCAGATCCAACAATATATAAAAAGAATGATCTATCACAACAAATGGAATTTATTCCAGGTTTGCAACACTGGTTCAACCTTCAAAAATGAATTAAGGTATCCCATCACATCAGCAGGGTAAAGAAGTCATGTAATCATGCAAACTGATGCAGAAAAAGTATTGACAAAACCCAACACCCATTCATTATATAAAAAAATCTTAGTAAAAACTCTTGGAAGTGGGTGTTGCTTAAGTGGTTGAGCACCTGCTTCACATTTACAAGGCCCCAGATTCAATCCCCAGTACCTCCTAAAAAAAACCTTAATGGTGAGAAACTGGATGCTTTCCCCTAAGATTGGGAACAAAGCAAGGATGCTCCCTATTACCACTCCATTCAACATCTTACTGGGAGTCTAGCTAACAAAATAAGACAAGAAAAGGAAATAAAGGGTATACAGATTGGGAAAGAAGAAATAAAACTCTTTGCTCATAGTGCATATCACCCCACACAGAGGGGTTCCTGAGAGCTCTGGAGACACCCAGGTCCTATATAAGGGGGGATAGCCCCAGAGACTGATGCCTTATCCGTGGGCTCTATTTTGGAATCTGTGCTCCTGAGAGTGACAGAATTGGACTCAAATAAGTCCTCTCTGCACATGGTTCATCAGTACTTCTATTCAAACCTATATGTGATGCTGCAGTTTTTAGGTGTACTTCCAGAGACTGGAGCCTCTGGCCTACTTATGTGCCAGGTGTGTGTGGAATCTCAGTGGAGCTGCAACTCCTACCCTACAGCTCAATGGACTCATCCAAGTCACCTGGCGAGGAGACAACGATGGGCAACGGCCATCCCAGGGAATGGAGAGGGCCTGCATCTGCAGGCAGGATTATCCCATCCACCATATCCATGGGATATAAGCCCTCTCTCACTTGGAGGTGGAGTGGACATCACCATCCCAGTCCCCTCAGGATCGGGGGAAGAACTATGGACTAGAGTGGACTTGATGGTATTCTGTTGTACACATATGGTGATTCTAGCAATGGAAGAAATTATAACAGTGAGGTGGAGCCGGTGGCCACTGGACACTTTCGGGGCAGGGAGGAGATGTGCAGTTGAAATATAGGGGCTTTTTCAGGACTTGGAGGTTGTCCTGAGTGCTGTTGTGGCAACAGATGTAGGCCATTTTAAATCAGCACACACCACTCAGAACTGTGTGGGAGAGAGTGTGGTCTACGATGTGAACTGTGGTCTATGGTTGGTGGCAAGGCCCCAGGATGTGTAAGTCCATTGAGGGTGGTGGGCCACACTTGTGGGAGATGTTTGTGTGGGATAAGGTGCGAAGTGTGGGAGGTGGGGAACATGGGAATCCCTGTAGGTTCCATGTAATATTTAGGTAATCTAAGCACCTCTTAAAAAAATATATATATATATATAACATTTTTGTAAGCAAATGCACATATATGCATATATATTTATATATCATTTTACAAATATTGGTATGTATTGTGAAAAATTTGATTTTTACCCACAATAAAAAATAAATTAATTAAAAAAAAAAAACTCTCTTTGCTCACAGATTACATGGTTAGCTATGGAGCAATCCAAAAGAATCTACAAAATAAAAAAAGAAAAGAAAAAAAGTCCTGGAACTAACAAGTGATTAGAGCAAATTTGCCTTATATGAGGTTCATATACAAAAAGTAATTTCATTCTAATAAACCATCAGTGAACAATTGGAATTTGAAATTAAAAACAAAGTACCATTTATGATAGCACCAAAAAAAAAAAAAAAAATACCTGGGTATAGATCAAACAAAATATGTACAGGAGCTATATGCAGAAAATATATAACTCTGATGAAAGAAATAAAAGATCGAAATAAGTGGAGAGAGATATTCCATATTCAGAAAAAGTTGTTAGATGTCATTAAAATTTAAAACTGTTCTGCAAAAGACACTGTTAAAAAGAAAACATAAGCCATACACTGGAAGAAAGTATTTGCACAGTATTTGTATATTTTGGATACAACTAAAGAACTTGTATCCAAAATGTACAAAGAAGTCTCAAAACTCAAGAATAAGAAAACAAGCAACCCATTTCCAAATTGGCTAAAGATATGAACCGACACCTCATCAAAGTGGATATACAGATGTTAAATAAACACATGAAAAGTAGCTCAACATCATTTGTCATCAGGAAATTGCAAATTAAAATAATGTGATATCACTGTGCACCCATTAGAATAGCTGAAGTCCAAAAAACTGATGACAACAAACGCAGAGCAACAGGAACACTCATTGCTGGTGGGAATGCAAAATGTGCAGCCAATTTGTAAGGCAGTTGACAGCTAAATAGAACTTTACCATACAGTCCAGCATTCACACTCCTTGGCATTTACCCAATTGATCTGAAAATATACATCCTCACAGAAACCTGCATGTGAGTGTTTATAGAAGCTTTATTCATAATTGTAAAAAACTGGAAGCAACCAAGATGTCATTTCATAAGTGAATGGATAAACAAATTATGATACAGCAATAAAATAGAATATTACTTGGTGCAAAAAGAAATGAGCTGTGAAGTCATGAAAATTTCCATCTCACATCCCTGCCAGGTACCTGTTCCCCCAAACCTGCCTTTCTTCATGACTCCCCTCCACTGACACACTGTCCCCATGAACTCACATGGCTTCCAGGGAGGTGTCCATGCAGCAACTCTGGTCTGCCCTATCCCAGAACTGCCTTTGAGCCCCAGGAAGGCCAGATGTTGGTGGGGAATCCCCCACTGGGTGCTTCACGGGCAAGCCCAGCCCTCACGTTCCTCTTCAAGCCCCATTCTCCTGGACTTTAGGAAGGACCACCGTCCAGGAGTGAAGCTTGCAACTGTGACCTTGGGGTCACCTTGAAGCCTCCCTCCCCCACCAGCATGCCATGCATCCCCAGTTCTTCCCTCCATGTCCAGGAAGCAGCCACTTCTTTCCATGTCCAAGGCCACCATCATCTCCCCAGATGCCTGCACCCATTTCCTACCTGCTCCCTCTGCCTCCTGCCCTGTTCCTTCCATCCATTCTCCCCAGAGCAAGCAGTGTGACTCCTCTGCCTCCAATGTACACAGCATCCTTCCATGCTTCCCGTGGCCTTGGAATGCAGCCCCCCATCCTGACGACCCCTTCAGATTCTCTGTCTGCTGCCCTCTCCCCATGACACGTCGCCCAATCACAGTGAGTGCTTTCCAGGAGGGCCTCGTACCTGCAGCATTGCTGGTTCCTTCAGCCCTTCTCTGATCCCCACGTTTGCTTACCAAAGTCATCAACAGGAGCCTGGAAGCCCTGTCTTCTGCTCTGTCTCTGGAGAGAGGACATGAAGCCAGAGGGGCTTTGTCAGCCACAACTGCATGCTGAGCTGGTGCAAGGAGTCCGAAGGCCCAGGAGAGATCTGGGATCCATGGGATGTGGCTTAAGTGGACTGAGCTATAGGCCATTTTCTTTGGATCCACACCCAAATTTTTCCACAAAAAGGTTGTGAGGTCTCAAGCAAGTTACCAAGAAATGGTTAATATAGAAATACCTAAGGGCTTACACTCTGTCTCTGTTTCCCTTTCCATCTGTAAAAATAGCACCTAGCTCTCTGGTTTGCTTTGAGTTTTAAATGAGTCCATATATGTGATGTTTAGGACAGTGACAGGCCTGGGTTTTCTGGTCCATATATGTGACATGTAGAGGACAGGGACAGGCAGTTTGTGCTTCACGTTAGTTCTCTGGAGCTCACCACCGTTGAGGTGCTGAGATATATTCTCAGACCCTGCCCAACTCACAGCACTATCTGAGGCTCCAGGTAGACAATGGCCACATTGAGGTCCATCCAGCTGGAAAATAAAAGACCCAACTCGACTCCTGACTGCTGGACGTGGTCTGGGGCTGTGCCCCAGAATAACCCAGGGGTATTTCTTTGTCATGCCAACCAAAGTACTTATTTATTATGGGGGTAAGTTCAAGGCCATCTCTCCTACAGGAGGCAGCACAGCCTCAGGTCCAGCTCCCTCCATGTCCTCCTGGGGTGGGGTGTGTAGAGCTTTCACCCCTTCATACTGGGAAGATGTTGGCTTGGAGACCACAGCTTCTTGTCACTGACCCCACTGTTCTGCCTCCTGCTGTAACCCCTCTACCACCTCCTCCACCTCCAGAGCTCCTCTTGGGCCTGGTGGAGCTCAAAGACCCCCCTACTCTGCATGGTCATCCCCAGGGCCTGGGTTTCCTCAGACACTTGTTTGAAATGCCCCTCATCATGCCCTAATGTGCTCAGGGAGAGCTGGCTCTCTGCAGTGTTCTTTAAATCCTGTCTTTCCTGTGTCACCAAGTTATGAAGGCAAATTTTCAGCAACCTTAGTTTTTCTGGCCCATGCATTCCAAGTGCATTATTTAGCTCAGACATTTCTTTGGAGAGCTTGTCAGTAATATTCACAGTTCCCTTGGAAGTTGTTTTTAATAAATTCAAGTTGTTCCTCACATTCTAAGGAAGTTTTAACTACAAGCTTCGCCACTTTAGACAACTATTTGAGCTCCAGGTCAGTCTGTTTCTCAAGACCTCTGCATCCTTTGCCATCTCTAAATGAGAGAACTCCAAAGGTGAAAAGGGCTCCCCAGATGACATGCCACCAGGACAGTAGGTGGAAATCAGTGCCAGGACAAAGGTCTTCAGGCCACAGGAACCCTAGCCCCTCTGCACAGCGCGTCATCAGGAGAAGTGTGCTCTGAGCAGTACTGGACACTGCAGTGACCTCAATGCAGGGCTGTGGACCATAGTTGTTTCCTAGCCCAACTAGTCCAGAGTCAGCACCCTTGACCTTCATAGCCAAGTCCTGGCCTGGTCCTTCCATTGGAAGATCCATTCCAGCCTGAGCTAGTGGCTTCAGATTTCTCCCTGTTTTCAACTCTGATTATTCTTTTGACCCTGTTTCTGGATCCTCCATTTGCCCTCAAAGTAATTGCATTGTGCCACAGGAGGACCCCATGTAATGATTTCTTCTTTTGCTGGCTCTTGGGGTGCCACCTGAATACATGGGATATGGCCAGGGCCAAGGGTTCCAGAAGGCAGTGGAAACCTCTCAAAGCTGCCCTCCCCACTCTCAGTAACCCCTGTGCTCAGGTTCTCAGCAGGCAGTGTAGTTGCGGGGTGCCCATGGAATGGTGTGAGGCACTTCTCTGCTAGATAGCAGCTGTGACCACTGCAGCTACTTGGACCAGACAGAATGGCTGGTGGCCAGAGGCTGACCAGGACTTGAGTATCTGGAACAACTCCAGGGCTGGACACCTGGTCCAGAGGCAGGTGGGGGTCAAGGGACTTTGAGTGTGGGTCCAAAACTGATCATTGTAGGGTTGAGAAAAGGAGGTGGAGGGCTGAGAAGGGGGATCCACAGGAGGCTGAGGGTCCAGGGCACTCTGAGTGAGGGTCTGGGACTGCCCTTTGCTGAGTGTGGTATCAAATTCAGAGACCTTGGATGGAGTGTTCACAAGTGTGAGGGAACCAGTGGAAAGCTGAGTAGGGGTCTGCAGCTCTTCTGGGATAAGTGGGAAGTCTAAAACAGAGACCTTGGATGGAGGGTTCCCCAGTGGCCTGGGGTCCATGGTATTCTAGTGGTTGTCTGTGGTTGCCCTTGGATGAATGTAAAGTTCAACACAGAGAGTTCAGGTGGAGCATTTACTGGTGGGTGGGACCCAGTGCACTTGGCAGTTGTGATTGGCTTACTGGAGAGATCTACAAGACTATTAGGAGCCAATTTTGCTCCTGGGTGAGGGTGGAGTCTACTGAGGAGTCCTTGGATGGAGGGTTTGCTGGTATGTTGGAGTTCTGCATATTCTGAGTGTTAGTTCCTGTTTGCCCTTGGTTGAGTGTTGAGTCTAGAGTAGATATCTTGGGTGGTGGTTTCACTGGCAAACAAGGGATCCATGAGACTCTTGAGTGGTGGTTCACAGTTTCCCTTGGGCAAGTGTTGAACACAAAGAGGAGCCCGTGAGTGCAGTGTTTTCCATTTGAGCAGTGGCCAGGTGCATTCTGAGAGGAAGTGTGAGATTGTGATTGGCTGAGTGTGGAGTCCAATGTGGAGACTTTGGATGGAAGATTCACTGGCAGAGAGGAGTCCATAATACTCTGGGTGAAGGTTTGTGTTATCCATTGGTTGATTGTACACTCGACCGATTGTGGCTGGAATTCTTTATACTCTGAGTGGTAGTCTGTGATTGTCTTTGCTGAGTATAAAGTCCCCTGCAAAGATTGTAACTGGCTAAGAGCAGAGTCCATGGCAGAGGCCTTGGATGGAGAGCTCACTGGGGACATGACATTCTGAGTGGGGATGAGCAGTGGCCCTTGATTGAGTGTAGAGTTGAATGGGGCAACCTTGGATTAAGGATGTGCCAGTTGTCTGGGGTCAATTGAAATCAGAGTGAGAGTCTGAGGTTGTGATTGAACATGGTATCCTCTGCAGATACCATGGAAGGCACTGTGTAGCCATTGGATGGAGGGATTTCTGGCAGGTAGAAATTCATGGACCTCTGAATATAGGCCTGAGATTGTCTTTGGCTGAGGGTGGAATTCAATGCAGAAAGCTTAGGTGGAGGGTTTACCAGAAGGCAGGATTCACTAAACTTTGCATGGGGGAGGAAGAGGTTTCCACAGTTACCCTGGGTTTATTGTGGAGCACAATATGGAGATCTTGAATGGAGGGGTTCCACAGCACTCTGTATTGGAACCTGCAGTTGTGATTGGCTGAGGGTGGAGTCCACAGTGGAGATGTTGGATGGAGGGTTTGCTGACAGAAAGGTGTCCATGGCACTCTTAGTAGAGGTGAGTGGTTGCCTTCCGCTGACTGTAAAGTCTAATGAGGAGAACTCAAACAGAGGATTTGCTGATGGGTTGGTGTCCTGTGTACTCTGATGGAGGGTCCTCAGATGCCCTAGGCTCAACATGGAGTGCACAGTGACTACTTTTGGTGATGTGTTTGCTGGCAGGTGGGGGTCCACAGCACTGAGGGTGGGGTTCTTCAGTTGCCCTTGGATAAGTGTAAAGTCCAATGAGAGAAAGCAGAGGGAGCATTGGCTGAATGGTGGTGTAAAGTGCACTCTGAATGAGGGATCCTCAGATAGCCTTGACTGTGCATAGAGTCCAAAGGTGAGAACTTGGATAAAGGGATTGCCACTGTATAGGGATCCTGTGTATTCTGAGTTAGAGTTTATATTTGCCCTTGGCTGATCATGGCATCCCATGGTAGAGACCTTGGGTGGATGGGGTTCCCACAGTACTGTGTGTTTCAGTCCATAATTTCGATTGGCTAAGTGTGGAATCCAATGTGGAGAATTTGGCTGAGGGCTTGCTAGTGGACAGGCATCTGTGTATTCTGAGTGGGAGTCCATGGTGGTCCTAAGCATGGAATCCAGTGTGGAGCCCATGTATGGAGATGCTTAGAAGTGATGCTTGGAAGTGCAGTGCACTCAGAGTTGGAGTCTGTGATTGTGATTGGATGACCATGGAGACCTTAAATGGAGGACTTGTTGGAAGGTGGATGGCCACAGTACTCTGTGTTAGTGTGTGCAATTGTGATTGGCTGAGCAGAGTCCACAATGAAGGCCTTGAATGGAGGGTACTCTGACAGGCAGGTGACCTGCACTCTTTGAGTGGGTGTCTGTGGTTGCCCTTGGCAGATGAATGTAGAGTCCAATGAGGAGACCCTTGGTGGAGATTTCACTTCCAATGTCCTCTGACTGGGTGTCTTTGGATGCTCTTGGCTGAGCAAGGAATCACATGTGGAGACCTTGTGTTGAGGTCAAGATGTTGGACTGGTGTCCTGAGTATACTGAGTGGTAGTCCGTGGTTGCCATTGTTCCAAAGTTGAGATCTTGGACTGATGACTCACCACTTGTCCAGCATTCTGTGTATTCCAAGTGGCTGTCCACCTTTGCCCTAGGTTGATCAGGGTGTCCAGTGTAGAAACCTTGCATGGAGGATTACTGGTGGTTGTGGGTCCAATTCACACAGAGTTGCAATCTGCAATTGTGATTCAATGAGCATGGATATCACTGCAGAGACCTTGGATGGAGGGTTCCATGGAGGATTGGGATCCACAGCATTCTGTGTTGGGGTTTTATGTTGCACTTGGTTTAGCATAGAGTCTAAAGGGGACACTTTGGGTAGAGGGTTCATTGACTGAAAGGCATCCAGTGTATTTGACTGAGGGTTCTTGGAAGCCCTTTGATGAGACTGGAATCCACTGTGGAAATCTTAGATGTAGTGTTCAGTGGCATGAGAGGGTCCACCACACTCTGTGTTGGAGTCAGTAATGTGAATGACTAGAGTCCATTGCCAAGACCTTGATTGTAGGGTACTATGATTGGCAGGAGTCCACGGCACTCTGAGTGGTTGCCTATGGGTGCCATTGTATGAATGTAGAGACAAATGAGGGGGCCTTTTGTGGAGGGTTCACTGGTCAGCAGTCATCCAGTGTACTCTGGGGATCTTTGGATGCCCTTGGCTGAGTTTGGAATCCACTGTGGGGATCTTGGATGGAGGGTTTGTAGGTGGATGCTGGGCCATGCATACTCTGTGGGGATCTGCACTTGTCCTTGGTTGAATATAGATTCCAATCAGAATAACTTGGGTGGAGGGTGTACTGGTGGGCTGGCCTTCTGTGTATTCTGAGTGGTTATCTGTGGTCTCCCTGGTCTTTGTGAGGAGTCCAGTGAGGAAATGTTGGAAGTGGGGTTTGCCAATGGGCAGTGGTCTATGTACTCTGAGTGGGGGGTCATTGTCTTTTGGCTGAGTGTGGAGTCCACTTGGGAGATCTTAGATGGAGGATTTGCCTGTGGATGAACCCCACTCTAAATGGGGTTCAGCAGAGGCCTTTGGCTGATCATAGAGTCTAATATGGAGATCTTTGGCTGAAGACTCACTAGTGGTTGTGCATCCAGTGTACTTAACTAGAGTCCAAATAGGAGACCTTGTTTTGATGGTTTACTAGTGATCGTGCATCCAGTGTATTCTGACTTTAGATCCTTGGATGCCATTGGCTGAATATGGAGTCCAATGAGTAGACCATGGATGGAGAGATTGCCAGGGGGCTGGTTGTTAATGCTTGTTCATGAGCAGTGTAGAGTGGTGATAAGCACAGCATGCAGTCCACAGCACAGACATTGGATGGAGGGTTCGTGGGAGGCTGTACAGCTCTTTGAAATTAAGTATATGTTGGCAATAGTGTTTCCACTATTTTTGTTTCCACTATTATGTTTCCACTATTTCCAGACTATTTTCATCATCCTAAACCCAATTTATACTCATTCCTGGGTCAGCTAACCACGCCGTGCGGGCGGGCCTGTCTTCACCAGGAGGCCCCGGGAACCGAACCCGGGGCCTCCCATATGGTAAACGGGAGCCCTACTGATTGAGCCACAGCCGCTTCCCTCATTCCTGCCTCCTGCCACCTCTTGTATCCATTCTGCTTTCTGTCACTATGTATTTCCTTATAAGTATTTCATATATGATCAATCATACCATATTTGTCCTTTTATTTCTGGATTATTTTACTTAACATGATGTCTTCAGGGTCCTTTCTTTTCAAAGCTGAATAAAATTCCATCATATGGATATACCACATTTTGTTTATCCCTTCATCTGATGATGGACATTTGGTTTGTATGTTAGTTTGAAGCAGTATGTACCCCAGAAAAGCATGTTTTTAAATGTAATCCATTCCTGTGGGTGTGAACCCATTGTAAGAAGGGCCTCTGATGAGGTTACTTCAGTTAAGGTGTGGCCCACGTCAGTCAGGGTGAGTCTTAATCTTATTACTGGAATCCTTATAAGTGGAATGAAATTCAGGCACAGAGGGAGGCAGCAGAGGGAGCAGCCAGAAGCCAGACATCAGTGGAACGCAGAAGAGATGGGAGAGACCAGGAGATGCTGGCATGTCCCTGCCATGTGACAAGCTAAGGATCAAGGGTTGCTGGCAGCCAGCCCCAGAACACCACAGTCTTTGGATAGAAAGTATCACCTTGATGATGCCTACATTTGGGCTTTTTCCTAACCTCGAAACCGTGAGCAAAGAAATTCCCATTGTTGAACCTGACCTATTTCCTGGTATTTGCTTGAGCACCCCAGGAAACTAAAACGGGTTGCTTCTACCTTTTTGCTATTGTGAATAGTGTTGCTGTGAACAATAGTGTACAAATATCTGTCTGAGTCCCTGCTTTTGATTCTTTGGGGTATATACCTAGAAGTGGAATTGCTGTGTGACATGGCAATTATATGGATGATTTTCTGAGGAACCACTAAACTCTTTTCCACAAAGGCTGCATCCTGCCAATTTGCCATCTTGCCAACAATGTAAGAGGGTTGTTATTTGTCCACATCCTTTCCAACACTTGTTGTTATCAGTTTTTTAAAAATAGCACCCCACCTCTTAAAATATATGTATATGTATATATATAAATAACATTTTTGTAAGCAAATACACATATATGCATATATATTTATATATCATTTTGCAAATGTTTGTATGTATTGTGAGAATTTTGATTTTTACCCACAATAAAAATTAATTAAAAAAAAAATAGCACCCATCCTAGTGGGTGTGCAATGGTATCTCATTGTAGGATTTTTAAAAATATATTGCCTTTATTTTGAAGAAAATGCTTTCTACTGATTGTCTTTGGCTACTTTGTCAGAAGAAAAATATGACCTGTTCTAGGTTTAACAGTACAAGAAAATAACTGTACTCAAAGTGACACAATTTCCAGTAGACAGAGCCAATTTTAATTTCAACTAAAATCTGCTGTCTTCAGATTTGTTCTGTTCATAACAGCTCACCCTTAACAATGGTAACTGCCACAAAATTGTCCTGAAAAATACCCCAAAGCAATGGGAAAATTTAAAGTGTGCTTTTTATCTCACTGAAATAAGACCAGTGGAGTTTACAAATTCTGTTGTACCAAAGTCATCTGTATGGTGTATGATACAAAATTTAAGTTTCTGGACCCTAGGAAGTGATTTATTTTATTATGAATAACGGTGAGTTAGGCCAAATATATTGTTTTCAAACTTACATTCACTGGTAGCATGTAAACTGCTACAGGACCGAACTGCTCTTGCAGGTGATGGGGGTTCAGTGCTGGTGCTTGTGGTGGTGTTTTGTTCTAGTATGTTGATAAATAGGATGTGTCCTCCTCTTATTTTAAAGTGAAGTTAAAAAGCTCTACTTCCTTCCCTTGCATCAAAAGAACTGCCATGTTTTACCCTACTAGTAGACAAGTCAGATCAATCCGTGGATGCCACAGCAAAAAGTCAGTGCATCTTTCAAGAAAAGGGCTGCAATACACATGGAAGGTGGCAACACGGGCGTCCATGAGGCCAGGAGGCAAACTGCTGAGGCATCGTACTGGCTGTCAGGAATGTCCATGTCTGTGGTACCCTCCTCATACAGCAGAGCCCCCAAGGAGGAGGAAGATGAGACCATGTGGGTGAGGGGTGCACAGTGTGCAGGGGAGCCTGGAAAGAACGGTCCACACAGCCCATGGCACATCCCTGGCGTCTGGGAGCCAGGTGTGATGGTGCTGTTACTTACAGACAACAGGTTGTGGTGCTGACTAGACCCAGCAGGTGGACCATTGTACTAACCACAGGTTTTGGTACTGATAGAACAGGCAGATGGACCCGTGTACTGACCACAGGTTGTGGTGCTGACTAGAGGGAGCAAGTGGATCATGTATGACCAAAGGATGTGGTGCTGACTAGAACCAGCAGGTGGACCCGTGTACAGACCATAGGTCGAAGTGCTGACAAGAACTAGTGGTGCTAACTAGAGCCAGTAGGTGGACCCATGTACAGACCTCAGGTTGTGGTGCTGATAGAACCAGCAAGTGGACCCATGTACAGAGCACAGGATGTGGTGCTGATAGAACTATTAGGTGGACCATGTACTGACCACAGGTTGTTGTGCCAATGAGCCAGCAGTTGTCCCGTGTACTTACCACGGGTTTGGTGCTGACTAAAGCCAGCATGTGGACCATGTACTGACCACAGGGTGAGGTTCTGACTAGAAGTATCGGGTGGATCCGTGCCCAGTCCACAGGTTGTGGTGCTGATAAGAACCAGAAGGTTTCTGAGTCAATTGAGGGGATTATGTCTTTTTTATCTATCATTCTATTAATGTGGTTATTACTTTGCGTGATTTTTTTCTTTCAATTGTGGGAAAATATACATAACCTAAAAATCATTTTAACCTTTATCAGTTGACAATACTGTGACATTAAGTACATTGACAATATTTTATAATGTTGACCACCATTTCCAGACTCTTTTCATCATCCCAGCCAGAACTCATGCCCCTTTAGCAATAGCTCCCTCTTGCTCCCCTCCCCACCCCCTTGGTAACCATTACTCTGCTTCATGTCTCTGAATTTGTTTTGTGTGATAGCAATCACACAACATTTGCCCTTTTGTGTATGGCTTTTTTCATTCAACTCGATGTTCTCAAGGTTCACCCATGTTTTAGCATGTACTAGCACTTCATTCCTTTTTGTTATTGAATGATATTCCATTTGTAGCTGTACCTTTTTTTTTTTTTTTTTTAGGAGGTACCGGGGATTGAACCCAGGACCTCATATATGGGAAGCAAGCACTCAAACCACTGAGCTACATCTGCTCCCCTGTAGCTGTACCTTATTTATCCTTTCATGTGTTGATGGACTGTTGGAGTATTTCCACCTCTAGGCTATTCTGAATAATGCTGTCATGAATATTTGGTGAACAAACCTGGTTGAGACCCTGCTTTGAATTCTTTGGGGTATATACCTAGGAGTAGAATTGTCAGCAAATATGGTAATCCTGTGTTTAATTTTCTGGCTGCACCATTTTATAATCTCATTAACAATGTACAAGGGTTCCCTTTTTCAACATTCTCAAAAACACTTTTTACCTTTTCTTTTTTTTCCCAACAGCCATCTAGATTATGTGTAGTGGTATCTCATTTGTAATTTCGTATCTTATTTTCATTTCTCTAATGGCTAATGATGTCGAGCATCTCTTTATGTGCTTATTGGTCATTGTATATATTTTTGGAAGATATGTCTATTCAAGCCCTTTTTCCCATTTTTAAATTGGGATGTTTGTCTTTGTTGAGTGTAAGTAATTCCTCATATATTCTGTGTATTTTACTATTATCAGAAATATGGTTTACAAATATTTTTTTCCATTTGTTAGGTTTTCTTTTTATTGTATTGACAATGTCCTTTGGCTCTCAAAGGACATTTGGCTCCCGAAGGTTTTTTAAGTTTGATGAAGTCCATTTTAGCCATGTTTTCTTTTTTTGTAGTGCATTGCCCTTGTTTCAAGACTGTTTTGCTTATCCAATGCACCTTATGGTGCTATATGAATTTGATGATCAGCTTTACAATTTTTGCAAATGCTGTATGAAATTTTTAGGGACTGCATTGAACTTGTAGGCCACTGTAGGCATTATTGATAGCTTTTTTTTTTTTTTTTTTTAAGATTTATTTTATCTAATTATTTATGCCCCCACACCACCATTGTTTGCACTCACTGGCTGCCCTCTGTGTCTCTTCATTGTATGCTCTCTGACTCTGCTAGTCGTCTTTTTTTTTTTTTTTTTTTAATTTTTTTTAAGGAGGCACAGGGAACTGAATCCGGGATTTCCCATGTGGGAAGGAGGAACCTAATCGCTCAAGCCATCACTGCTTTCTAGTAGTTGTGTCTCTCATTGTGTTTCCTCATTGCATTATCTCATTGTGTCACCTTGCTTTATCACCTCGGCACGCCAGCCCATCTTGTTTGCTGGCTTCCTTGCTCAGGAGGCAGCGGGAACCGAACTAGGGACCTTCGCTGTGGTAGGCAGGAGCCCAACTGCTTGAGCCACATCCACTTCCCAGTATTACTATCTTAATAATGTCGGTCTTTCAACTCATGAACACTGGATATATTAGCATCTGGGTAATGGTACCAGGGCCAAAGATAAGGGTTTGGGGTTAGGGGTTTGGGTTTAGGGTGTTAGGGGTTTGGGGAGATAGTTGGGGGTGGGGATTAGGCATTAGAGGGTTAGGGTTATAGGGTTAGAAGATTAAGGGGTTAGAGGGTTTAGGGTTTAATGGTTGGGGTTTAAATGTTGGGGGTTAAGGGTTGGAGATTGTGGTAAGGGTTAAGGTTTATCTTTGAGTGGGGTCCTAAAGTATGTTCCTGTCTCCTGAGGTTGAAAGGAGTCTTGCTGTATAGAACCTGGTTTCTAGTAAAATCCATGTTTCTTGGTTTAAAGAGTCCACATTGTAATCACAGTCAGTAATTCCTGAGGTGTAGCCCAGAGTCATTACAGAAGGGAGATCTATCTTGGTATCTGAGGTTTCCTGTCAGGGTCAGTCCACAAGTGTGAGGGGGACATTACTAGAAGAATACCCATTTGGGGGGTAAGTGGGGAACAAACAGTGAGCAGTTACTGGGATTGGTTTCATTTGCTATATGGTCTGCTAGGAGGCTGCAAGAATTGTCCTTATGGCAGGAGTACATAGGCCAGAATAGGTAAAGAGGAGACAAGAGAAAATCATGGTGGAGGAAGGGTGTTGTTGAGGATGGAGAGTTGACATTTTTGTGGGTAGAGGATGAATAACTAAATGCTTAGATGGATGGAGAGAGGAAAGACAGGGCAGCAGGTAAGAATATCTGGTCTTGTTCTGTGCTATTATGTGAAAACTGACCACTTCATGGCATCATCCACTTCTTCCAAAGGTCTGGGTGAAAACTGTCTACTTTAGCTGCCATCTACCTCTGCAAGCTCCTGGGGAAGCTTCGGTTTGAGGTCTCCTCATGGAGTGCTTTACCAGTCTGAATAGTTCTGAATTGTTTAAACTGTGAAACAAGGATCCAAAGTTGAGCACCCGGTAATGTAACAGTAGTTTTAAATGAGTAAAACTGTAGAAGGTCTTCCCCACCTGGGTTCATGGTTAGTTTTTCATGGATGATGTTCAAAACTTCAGGTTTTTCTACCTGTGGGTCATGCAGCCCGTTTGGCCACTGAGTGCAAATGGGGAGGCTGCCGTAACTTGTTGGTTATAGCAGTGGGTGTACTTGATTAGTGTCTGGCAGTACTTGAGGATGTCTGCTGGAGTAAAAATTTAGTCTTCTGCTAGTAGGGATTCATAGGGCCTTCTCATAGGTCTTCCTGTGGTGTTTCAAAGGGGAATAGACTGTGTGGGTGAAGGCCTAAAGTCCAAAGGGCAATAGACAGCACTGCTGTCCAAGGTGAGTCCAGTTCTTCAGATAATTTAGCTACCTTAGATTTTAGGATTTCTTCAGCCCTCTCAATAGCACCTGATAACTGTGGAAGATAAAAGGTAATGAAACCTTTGGCTGATGTAAGTGGACATTTTATTTCTTGTATAAATTTACCTGTGAAATGAGACCTCTTCCAATTTGAAATAGTAGAAGAGATTTCCAAGGTAGGAAGAATCCATTCAAGACACACTTTAGCAACTGAACTGCCATAGCACTTTTACAAGGGGAGGCTTTAATGCATTTGGAAAACATGCAAAATCAGCTACCTCCACATTGGTAGCCTTGTTGTTTTAGCAGTTGGAAAAACTCTATTTGTCTTATAATTTAAGGCCCTGGTGGGGCTGACTCCTTCCCTTGACCTGCTCCTACAGTTTTTCCAGGGTTAGATTTTTGATAGATGAGGGAAATTGTGCTTGTCAGATTCAGATAAAAGCAGAAGGGTCCTAACCATAGTTTTTCTAAATTATCCCACATTTGATCTTTCCTATGATGTGTCAGATTGTGTAGGCCACTCACAATTTGTCAGACAAGAGAGGTAGGAAACCCCAAGCATCCATTTGGGTGTCTCCAGAGTGCACTGGGATCAGACTTTCCTCATCCCATCTTTATTTCCCCCAAAGCTGCCTTTTGTCCAGACAGATCTCATGTATGATATCTTTTGGAGGCAGATTAATGGAATTGGCATGGGTGTCATGTAGTGAGTTATAAAAATCTCACCATGAGTTTGGGGCTGTATGGGGGAGAATAGGGATGGGAGTAAAATCCCGTGGTTAGATTTCACCTGAATTTTATCTTGAGAATCCGTGGAAGAGGCTGTGAGTGTAACATATTTTCCAGCCAGTTAACTCCCTCAATTTTCATCTGAATCTCCATTGCTATGACGTTCAGCCTCAATGACAGTGACCCTGCATGGTCATCAGAGGTCTTTCAGGAGCCCTGCTATTTCCTGTTCATGTGTAATTGGAGACCAGCCTGCCATCATGAAACCTCTTTGTGTCCATAACATCCCCAAGTCAGACCCAAGTTTAGAAGCTTAGTGAACTTCAGTATTGTCTTTAGCCCTTTTCCCTTCTGCTTTGTACTCATGCCAGGGACAGCAATTGATTCTGTTGCTTGGGCTGATTTGATATTGAGGCATTGGGGTTTGATATTTAAGAATTTTGTATTGATCAGGAATGGCATAGTCAAATTTGAAAGGTATTTCCTCCCTGTGGATGGTGTTGCCCTGATGTACAGATGGTGGGGGGGTAAATGTGGCCTAGGACTAGTTAGGGGCTGGAGTTTACAGTCGTGAGATGTCGCTTCATCAGGGAGTGGAGTGGCAGGGTTAGGGTTTGACAGATATGAATCATATTGTGTGGGGGAGGGAGGAACAAGATATCACTAGAATTAAATTGAGAGGTGAAAATCGAGTGTTTTCAGTAAGTGGTGAAGATTGCACAGCATGGTGGACACTGACATTGAGCGAGTGATCTAGAACTAAGTCACAGGTGGTTTACTCACTTGGCAGTAACAGCGAGGCCTTAGCTTGAGGGTTAGGCTATAATATCCTGCTGGCTTCTGGTGTCCATTTTGTCTGTAGGACAATATGTCAAGGACATGTCCTTTTTGTTCATGACCATCTGTGAGGAGGTAAATTGTAGTTAGGAAGTCCAAGAGTTGGGGTGATAAAGGTGAGCATTTAATATAGTCACACATCTGTTTAACTGGCGAGCCCCGAATTAATGCTCAGGACTTAGCCACGTGGCCTAATGAAGTGAAACAATCGTGAAAAAATTAGGTATCCACATTCTGCAAAAAAATTCTATGAGGTCTACGAAATGTCCTAGCTGTTTTTTTTTTTTTTTGTTTTTTTTTTTTTTTGAGGACAGGTATAGTTCTACTATAAGGGTTTCTGCACCCCATATGCCCAATATTAGTGGCATTTTAACCCCCAAGAAGGGGGGCAATTGCATAATTGGTTGTTTAGTTCCTCAGGTTGATGCTAGGTTGGTGAGGTCTGAGACAACAGAGGATTTCTGGGAAATCAGATAAAGCTGTTAAAGAGAATGTGTATGATGGAGATGAGATGGGGACTTGTGAAATGAGAACTTTAGGGGAAAGTTGATCTTGATAACCCAATATATGAGACAGTTTCCCCCTAATAAATATTCCATGGATTAGGACTGAGAAGAAAGTTAAGTTTGGCCTTGAGAGGCCCTCTGGAAGATGTTTAGGAAGATGGTCATGGAATGGATTGGTATCCACCATTGAATGAGTTGCACCGTGTCAGTGGGAAATGTGGAACCCTTTAACTTTTAAAGTAATTTCTTCCAACCAAATCAGAAGAAACCAAGGCGGGGGGTGGTGGGAGCGGATGTGGCTCAAGCAACTGGGCACCTGCCTCCCACCGGGGAGGTCCCAGGTTCTATTCCTGGTGGCTCCTAAAGAAGACGAGCTGTAATGAGGCACAGCGAGCCAGGAGTGGAAGTGGCTTAAGCATCTGGGCACTTGTCTCCCACATGGAAGGTCCCAGGTTCGGTTCCTGGTACCTCCTGAGGAAAATGAGCAGACAACAAGTACACAGACAAGGGAGCCATATGGGGGGGTGGGGGATTAAAAAAAAAAGTAACTGGGGGGCGGATGTGGCTCAAATGGTTGGGCGTCCGTCTGCCATATGGAGGGACCTGGGTTCGATCCCCGGGACATCCCGGTAAAATTTAAAAATAAAAAAAAAAATAAAAAATAAAAAAAACTTAAAAAAGTAACTGAGGGTACTGGGTAATTACTTCCACAGAGGGGAATTGATACTCCTCTTGAGAGGGACGTTCGAGTCCTGTGTTTTCCATTAATTGACGTGTAGTCTTGGACCCAGTGGTATTTTTCTTTGGAAGAGCGACATGTGTCCCAAATGGTGGGGATCCGCCTTCTATGTGCTTGTCTTGCTAAAAATTTTCTGACTTTTCTAATTATTTAGTTGTAAGGCCATGAGTTTGTGTTATACATTTTCTATTTTCTTGTAGATACTGTCTTAATAATGTTGGCCTTGAGTTTTAAGTTCATATAAGATCATGTTTTCTTTGAATAGCGATAATTTTACTTATTTCTTTCCAATATGGATGCCTTTTATTTATTTTTCTTGCTAATGGCTCTGGCTAGAACTTTAAGTACAATATTGAAGAGGAGGGTGATAGTAGGCTCTCTGGTTTTGTTCCTGATTATAGAAGATAATCCTTCATTCTTTCACCATTGGCTCTAATTTTAGCTGTGTGATTTTCATAAATTCCCTTTAGCATATGAGGAAGTTCCCTTCTCTACCCAGTGTTGTGAATGTTCTTTATCAAGAAACCATGTTTTAATCTTTCAAAAGTTTTTTCTATGTCAGTTGAGGTGATCACTTTTTCACTACATTCTGTTAATGTGGTTATTCTTTTTTATTTATTATTGCAGTCATTCATTTCCCTTGAATGGTATCATGTATATAGCTGAGTGGTTTACCAGTTAGTAGAACTTTAAGAGTGAGAAAGTCTTTCATGTTGTCCCTTCTGTGTCTATTCCTGGCCAGGCTGGTGGTGGTTCTGCTACAATACAGCCTCCAGGACCCAGCGACATGACCTCCCTGTATGTCAAGGGGAATCAATGCATAAGAGAAGACATTCATCCAAGATATGTCCAGGATGAGTTTGTCTATATTAAAGAGAGGGTTAGCGTTAGATTCAGAGGTTAGGGTTAAGATTTTAAATTATTGTTAGGGGTCAGGGTTCAAAGTTCACAATCAGCTTTTTTTTCTGGGTTAGGACTTAGGTTTAAGGTTAGAGCTACCTTCTTCCTTGGGGTTCCAATGAGGTTGCCTACAAGTGTCAAGGGTGTGAGTGGAGCAGGAAATGAGTGGGCAGCTGGCCTGTGGGTGAAGAGCGGTGTCGCAGGCTTCTCCTTGTCTGGTTCCTGGTCAGAGCTTGGATGCCTTGCTCCGGTTGGAGTGGCTCCTAGGCAGGGTCTTTTAATTAGAAAGCTTTTCCCCTCCTGGAAACAGTGGGCTATTTTCATGGAAGGTCTGTGGGCTTTTTGGAAGGTTTATATGACTGATATCGCTTCACCTGGCAAGACACAGATGAGCCTCCGTGACAGGGTAGCCCAAACCCTTTTTCAGTGCCTGTGACATGAGGGCGTGTGGTGCCTCCTAACATTTTCTAATGTTCATGTTGAGTGATGGACACTGCTGGACTCCTACTGTTTGTTCCAGAGACGGCACCACAGGTCTGGTCTGGAAACTGGTTTTTGCTCCTTGGTTTTATGAACATCCTGAAATATTTTCAAATCCCCTTAGTGTGTCATGCTAGTGCCAGCACACCTGGGAGTCTTTGGGAAGGTATGCAGATTTGCTTCTGGGGCATCCCGGGGGTCATTAGCTAGCTTAACCTTTTGAAAGCTTTTAAGTCCCACTCCAGGCACCTGGGCAGACACAGGTAACAGGAGAGGCTGGTGGAGGCCTTTTCCGGCACCAGCCTCTGTAAGATTTCAAAGTCCCCTTAGGGAACTGGCACCAGCCCTTGGCAGGCAGGGAGAGCTTTGCTGGGAGGGTCTCCTGATCGGTAGCTGTTCCTGGCAGAAACTGGTGGTCTTAGTGCCCTTCTGAAAAAATGTGCAAAGCCTCCCTTCAGCTCTTGGGGTCTTGATGAACCTGCTCTTAGACTGTGCCAGGGGCCCATAAACTCTGCATGTAGGGGGTTGTCAGGTGGAGAATGTGCTCCCAGGCACCTTCCTGAGGCCTCTGGGCTGCAGCAGCTCCTTCGGCACCTGGTGGGGAGGCCGTGCCCCCACCCCAGCTGTCCAGTCTGGGAACACCTCCCTCCACACCCGCCCACACGTGGATGGTTAAATCCAGAGCAGGGGGTCCTGCACCACCTTGCAAAGACCCTCCTGGGCCACGTCCACCTGGGAGGCAGCTCCCCTTCTTTACCCTCTTCCCACTACTTCCCCTCCGTCTGCCCAGGCCTCCCATGTTCTAGGGCTGCAGGGACCCAGGGCAAGGCCAGTCAGCTGGAGATAAGCGGAGCATGTAGGGGCGGGGACGGAGCCCATTGTAGGGCCTGGGCCTTGGAGCGGAAGTGCTGACCAATGAGGAGCTCGGGTCATCCTGCCACGGGCCTGCTGGGAGCTGTAAGCACAGTGTCCATTGGTGGGCCGAGGGCCGGGGCGGCTGCTGAGCCAATGTGAGGGGGAGGCGGGGTGAGCTTTAGCGCCCAACGGCCGCAGGGGCTGCCGGGAAGCGGTTGCCATGCTGCCCTTCTGCCCTGACTGGGAAAGGGCTGAGGAGGACAGAACTGCCCCCACTTCTGCAGTACCTGCCCCGAGGCGCACCTCAGCCCCAGGTGGGTCCCCAGGCCTCCCCTCACAGAGGGATCCTCCTCGGCTCCTCTTTTCCTCCTTGGCCCCAGGCTGCTCCCTGGCCTCCCCCTCCTCAGGGCTGTGCTTCTCCCGCAGGCCCCTCAGGCAAGGCCTGTCTGAGGGAGAGGGGTGGGGGTTTGTGTGGTGTGGTGGCAGCTGCCAGGAACAATGGGAGTTCTAGGCGGGGCAAGCAGTGGCACCAAGTGGCCACGGTGGCTGTCGGGAAGGTGGGGCCACAGCGCCTGCCGGAAGCCGCCGCCATGTTGCTCTTCCACCCTGGCTGAGGGAACAGGCTGATGAGGAGACAGAGCTGCCCTTGGTTCACCTGCAATTCCCGCCTCCACCTTCAGGCAAGGTGGGTCCCCCAGGTTTCCCTGCTTCACCAACCGCAGCTCCATCCCCAGAGTCAGCCCCTCTGTGCTCTTTCTCTGACACCCACTTTCCTACTTTTGAATACACTCAGATCCAGAGATGTCTAACTGGCTCCAAGCCTCAGCTGTTTTAGGTTATCAGATTACTTGTGCCGATGGTACATAGTACAGAATATTCAGATTTCCTCATTCAAAGATTTTTTTTATTTGGTTAACATATTTACTACATAAAATTAAAACTAAGAAACCCAAGTTTTTATTGACAAAACCCAAAGTATAATAATAGTAACTGAGTACAATGTTTTGTAATGCAGGTCTTATAATGAGGAGAATGGATGCCGCCATTTTGCTACACTGAGCTTCTAAGTAAGTGTTCTCTATCCTCAAATTACTTTTAACTGTGTGTGTCCTAATGCTGGTTGTGTGCATGGAGAGCAAATGAAAGTTCATGTGACCCTATCATTCTTTAGGACATTAGGGGTTCAAGTATTTCCTTCAAATACTGACTGATAAATAGTAACAATACAAAAGCTGTTGGCGTTAAATGCCGTATATTTCCACCAGCTGCATGAGTTTGTCTAAATAAGCCTTTTCCTGTACCACACACATTTTTATCACCATCAGTGGTAACTCATGTTAGGAGATTCTACTTCAGCATATACCAAGTTAGTGTTTTCTCCATATCTTTGAAAATATTCTTACCTGTAGTTAAGTAATTCTATGCAGTCTCTGCACAGAGGGTGATTTTCTACCACTTCCAACTCAGCACTGAGGCACAGACTCCTTGTTCTATAACCACAGCTGAGCAGTCTGGACTCAACAGGAGCAAACCACTCACAGTCCTTTGCCTTGTCTTCATTTTCCTCCATTTTAACCATTTGTAAGTATACAATTCTGTGATATTGCTTCCATTCACAATGGTGTGCTATCACGAGCTCCCACCATTACCAAAGATTTTCCATCATACAAAACAGAAACTCTTTCACCCCATCACCCACCCCAAGCCCATGCTAACCGGTGATCTACTTTTTGTCTATGTGAAGTTCCTTATTCTGCAGAGTTCATATAAGTGCAATTCTGCAATATTGTTGCTTCTTTCACCCAGCATAATGTTTTTATAGTTCATGCATGTTTTAACTCTTATCAGAATCCCATTCCTTTTAATAGCTGTATAGAGTTCTAGTGTGTGTATATACTATTTTTATTTTTTTAAATTTTACTGGGAGGTCCCGGGGATCGAACCCAGGTCCCTCCATATGGCAGACGGACGCCCAACCATTTGAGCCACACCCGCCCCATGTACATACTATTTAGTTTATTCATTAGTTGATGGGCATTTGAGTTGCTTCCACCTTTGGCTATTGCAAATAATGACACTAAAACCATTCCTGGTTAAGATTTTATTTGAATACATATTTTTAAGCTTCAGCATATAAGTAGGAGTGGAATTGCTAAATCATATGGAAATTCTATATTTAACTAATTGAGGTCTCACCAAACTGGATTCCACAGTGACTTCACCATTTTAAATTTCTCCCAGAAATGTATGAGGGTTTTGATTACTCTTACATCTGCTCCAATACTTATTTTCCATTTTAAAAGAGTGATCTGTCTCCCTTTTTCATTTGTGTTTCTGTAATGGCTAACGATGTTTAGCAGCTTTTCATGTGCTTATTTCTCATTGGTATATCTCATTTGAAAATGTCCTTTCAATCATCTGCCCGTTTTTTAAATTGTGATATTTGTGCTTTTGTGATAGTTCTTGACTTTTAGTAGTACCTTACATGTTTAGGATGTTAAACTCTCATCATATATATAATTTATAAGTATATTTTCCTATTTTTCTAGGTTTTCTTTTTACTTTTTTGATAATGTACTTTTTTGGGGAGTCAAATATGGTATTAAAATTTTTTTAATTTAAATTTTTTTTATTTTTTAAAAGATTCTTAGATTACATAAATGCTACATAAAAAGTATAGGGGCTTTCCATATGCCCCACTCCCTACCTCTCCCACACTTGCCCACATTAACAACATCCTTCATTAGTGTGGTACTTTTTAAATAATTGATGAAAGCATATTGGAGCATTGCCACTCGGTGTGGATTATAGTTTACATTATAGTTTAAACTTTCTCCTACTCATTTTTGTAAGTTATGGCAAGATATATAATGGCCTGTGTCTGTCATTGAAATGTCATTCAGTACAATTCCCTAGTCCCAAAAATGTCCCCACATTACACCTGTGTTTCCCTCTCCCTTACCCCAGAAACTCCAGTGGCCACTACCTCCATCAATGATATAATTTCTTCTGTTGCTAGAATCACAATAAGTCTATAGTAGAATACCAGTAAGTCTACTTTAGTCCATAGTTCATTCCCTAATTGTGAGGATTCTGGGATGGTGTTGCCCACTCCTCCTCTAATTGAGAGGGGGCTTCAATCCCACAGCGCAGATGGGTGGGACTGCCTTGCTTGCAGTTGGAGATTCTCTTGGTTTGTTGGTGTGGTAGTTGTCCATCATCCCTGATAATGTACTTTCATGCACAAAAGTCTTTAATTTTGAGGAAATTTTGCTCATTTGATCTTTGGGAAAAATCTTTCTGTCTTTAGCATTTAGTTTAATCTTAGCTGTGGATTTTTCATCAATTCACTTTATCATATTGAGGAAGTTCCCTTCTATTCCTAGGTTTGTGAATGTTTTTTTTTATCATGAATGGTTATTGGAATTTTTCAAAAGCATTTTCTGAATCAATTGAGGGAATTATGTCTTTTTTATTTATCATTCTATTAATGTGGTTATTACCTTGCATGATTTTATTCTTTCAATTGTGGGAAAATATACATAACCTAAAAATCATTTTAACCTATATCAGTTGGCAATACTGTGACATGAAGTACATTAACAATGTTTTATAAAGTTGGCCACCATTTCCAGACTCTCTTCTTCATCCCAGCCAGAACTCCTGCCCCCTTAGCAATAGCTCCCTCTTCTTCCCGCCCCCCCCAACCCCCCGTAACTTCACGTCTCTGAATTTGTTTCACGTGATAGCAATCACACAATATTTGCCCTTTTGTGTATGGCTTATTTCATTCAATTCAATGTCTTCAAGGTTCACCATGTTTTAGCATGTACTAGCACTTCATTCATTTTTGTTACTGAATGATATTCCATTTGTATGTGTACCTTATTTACCCTTTCATGTGTTGATGGACTGTTGGAGTATTTCCACCTTTAGGCTGTTCTGAATAATGCTGCCATGAATATTGGTGAACAAATACCTGGTTGAGACCGTGCTTTCAATTCTTTGGGATATATACCTAGGAGTAGAATTGCTAGCTTATATGGTAATCCTGTGTTTAATTTTCTGGTTGAATCATTTATTTTCTCACCAACAATGTACAAGGGTTCCCTCTTTCAACATTCTCAAAAACACTTTTTACCTTTTTTTTTTTTTTTCCTTTCCTAAATAGCCATCTAGATTATGTGTAGTGGCATCTCATTTGTAATTTGGTATCTTATTTGCATTTCTCTCATGGCTAATGATGTTGAGCATCTCATTATGTGCTTATTGGTCATTTGTATATATATTTGGAAGATATGTCTATTCAAGCCCTTTTTCTCTCTCTCTCTTTTTTTTTAAGATTTTATTTATTTATTCATTTATCCCCCCCTTGCTGCTTGTGCTCGCTGGGTCAGCTAACCACGCCGTGCGGGCGGGCTTGCCTTCACCAGGAGGCCCCGGGAACCGAACCCGGGGCCTCCCATATGGTAAACGGGAGCCCTACTGATTGAGCCACAGCCGCTTCCCACTTTTTCTCATTTTTAAATTGGAATGTTTGTCTTTGTTGAGTTTTAGTAATTCCTTATATATTTTGTGTATTATACCATTATCAGAAATATGATTTACAAATTTTTTTCCCACTTGTTAGGTTTTCTTTTTACTTTATTGATAATGTCCTTTGGCTCTCAAAGGACATTTTGCTCTCAAATGTTTTTTTAAATTTGACAAAGTCAATTTTAGCTATGTTTTCTTTTTTTATAGTGCGTTGCCCTTCTTTCAAGACTGTTTTGCTTATCCAGTGCCCCTTATAGTGCTATATGAGTTTGATGATCAGCTTCATAATTTTTGCAAATGCTATCTGAAATTTTATAGGGATTGCATTGAACTTGTAGGCCACTTTAGGCATTATTGATAACCTTTTTTTTTTTTTTTTTTTTAAGATTTATTTATTCCCCCCCCTCACCATTGTTTGCCCTCTGTGTATCTTCATTTTGTGCTCTCTGACTCTGCTAGTCGTTGTCTTTTTTTTTTTTTTTTTTTTTTTTTTTT
>JAKSZT010050748.1:67726-78107 GCA_026826555.1 Tolypeutes matacus | reverse complement strand
AGAGAAATAGTAGAGAAAGGTCTGAAAGGAAAAAGTTAATACTAATAAAAAAAAAAAAAAAAGAAGAAGAAGAATACAAAATAGTTGGGATAGAAATTGACACACTTAAGTTGTGGACCTATGAAAAAATGTTGTCTCTACGAGGCACAACAGAAAACAGAAGGCAGAAAGATGCAGGAAGGATAAGCGATAGTTTGTAATACAGAATCAATATATACAGCGAGTGGGAAATTACTGAATAAGAAGCCCAGCAAATAAGCGACCAGCTGGCAGCACCTATTTAAAAAAAAAAAAAAAAATAGAAGGAAAAAGGAAGTGGGGAGGAAAACGGGAATAATAGCAATAGACCGGAAAGTAACAGAGAGAAACCAAAGATCCACACAGGCAAGCAGTCAAACAGAGCTAAGGGGGGTCAATGATTCCCCTAGGGTCCACTTGGATCCTTCCTGCCAACTTGTGTTTATCAATGAATTTCCCCACAGGGTTCTATATGCAGGTCCTGAAGCAGCTTTTAGCTATTAAACTAGATTAAAAATAATTTATTTTTCATTTGTTGAGGTGACCTCACTTTTTTTTTTTTTTTTTTAGCCAAATGCAGGACCCAAAATATTTCCTCCTC
This sequence comes from Tolypeutes matacus, assembly GCA_026826555.1. Taxonomy (NCBI): domain Eukaryota; kingdom Metazoa; phylum Chordata; class Mammalia; order Cingulata; family Chlamyphoridae; genus Tolypeutes; species Tolypeutes matacus. The sequence continues at coordinate 77,488 of JAKSZT010050748.1, read as the reverse complement.
TAGACCAACCCCCTTATGGAATGGACCCTAGCTGGGCCCGTGGAAATTAATCAAGCATGTCCCACTTTCCGGACTCCCCAGGTTAGCGGAAGCTCTGATGTTAGTCAGTGAGGATGCTAAAGATGGCGGATTCCGCCCCTTCTGGCGCCGAGCTCCAGCGTCACCGGGCTGCTCAGTAAATCAGTTTGAGTGCAGATTCGCGTCTGCTCTCAGCCTAATGGTGCTTCAGGTCGGCTTATCTGCTCCCCAAAGCTATGGGGCGGTGCAGGCAGCCAGATCAATGTCTAAAAATATAAAATACCCTTCCCTGTCTTCCAACAGAACCCTCCCTTTTTTGGGAAGTGTCCCTTCCTCCTGGCTCCGCAGCGGCCCGGGTCTTATCCCTGGGTGGCTAGAGAAATCAGCTGCGTTGCCCGACCAAAATCCCCCCCTCCGGTTCACTGGGTGCTGATTAGCTCGTTTGCTCTGTTCACACAAGGTCCACGGGGCGCCAGGCAGCCAGATCTCCAGAAAATAAAACTTTTTCGCCCCACCCGCGGCTCAAAATGGCCGTTTTATTTTATTTTTTCCCTAACCAAGGGGCTCAGCTGCCTGTGCCAACCTCCACCGGCAGCCTCAAAACTCACGAATCTCCACCATTCGGTCCACACCGCCGATCAGCGCAGGTAGATGTCCCAAGCCTCTCACTCCATTCGTGCACAGCACAGACCCCGGGCAGGACCCCGTCCCCAATCCGCCTTGCTCTGGGAGCTTGCAGTGTGCGCCCTCCTACAATAACGCCATCTTGGCAGCCTCCTCCTTTTAAAAGTTTTGAAACATTGCAGTTTTATACTTTATCTCTAATTATTTTTAATTAGAGAATTAGATTTACAGAAAAATCATGTAAAAATACAGCATTCCCACATACCACACTAATGCAAAGTGTTAACAGCAGTGGGGTGCCTTTGTTATAACTGATGAAAGAATATTAAAATAGTACTATTAACTATAGTCCATAGTTTACATTGGTCTGTATTTTTTACCCATGTACACTACAGTCTGCTGGAGTTTATCCTTGGAATAAAAGACTGGATCAGTTTTTGAAAACCAATGAATTTAATCTACCATAGTAACGGTCTGAAGCAGGGGTCAGAAACTTTTTCTGTAAAAGGACAGGGAGCAAATATTTTGGGCTTTGCAGGCCACATACCATCTCTTTTGCATATCCTGTTTTGTTTTTACAACCCTTAAACATGTAAAAAACAAAACAAAACAAAACAAAAAAGCTTCCTTAGCTCAGGAGCCACACGGAACAGGCCATTTTGCTGACCCCTGGTCTAACAAATGAAAATCACATCATCATATCACTTGAGTTAGAAAAAGCTTTTGCCACAAGTCAAAAACCATTCAGGATAAGGAAAAAAAAAAAAAAAATCTCTCAGCAAACTAGAAGTAGAAGGAAATTCCATAACTGATGAAGGTCATCTACAAAAGCCTAATATCACACTCAAAGGTCAAAAGCAAAATGCTTTCTCTCAAAAGCAAGGTATGAATATGGGTTATTATGACTTATATTTAACATCATACTTGAAGTCCAGGGCAGTGTCATAAGGCAAGAAAAAGATAAAGGGTTTACAGATTGGAAAGGAAGAAATAAAAGTAGTCTTATTTTCATATGACATGATTGTTTACAAGGAAAATACAAAGGCATCTATATAACTAGAACTTCTCAGTTTAGCAGGGTTATAGGATATAAAGTCAACATATATTTCTATATGCTAGCAATGTACAACCGAAAACCCTGAAGAAAACAGCTATTCGTGATTGCTCTAAAATGAAATACTTATATAAAAATACAACAAAACATGTACAGGATCTGCAGGCTGAAAAGGAAAAAATACTGATGAAATAAATCAAAGAAGACCTAAATAAGTTGAGAGACTTATTATGTTGATGGATTTAAAGTTTCAATGTAGTAAAGATGATGATCTCCCCCAAATTGATCTATAGATTCAATGCAATTCCAATACAAATCCCAGCAGGATTTTATAGATAGATACAAGCTGATTCTAAAATTTATATGGAAAAGCAAAGAAACTAGAATAGGTAATACAATTTTTGTTTGTTTTTTAATTTTAATGCACATATATTAGTCTGCCAAAGGGTGCCTAGGCAAAGTACCAGAAATCTTTGGCTTTTATAAAGGGTATTTATTTGGAGTAAAAGCTTACAGTCCCAAGGCCATGGAAAGTTCAACTCAAGGCACCATAAGAGGTGCTTTCTCACCAAAGTCAGCTGCCAAGTGTTGAAGCAAGATGGCGGGCGATCTCTGCCGGGTTTCAGCCTTCCCCCTGCGCTTCCTTTTCCTCTTGAGGCTCTGTGGGCCCAGTTTTTTCCCCCGCACTCAGCTGCAGGCTGGCATAGGCCTTGTCTCTCAGGGCTTCCTCTCTCTCCTGGTACAGGGCTTATTTCTTTCCGGGCCTCCTATATCAGTATGAGCTGTTCTGGTCCCTTCCCAAAGTCAGCTGCAGGCTATCAGGTGGAAGTCTCTCCCTGGGGCCCCGGGATCAAACATGGCAGAGCTCTCTTCTGAGTGTCTTCTTGAGTGAGTGTCCATTTTATATCAGACCCAGCAAGGGGGCTGGGACTCAACCTGAGTCACACCCTCTGAGGTAGTCAAATCTAAAAGCCTTGGCTTAGCAGGTAATCCAATCAAAGACATCCCAGTGGAATCTAATGCAATCAAAGGGTGTCACACCCAGAGGAATAGATTAGTTTACAGACATAATCTTCTTCTTTTTGGCATTCATAAAATAATCTCAAACTGTCACAGCATGTCTCCGCAGTGGACAATGTACCATGGGTTCAGCATCCACCGTAGCACTTGAGCCTCCCCAGCGCCCCTGTGTAGTAGGGACTACTTTCCTGACAGGAATTTGAGGCTCAGAGACAACGTGTCCCTCGCACAGTGGCCCAGGGACCAAGCGGCAGGACCAGAGTTGGGGCCCAGCCCTGCCTTACTCCAGTGCCAGGCTGCTTCTCACCGTTCTCGAGAGCCGCGCTGAGTTCCCCAGAGCAGAACCTGTGTGCCCGGCTGCCTCTGAGGCAGAGAGAACACAGTCCCTGGCATGGCAGCCTTCCCGAGACTAGGCGGTCTGTGAGTTCACGCTCCGAGCTGCGTGGCTCTGGTGGGGGGGAGGGGCATGCGTTTCCTGGGGTGCCTGGTGCCTGTCACTGCATGGCCAGGCAGTTCTGGGGGCACCGTCAGGTAATATAATTTTGACAAAAAGAAGAATAGAGAGGAATTCCACTGCCTGATTATAAGACTGACTGCAGAGCCACAGTGTCAGGGTGGTATGGCACTAGGAGGCTGACCCCCCGCCTGCAGGACAGAATAGAAAGTCTAGAAACAGAAGCACACGGGTGTGCAAGCAAGTCAGTGGAGGGAAGGCAGTGCTTCCAGCACATGGCCCTGAGACATTTGGGCATCCAGATACAAGAAAATCAACTTTGACCCAAGCTTCACAGAGTGTACAAATATTAACTCAAATTGTATCAAATATCTAAATGTAATTGAAATATAAAATTATCAAACTTGTAGAAGAAAACATTAGAGAAAATCTTCATGACCTGGGGTTAGGCAAAGAACTTTTAGACATGACTCCAAAAACATGATCCACAAAAGAAAATACTAAATACATTGAACTTCATCAAAATTTTTAAAATCTTTGTGCTGTAAAATACACTATTAAGAGAATGAAAAGATAGTCTATAGACTGGAAGAAAATATTTGCACATCACCAATCCAGCATGAGATTCCTATATTAAAAATATTTAGACAACTCTTTAAAACTCAACAATAAATAAACAACTCAAGTAATGGGTGAAAGACTTGAACAGACATTTCACCAAGGATATAAGCGCATGAAAGTGTTTAACATCAACATCCATTATGGAAATGCAAATTGCAGCTGCAATGAGATACTATTACATACCTATTAGAATGGCTAAAATAAAAATTCTGACAGTACCAAGTGCTAACAAAGATATAGAGCAACAAGAACTCTTACACATTGCTGTGGAAATGCAAAGTGGTCCAGCCACTTTGGAAAACAGTGTAAGTTTTAAAGTTAAATATAAAGCAGTCCCATCCTGAACATTTACCCTAGAGAAATGAAAACTTATGTTCACATGAAAGCCTGTGCACAACTTTTCATAGCAGCTCTCTTCATAATTACTAAAAACTGGAAACAAACAAATGCCCTTAATGAATGAATGGATAAATGTGGTGTATCCACAAAATGGAACATTGAATTATTCAGCATTAAAAAGGAGCAAACTATGAGTACAGTAACTTGGCTGAATCTCAGAGGCATCATGCTGAGTGAAAAAAAAGCCAGTCTCAAAAGATCACACTTTATGACTCTTTTCATATAATGTCAAAAAGACAAAACTATAGCAATTGAGAAGCTAAAATAATGTTACAATAGCTGAAAAAAAATGTAATCTGACAATGCCAAGTGCTGATAAGAATGTGGAACAACTGGTGCTCTCCAGATAAAAGAAAAGTTGAAAAGTTGGACACAAAAATTGAAAACATCTTTTCAAAAAACCACTGCAAAGGAAAATATAAGCCATAGACTGGGAAAAATATTTGCAAAACACATATCTTATAAGGAACTTGTCCCAGAATAAAGAAGTATCAAAACTCAACAATAAGGAAACAACTCAATTTTTAAAAATAGACAAAATATTTGAAGAGACATTTCACCCAAGGAGATGAATGGATAGCAAATAAGTTCATGAAAAGATGTTCAGCATTATTAGTCACCAAGGGAATGGAAATTACAACCACATTGAAATGTCACTACACACATATCAAAATGTCAAAAAATGACTGATAATATCACATGTTGATGGGGACCTGGAACAGCTGGAATGCTCCTATCCTGCTGGTGGTTCGAATGCAAAATGGGATAGTCTGTTTGGTAGTTCCTTATAAAATTAAACATACATTTACCATAAAACTTGTCATTCCCACCCCTAGGTATTCACCAAGAGAAATGAAAACTTATGTTCATGCAAAAGACTGTACTAAAAGTTTTCAGCAGCTTTAGTCTCCAGATTTAGATCACCCAAATCTAGAAACAACCCAAAAGTTCTTCAGTGGTGAGTGGATAAATAAGCCGTGATATATCTATACTATGCACACTCCACTGTCAAAAGGAAGACTCCTGATTCACACAATAAAACACATTTTGCTAAGTAGAAAAAGCCAAACTCAAAACGTACATGTTGTGTATTCCTTTTATAAGATATCCTAGAAAAGGCAAAAGTATAAGGACAGAAACTTCATGCTAAGGTCAGGCAGGGAAGGGGCTCACTATAAAGGGGCAAATGTGGGGTGGTAGAACTCTTCTCTGTCTTGATTGGAGTTGTGTCTTCGTGGCTATATGTGTTTGTCCAAACTCATAGAAAGGAGTGAATTTTACTTAGGTAAATTATACCTCAGTTTAAAAGATGGGAAAACATACATCATACAACCCAGAAATCCCAGTCCTGGGAATTTACTCTGAATAGATGGAAACCCATGTTCACCCAAAAACCTGTTCTGAATATTTATATAAGTAGTATTCATACTCTCCAAAAACTAGAAATAACCCAAATATCCTCTAATGGGTGAATGGATAAACAAATGGTACGTCTGTACAGTGGGATACTACTCGGGAGCAAAAAGTAACTGTTGATACAAGCAATGCCCTGGATGGATCTCACATGCGTTATCCTAAGTGAAAGCAGCCAGACGACATGTGATTCTGTTTATGAGACATTCTGGAAAAGGCAGAGTTGTGAAGTGGCATCCAGAGGGGGCTGCCGGGGCTTGGGGACAGGGGGCAAGAGCTGTGCTGTGTGCTGGCTGTAGCCAGAATTTCTCACAAAACTGTACATCAGGCTGAAAACACAGTGGCTTTTACTGTGTGGGAATTAAAAACACGTGAAAAACTGTACAGTTAGAACAGGATAACCTGGATGCCTTAGGTCTTTACTACTTACATTTATAGAGTTGTTAGATTTTCCCCAAGCATAAGGAAAGCAACCTAAATGCCTCTGGCATTTAATACTAGAATTAAAAGCTGGTTTTTGTGGTTCACACTGTCCTTGACCTGTGGCTTCAGTGCACATATCTGTGTGGCTTTGCTCGGGCCGTCGCTTCTGTGTGTCACGTGGCATCCTATTTGCTTCTTTTCTGTTCCCTCTTCTCCTCTCACAGGAAGATCAGAAAGGGAGAGGGAGATTCAGATGACAGATCCTCAGTTTATCCCTAAGGAAGGAGTCTTGGGTCGTCCTGGTCTGAGAAGCTTCCGGCTCTCCTCGGCACCTGCACACGTGTGTGCCCTCCTCACGGGCCATTGCACAGGGTTAGGACGTGGAAGGGCTGCCCCATGGAGCGTGGCAGCTTCGAGAGACTCCGCCCTCTGCCTGGGCTGGGCGGGCCGGCACCCAGAAGTGTGCGGGTGATGAATGTGGTAAGGGTCTGTCAGCATGTCAGCTCGGCTTTTATGATGGACGGCTGCTTCGGGGAGATCCGAGGCGTGGCAGGGTGTAAGGTCTTTGAGAGTCTTTTTTCCGTCTCTGCCCAGGTTATTTGCTGGGCCATCTTTTTTTCCTTTTGGGTTTACAAATGTGATGCCCTTTGTCTTGGTATTCATTGCATCTTACTAACTGTATCTGGTATGTGGCAAACCTTCCTTGTGTCCAGATATATGTGGTTTTCACTTTGGGAAAGCTTTCCTTCTAAATCTTTGATTCTCCATTCTGACTTGTTTTTCCATGTTGCTCAGGGACCCGGTACTCACTTTGGCTTCCTGTGCTGTCCTCCACGACATCTCGTCTGTACTTTTGCCATCAGTCTGTTCACGTCAACCTATTTTTTTCATCCCATGACGATTCAGCATCTGCAGTTGACCAGGCAGTTGGCTGGAATTTAGGGGACTCAGCCCAGCATTCAAGGAGTTCACAGTCCATTGGCCTTTCTTAGATTCTATGACTAATTTGAAGACTGGCATCTATTTCTTCTTTAATAATGGTGACAGCATGAAAGTCAGGTTGACCCAGACTTGAATCTCGGTTCAACCACGCTGTGATTGTGGAAGGGCTCGGCGTCAGTCTCAGTCCTTAATCTGGAGAATTGGGAAGAAAATACCTTCCACCCAGTGCTGTTACCCTAATGAAGCTCCTAGGCTGTGTCTGACACGTGGTTGTTTCTAGGGAATATTCTCATCCTTTCTGTATTGCTCCCTCTATCCCAGCCATTTCTCTTGACAGAGTGTCTTCTAGTTCAGTGATGTAATTTTTGTTACGGCCAAGTCTTTTTTTATAACCTATTTCTAATAATGAATTTACTTAGTCTGTTGTTGTTTTCATTTTGATCCTCTCTCTGTTTTCTTGGTCTGATTTGGTTTAATTGATGATTTTTCTTTTCTTTTTTTTTTCCTGTTATAATGGCATTTTTAAAAAATATTTTAAAAGATGCTTAGATTACATGAAAGTTACACAAAAATTACAGGGATCCCCACGTTCCCTACCTCCCACACCTTCCACAACCTCCCACAAAAACATCTTTCATTAGTGTGGCACATCAGATTATTTTCCTTTGATTTTCTTGTAGTAAATCTATATCATTAGAAGTGTTTCCGTCCAGGTCTGGCATAACTTCTTTTGTGATACCTTCTTTTGTGCAGCAGAATTCTTCATTGGTTCCAGATTGATTCTTTTTCCTAGTTTGCTTATCCTTGGGTTTGCTTTTTTGCTATTGTGGAAGGGTCTGGAAAAGTGTGGTTTTGAATAATAGATGTTCTTTACTTTAAAAGTAACACATGATCATTGTGAATTTTTTTAAATGTTGATGATGTACTGACAATTGGCTCATCTGAGATATACAAGTATGTAGTCTGTCTTTTTATTTGAACTTCCCATATCATAAGCCGTTCACACTTTAAGCATTTTTAATATCCATATTATGGTGCTTCATATAAATATTGCATCCTTTACCTAGTCAATCTTCTATGGTTGTATGTATTATAATTTTTTTTTGTTATTAAAAAAGAACTTATAAGAAACATTCTCATGAGTTCAGATTTTTGTGTGCATACTTAGTTTCCTTGGTAGATAATGTCTTAGAAATTAAATTAATAGATCAAACAGTCCTTTTAGGGATTTCAATAAGTTTTGCCAAATTGCTTTCTCGGGAGACTGTATAACCTACGCTTTCAGCAGAGAAATGCTAAGGTGCCCTGTGGCGGCGCCGCTGCGCTCCCCGGCCTTCAGAGGGGCTGGCGGGCATTATCAGGGAAACCTGGGTCCCTAACAGACGCTGGCCTGAGCGGGCTCTGGCAGCCATCACACCCACCCCGAGGCTCTTTAACATCCCCTCTGCTTTTGTGTTTCTTTAAAGAAATAAAAACAGGACACGGCCGCTGGAGGTGGGTGCAGGCCCTGCATGGTCCCTGGGCGTCCTTGAGCTGAGGTTTCTAGAAATGGTCACGGGGACACTGTCAGCCGTTGGAATTAAAATGTGCATTAGGGTAGTTAAAATGAAAAGTTATTGTGAGAAAAGTACTATGCAGGGAAAACAATCTACCATTTTAACCCACGGGAGTGTGGTTCTGGGGGGCAGGGCATGGGCTGCGGAGAGCAAAGGGTGGGCCGCGGCGAGGAACGGCGGCCGAGTGGGCGGGGCCAGAGCAGCGAGGATTCCCGGGGAAAGAGGGGTTGGCGCGGCCTGGGCGTCCTGGCACGGTGGCCTCCTCCAGGGTCCTGACGGAGAGAGGCCGGCAGGCCCGCGGGGTCTGAGGCCAGCGCTGCCCCTCCTGCCGCTGGCCCGCGGTCCCTGCAGGAGCCTCTGCCCCGTGCATCCTGCTCTCTTCTGGACCCTGCCTCTGGGGCTGGGGGAGAACTGTTGCCTCTGGGCTCAGGGCAAGTCCTCACGGCCCCTCCTGGAGGCAGAGGGTCCCTGGCCCAGGTGCCCAGAGCCCCTGTCCCCACACAGCGGCCTCTGGTCTCTGGCCTCTGTCCAAGCCAGTGGCTCACAGGGGCCTGTTGGGGTCCCCGGCAGACAGCTCTCGATCCCAAGGGCTGGCGAGCAGTCCTGGCCATTGCCCTCCCAGGCATAATCGACGACAGTTAGGAGGGCTTCCTGAGCCCAGCTTTGCTGTTAGCTGTGTGCCCTCCACCTGGGTGGACCCGTGGGACTGGGTCCCTTTCCCCTCAGCTTACTACCGGTGCGAGGCCCTGTGGGCTGGGGGGGTTGGGGGCACCATGTCCCTCACTGGGTGACCCGTGTCCCTGCAGGTGGTAATGTGGACCTGGAGAGCCAGGCGGAGGGGAAGAAGGAGGTGGACGCGGACGACGTGGCGAGGAGCAGCCCCCGGCCCATCGTCCCCTGCAGCTCCAGGTTCTGCTCGAGCCCCACCAACCTGTGAGTCTCGCTGCGCGTCCGTGACCACGCGCGTCCTGAGCCCGTGACCCAGCAGCAGCGTAGGCACAGACCCCTCTGCCTCTGGGAAGTATAGGGACTTGCCCACACCCAGCCGCCTGCGTGGAGGGGCGCCGGGCCCCACCGGGTGTTGGAGAAGATGCTGAGAGTCAGAGCATAAAGGGTTAAGCATCTAAAAAGCATGCTTGCTAGAAAAGAAACATTAGCAAATGTCTCCAAGGACTCTGCACACTGCAGACGTCAAAGGGAGGAAGCAGAGCGGAATGAACCCACCACTAAGAAGTTAT
>JAKSZT010050748.1:21840-67716 GCA_026826555.1 Tolypeutes matacus | reverse complement strand
CTTTGGATCGTTCCCGGCACCGTCTACCTCCACGTTGAATTACAACAACCGGGGTGTCCCTCTGCCACTGCCTCATGCTCACGCGCTCCTGCTTGTGTCGCACACCTGCCTGGGGGGCCCGCCCTGCATGTGTCAGGCCTAGAGAGCCGGGAAGGAGGGGCCCCGCCCCCTCAGGCTTGGCTGTGGGGTGGGGAGGTGAGCAGTGGCAGCCAGGTAAGCGCCACGGGGCGTGTGGGCCAACGTGCTGGGAGCAGGAGGAGCGCTTTCCTGGAGGAAGGTTCTCAGCTGAAACCTGGACCAGAGCAGAGGAGAGGGCAGGGAGGCAGGGGGAGGGCACAGGGGACGCAGGCCTGCAGCCAGCTCTGCAGGAGCAAGCCACAGCCAGGACAGGCAGCAGGCAGTGGTGGGGAAGGGGCCATGGTGCCATCACAGCCTCAGGCTGCAGAGGGTGGCAGGCTGCTCAGCGCAGCGGTGGAGAGGTGTGGAAGTGAAAGGCTGGGAGAGATTCCTGGGGCAGAAACTCCAGGGTTGATGATAAATTAGATGTGGAAGGCAAAGGAGATGCTAAGGATGCGTCTGGAATAAGAGGAGGATGGGGACAGGGGGCAGCTGGGGTGTCTCACGAGAGGGCAGACGCAGGGATGTGAGCTGGGGGAGAGCTGAGTCTGAGGCCAAAACTCAGGACAGAATCCGGGAAGTACAAGCATGGCAGGAATATGGGGGTGAGGGAGGGGCGTGCTTCAATACAGAGAGCGAAGTGGTCAGCCCTGAGGGCAGTGCAGGAGCTGGCCAGAGGGCCAGAGCTGATGGCAGTGGGTAGGGAGAGGAAGAGCGCGCCGAGGAGGGCAGGGACTGGGGAGCTGGGCCACTGGAGGGCATCCTGGGAGCATGGACGTGTGGGTCAGAGGGAGGCAGAGCAGGCGCGGGCGAGTGAATGAGGAGGGAAACGGAAATTGAAGGAGACATGCTGCACTCACACGCAGCCCCGGGGGCTGGGACAAGGCAGCTCGGTGAGAGGCCTGCTGTCCAGGAGTGCTGGTCCTCAGCTCCTCCCCAGACGGCGCTGGCATGTGCCCCCAGCACACCCAGGCGCAGGGCCGGGCACAGAGCTCCACTGCACTGCTTGCCTCTGCTGGAGCTTCACGAAAGCAGCCACGGGCTGTGCGTCCGTGGATGGGCAGCTGTGTCCCTATAAAACTTTATTTATAAAAACAGTGGCCCTGGGCCGTGGTCAGCCGACCCCAGCTGTAGATTTTTGCAGCCTTCACCTGCCTCCTCCGGGACTCCCTCCCAGGAAGCTCTCTTTCCAGGCGACGCTGTGGGCTGGGCCACAGCCACTTAGTGAAGCACATCTGTGGGCGGGAACCCAGCCCGGCCAGGCGGGGGCTGGTGACCGTCTCTGCTTGCCCAGGCTGCGCCACTGCTGCCACTACGTCATGAGCCTGCGATGCTTTGAAATGGTCATCCTCGTGGTCATCGCCCTGAGCAGCATCGCGCTGGCCGCCGAGGACCCTGTGCGGACAGAGTCGCCCAGGAACAGCGTGAGGCGCCCGAGGGGCTGGGGGGTGAAGGCGTCCAGCCCTGTGGACACGGCCCTGCTCTCGGTGACCGTTCCCAGAGCAGGGAACGGGGCCCACGGCTGGAGCTGCCACCTCCTTCCCCTGCTATGGTGGGCCGTGTCGGGGTGCCCACATCCAGGCCAGGGTCGTGCAAGCCCCTCCCAAGACCTCTGCCTACGCGCCAGTCCTCGGGGGCCCTGCAGGGAAACACGGAGCTCCTGGAGGGGCCCCAGCTAAGCGCCTCCAGCTGTGCCTTTCAGAACAGACTTGCTTTTGGTTCCAGGCTCTGAAGGGCCTGGATTACATTTTCACAGGCGTCTTCACCTTTGAGATGGCGATAAAGGTGAGCTCCGTGGCTGTCCCAATGATCCTAACACGCGGCGCATCCTGGCTTGTGGCCGAGGCCGAGCCACAGTCCCCGCGTGGCGGGCCCGCATGCGTGTGTGCGAGGACGCTCCCTGTGTGCTTTGGAGAACGAGGCCATCGCCGCGCCCTTGGGCGTGCTCCCCGTGCCGGGCTTTCGGGACACACCCTTCATGTTCACTCACGGCGTGGGCTCAGACCTCCCTTCGCCACAAAGCAGGAGGGCCGCTGCCACGGCAGGTGGGGGGAGTGCCTGGGGAGTGGGACCCTGTACAGAGGGTCTCTGGCATGTCCGAATAGATCAGGGACCCACCCCTCCCCGGTGGCGCCAGCGTCCGAGGGTGGGCACGCGGCTTGCGCGTGCGGCCTGTGTGCTGGTGTTGGATGTGCAAGTGTGTGCTGGGCAGCTGTTGTGCAGGCGCTTTGCAGAGTGGCACGGTGCGGCTGTGGAGGCCTCTCTGCTTCCCGTGGGCCTGCCACGCCCTGTGGGGAGGTGGCGGCATCCGCATTTTACAGCGTGGAGGGGTTTTGCCAAAACCCCACCCAGGGACGGCAGGGCGTGGAGGCGGCACAGGTCCGGCTGAACCCGCTGGCCCCTGTCCCCGACTGCTCCCTCGAGGGTGTGGGCAGCTGCGTGTGCCCCTGGGCCCCCAGAGAGCTGGGCCCAGGCGGGAGCCCCGGGGAGAGCCCCGGGGGGTGCCACGGGGGCTGCTTGTGCTGGAGGCCGTGGGCTGCACGCCCTGCTGAGGCCTCAGGGCTGGGTCCCCTCCCCTGACAGGTGTAGCTGGGGCTGTCACACTGGGACCCTGCACCATCTCTTTTCCAGAATATTCCTCGCCCTAAGGCATGTTTCCTCCCTTAAGATGATCGACCTGGGGCTGCTGCTGTGCCCCAGGGCCTAATTCCGGGACCTGTGGAACATTCTGGACTTCACTGTGGTCAGTGCAGCCCTGGTGGCCTTTGCCTTCTCATAAGTACCTCGTCTGCACCGGCCTCCAGCTGGGCTGCAGCTCCCGAGGTTGAGGGGTGGGCGAGGGGCGGAGGGGAGAGCTCGGGCCTGGGACTTGGCCGCACGTGCCTCAGGCCTCTGCTGGCCTCTGCCTCGTGGTCCTTTGGAGCAACTTTACCAGCCCCAAGGCAAGGGCCTGCCCGGGGCCCTCCTGCCCCTTTCTGCCGACTGCGCGGCTCATCAGTTTGTGGGCCCCCCCGGGATTCTAGGCCACCTCCCCCGCCGTCCTGAGCCAGGGTCCAGGCCGCCGCGCCTGCTGGAGTTGCCCTGGTGGCTGGGGACCTCAAGGGGCTGAGCTTCGTGAGGTGGGAGTCGTCGAGGGCCCGGGGTGTCTGGAGAGGCCGCGGACATTGGGAAGGTCTCTGCTGGAGCACAGGGCGAGGGAGAGGAGCCCTTGTCTCCTCTGAGCCCACCGGGGCCCCTCCTGCACGGGCGCTGACTGTGTTCTCTGCTTCCCGTTGCCGGACTCTCCATAGGAGCCTCAGGGGTAATGCCTCCCCTCGTCCTGGCCCTCTGCGTCGTGGGCCCCGCCCACCCCTGCACCCCCAGCTGCACGCTCCCAGGGCCTCCTGCCCACCTTCCTGCCTTGGGCCTGGGAAGGTGGAGCTTCCCTACGAGGGTCCGAGGCTGCCGCGGGCTCTGGGTGGGCTACTGGGATGTCGGGTGTCGACACCAGAGGTGCTTTCCCACATGGCCCCTCCCCTTGAACCCCACTTTCTTTCCCCTCTTCCCATCCAAGCCTGCTCCCTGCAGCTCCCAGTGGCTTCCTCTGGGTGTCTGGGTGGACCCTCTTTTTATGATAAGGAAGTGGAAGCTTTGTCAGCACTCAGCAAAGGGCTGTGGAGGGAGAGCCCCTGAGTTAGCGAGGGGAAGGGGTGGCCTCTAGCCAGGCGGCTTCCAGGGAAGAGAAGAGCAGGCACCGAGCTGGTGGTAGAGAAGGGGCGGCCTCAGACACTCAGACACACCGCCCGGGGGGCTGCTCCAGGCGGGCAGCTTGCCCCCATTGGCTTATTTATTGGGGAAATTGGTGTATCCTCCCTACAGGGCCCCCTTAGGTTTCTGCCGCCCCCACCCCCTGCAGGCCCCTCTCCTGCCCATTTCCCCCACATCCAGACTGAGCCTCCTTCCTCCTGAGCCAGCCTCAGCACGGTGGCCGAGGAAGCTGAGGGTGGGTCCAGGCCCCATGGGATGCCGGCCCAGGAGGCTGGCTGCTTTCCCCACTGGGAGCCCCCCGGCCCCCTGGTGCCAGCTGGCCCTACACTGGGCCTGCCACTCTGATGCTGAGGAATGGGAGGCAGTGGCCCCATGGCCTGTAGGAGAGACATGGCAACCTCGTGGGGCCTGGTGCGGCCAGTGCCTCACTCCAGGGTCCTCAGCCAGGATGCGAGGGCGTGTGACTGAGATCCAGGTCAGCTGCCCTCTGCCGTGCGCCCGAGGGCCCTCTGCCGTCTGCATCTGTGGCTTCTCCTTCTAGAGGATCCAAAGGGAAAGACATCAACACCATCAAGTCCCTGCGAGTTCTGCGTATCCTGCGGCCTCTCAAGACCATCAAACGGCTGCCCAAACTCAAGGTCGGAGCCAGAGTTGAGGGACTGGCGTGCGTGTGTGCATGCGTGTGAGTGTGCTTGTGCGTACATGTGTACCATGTATGGACCTGTATTGTGTGCACATGTGTGTGTGAGCATGCTTATTTGTGCGTACACCGTATGTGTATTCACATGTGTGCATGTGTCCATGTGTGCTGTGAGCATGTGTCCTTGTAGTGTGCATGTTTGCACACAGCAGCATGTGTGTACATATGCATGCTTATGTAGAAGTGCCTTTGCACATGTATGTGTTTGTGTGTGCATGTGTGTGCATGAATGTGTATCAATGTGTGTGGGCTTGTGGGTTGGGCATGTGTTTGTTCTGGGAGCATGTGTGCATGTACATGCCTGTGTGTGTGTGCATGTCAGGACTGAGTGCATGTGTGCACATGTGTGCACATGAATTGCCCGTGTGCACGTGTGCGTATATGTGTATGGACTACAGTTTGCACGTGCTGTGTGCATACATGTGGATATGTGCACATTTATGTGTGAGTGTGCATCCACGTGTGTGCACATGTGAGCAGCTGCATTGTGTGTGCGTGTGTGTGTGCGGCTGGCCCTCTCCTACTGCAGCTTCCCCTCACAGGCTGGGGTAAGCAGAGTGCAGGCTCCTCCTTTCCTCTTCAGCTTGCAGCCCTGGGGGCACAGGCTCTCAGCTCTAGGCCCCTCCGCAAGTTCCTCTCCTTAATCGTTTGCAGTTCTCTGCAGTTTGAAGTTCTCTTAGACAGCTGCAGCACAGCAAGCGCAGGCGAGAAAGCGCAGCTGCAGGGAGAGCAGGGCTCCTGGGGAAGGAGGGAGCAGGACCCCAGATGGTGCGATCGCGCTGCAGTCGACTCGCCATCGGGTTTCTGTCGGGTGCAGAGCACTTTACATGCTCTGACTCACCTGACCTCCAAGCCTTTACGCGGCGGGTCCTGTTCATGACAACAGCTCGAAAACTGAGCCTTGGGGACACTATGCAACGTGGGGACACACAGAAGACAGTTTGCTCCTGGCTCGTGTGTGGAGGGGGTGGGCTGGGAGGGCCCCGGGAAGACAGCCAGGGGCCGGTGGGTCCAGGTGGGCGTTGGCAGGCTCCTGGGTGGGCAGCTGCGCTGGGCGGAGCCAGTGCTCGGAAGGTGGCTGTGCACCTGCCATCTGCCCCAGGCAGACGGGCACTTCAGAACCCGGGTGGCATCGGCCCTGCGTGCTCAGAGGACCTGCTGCTCAAGCCCAGGTGGCAGAGGCAGCAGACAAGTCGCCTCTGGGCACAAAGTTCGCTCAGGTGCCTGCCTGGCGCTGGGCCCTGCCCTCACTGCAGAAACCCTTGGGCTGCCCCACGGTGGTTCCCAGCGGCTGATGAGAGCAAGGGGAGACCCGCTGCCAGGACGCGGGGCTGCAGCGAGAGCGCCACCCTGCCGCATTCTGTCCCCATCAGCCTCAAAAAGCATAGGCGCTCCCCGTGTGCCCCTCCTGCCCGCTCAGGGACAGTCACAGGGTCTCCCACTTCCGAGTATCTACCGGCAGCGTCTCCCCACCGTGGGGCCTCGGCGCTGGCAGGCTGGCAGGGCCAGGCTGCGTGACCTCAGTGCGCCTCTCCGCCTCTCCGGCCCGCTCTCACGCCCACCCACCCCAGCAAACAGGCGGTGTCTGACTGCGTGGTGAACTCCCTCAAGTACGTGCTCAACATCCTCACCATATACATGCGCTTCACGTTCATATTCGCTGTGATCGCCTTGCAGCTCTTCAAGGGCAAGTTTTTCTACTGCACTGATGAGTCCACGGAGCTGGAGAGGGGCTGCAGGTATCCGAGGCTGGGCCAGGCGTGACGGCCCCTCAGGCCAGCTCTGCCAAGGCTCTGCGAGGGCTCAGGGGGTGCCGGCCCCCACCCAGAGAGGGGGAGGGTGCTCCCCCATTCTGCTCCCTGCACTGCCCCCAGGGACTCCAGAGGAGCCTGCAGCCATCCCGGAGTTATTGCCAGAGGCCTCCCCGGGGCTTTCCGGGTGGGCTGGGTGATCGCGGATCGCAGCTTCCTGCTCGAGGCATTCTCTTGGCCCACGGGAGAAGCCCCCAGGAAGCAGAGCTGGTGGCGCCTGTGGGCGCCGCGCCTCCTCCCCTGCTTGCGGAAGGGGCCTGGCCTCCCTGGGTGCCCACAGCCCCTTTACCTGTTCGGGGGCGGGGGTCGCACAGGTTGGTCTTCTCTGTCCCAGGTTCTCCCCGGGGTTGAGTACGTGTACAGAAGCGTGCACACATGTTATGGGTCCAGCTCGGTGGACGCTCACGATACAGCCGTGCCGGGAAGCCCCTGCCCCGTCCTCCAGCCACCGCCCAGATGGCCGTGCTCAGCCTCCGGAGGGCGTGGCCTCGCCGCGTGCTCCTGGACTGTGCAGTGCCCACAGCCGCTGCTTCCTCCCGGGAAAGCGCCCCCCTGCCAGCGATGGCGTCTGCTGGTGAGCTTGCTGGTGCTCCAGCACAGCTGCCTCGCGGCGCTCCAGCGGAGGCCGGTTTGCACCCTCCCCCAGGGGCGGGGGCGTCCCAGCCACCCCGGTTCTGGGCGTTTTGTCTGATTAGCCTTTCTGGTGTGGGTTGAGCGGGTCTGCTTCCCGCGTGGTGGCCGCAGCCGTGGAGCGCTGTTCCTGGGTGCGCTGGCCACTCCGATGCCCTTGTCTGGGAAGGGTCTGTGCAAGTCTTTGCCCGCTTTCCTGTCAGAGGTGCCATTTCCTTCCTGCTGAGGTGCACCCCAGATCCTTCACCAGGTCCACAGACGTCAAGCGTCTCCCCCTCCGCGGGCTGAGTGCTGTTCTTTTAATGGTGTCTTTTAAAGAACGAGGTTCCTGATTGCAATATGTCCACTTTCTTTTTAAAAATGTTTATTGCCCTTTGTATCGTGTTTAGGAATCTGCTTCAAGGTCAGGGGGACGTTTTCCTGTGTGTTCTTCTGAAAGTTTAATTTGCCTTTCACCTCTCCGTCTGCGCTGGTCTGGAGCTGATGTTTGGTGTGGTGTGAGGCTCAGGTCGAGATAAATTTTCTCCAGGTGCCCATTTATCTGGCAAGACCACCCTTCCCTACTGCGATGGCCTGCTTTTTTTTTTCTTGGTAATATCTTTATTAAGATGCATCTCACGTACTACACAATGCATCTATCTAAATTGCACAAATTTATAGATATGTGTGACTATGACCACAGTCAATTTTAGAACATTTTCATTTTCTCAAAAAGATATTCTCCCGCTTAGTTTTCACCCCTGCCTTTCACCCCCACCCCTCAGCCCTAGGCAGCCAGGAATCTGCCTTTGTTTCTCTAGGTGTGCAGCCATTAGTAGGGGCTTATTTCACTCGGCATGTGTTCAGGGTCTGTCCATGCTGTAGCGTGTGGCAGCACCTTATTCCTTTTATGGTCTCTAATGCTCTTTGTGTTATCGGCCACATTTTGTCCTTCACCTGTGGATGGACATTCAAGTTGTTTCACCTTTGATCATTACGAATAACGCTGCTGTCAACATTCGTGTACAGGTTTTTGTCTGAACTTCTGTTTTCAGTTTTCTCGGGTATGTACCTAGGAGTGGAATTGCTGGTCTCATGGAAATTCTGTTAAACTTTTGAGGAACCACCAGCCTGTAGTCTAAAGTGGCTACACCTTTTTACATTCACACAAGCAATGTACGAAGGTTCCCATTTCTCCACATCCTCACCAACACTTGTTACTATCTTTCTTTTTTCTTCTAGTTATCCTAGTGAACGTGAGGTGGTCTCCCATTGTGGTTTCGATTTGCATTTTCCTGATGGCTAATGACAATCGAGCATCTTTTCATGTGCTTATTGGCCATTTGTCTTTCTTCTTTGGAGAAATCTCAGCAGGTCCTTTGTCCATTTTTTAATTGAGTTGTCTTTTTATTGAGTGTATTTTGTGTGTTCTGAATACAACTCCCTTATCACCTGCATGATTTGCAGATGTTTCCTCTGGTGTCCCTCGAAGCACGAATGCTCTTAATTTTGGTGAAGTCTAACTTATCTATTTTGTTGCTGCTCAGGCTTTTGGTGTCGTGTCTAGGAAACCCATTGCCAAATACAAGCTCCGGGAGGTCCTCTCTGTCTCCTCCTGAGAATGTTCTAGTTTAGTCGCTCTTTGCTCCAGTCTGCCTGAGCTTTCGTGTACGGTGGGAGCTGGGAGGGCCGGCTTCACGCTGTTGGCACGTGGGGGCTTGGACCCTTCGTTCCTCACCTCCACCCTTCTCTGTGCTCCACCAGGGGCCAGTACCTGGACTATGGAAAGGAAGAAGTGGAGGCCCAGCCACGGCAGTGGAAGAAATACGACTTCCACTATGACAACGTACTCTGGGCCCTGCTGGCGCTGTTCACCGTGTCCACGGGAGAGGGGCGGCCCATGTGAGTGGCCCCTGCTCGTCCTGGCTGGGCAGGCTGGGCAGGGAGGCCCAGGACCCGCATCTGTCCTCGTGGCTGTTACTCCGCAAACGTGCCTTGGGCGTCATATGCACAGGGGCTGGGGACTCAGCATCAGATGAGGCATGGTGCTATCCTCCAGGAGTCAACAGCCTGTGGAGAGGAGATTAGCCTAGAGAGGACAGCAGAGAGGGTCCTGTCCAGGCAGCGGAGGTCAGAGGGAGGTGGGCGCCTTGGGCGTCCCAGTGCGAGGGGTGGGCTGGGCGTGAGCTGGACGGCCTGGGTGTGAGTGGGCAGTGCTGAGCCTCTTTCACCCTGAGGCCGTCCCCCTTGGAGTCCCCCTACAGCCTGAGAAGAAGCCCTGTGGGGCAGGGTCTAGCCCCTGGGCTCTGTCTCCCTCTCCCCCGCTCTCTGGCCTCAGGCGCAGAAGCAGGTCCTGGCTCCACCCCTGCAGTGCACCTTGGCCCAGGGCTGAGTCCCCTGGGCCCCCTGAAGCTTTGCTCCCGCACAGGGTGCTGAAGCACTCCGTGGACGCCACCTACGAGGAGCAGGGGCCGAGCCCTGGGTACCGCATGGAGCTGTCCATCTTCTATGTCGTCTACTTCGTGGTCTTCCCCTTCTTCTTCGTCAGCATCTTTGTGGCCTTGATCATCATCACGTTCCAGGAGCAGGGGGACAAGGTGATGTCCGAGTGCAGCCTGGAGAAAAACGAGGTACGCAGCCGATTCCCGCCCACGGCAGGAAGGCCTGTCCATGTTCCTTCTGCACAGGGTTTGCTGCTGCCACTGCTGCCCAGGGCAGGGACCCGCCCGAGCCCAGCCAGGGCTGGCGCGAGGCCAGGCGAGGCGGTGCCGCGTTCATGCCCGGCGTTTCCTGCCTTCTCCCTGCGCAGAGGGCTTGCATCAACTTCACCATCAGCGCCAAGCCCCTGACGCGGTACATGCCTCACAACAAGTGGTCGTTCCAGTACAAGACGTGGACGTTCGTGGTGTCCCCGCCCCTCGAGTACTTCATAATGGCCATGATCGTGCTCAACACGGTTGTGCTGATGATGAAGGTGCGTGGGGTGGGGGGCGGGTGCAGCCTCCTCCTGGCCCTGCAGCCCCGCCCCGGGGCCATGGCTGGGAGAAGGGGGAGAGCAGGAGGGGGAGGTCCTGGGGCTGCGCCGGTGGCCAACTGCGCTCGCTCCCCGGCAGTTTTACGGTGCTCCTGATGAGTACAAGGTGATGCTGAAGTGCCTGAACATCACGTTCACATCCATGTTCTCGATGGAGTGCGCGCTGAAGATCGTGGCCTTCGGCGTGCTGGTGCGTGGCCGGCTCCTCTGCCTCCAGGGTGGCCTGTGCGGGGGTGCGGCGTGCTCGCAATTGGAGCTGCGTTTCCCTGAGCCCCTGAGGTCACGGGTACAGGGGCCCCGGCTCGGCCCCCAGCCCGGCTCCCAAGCGGCAGGCTAGGCCGCTCTCTCCTCTCCTCTCTGGAGCACATGGCTCGCGGTCCTGCTCCTGCCAGGCCCAGCAGTGCCTCGTGTTCTCCCACCTGGGGCGGCGCACCCAGCTTTACTGAGAGTCCCCCGCCCTCGTCCCTCCCTGATGCAGGGCTGCCAGTGGCTGTCTTCTTGCCTGGCGGAGCCTCTGCCCACCACTGACTCTAACTGCCCTTCTTTCTCTCCAGAACTATTTGAGAGATGCCTGGAACGTCTTTGACTTTGTCACTGTGTTGGGAAGTATTACTGATACTTTAGTAACAGAGATTGCGGTAAGTAGCATCTCCTGTCCCCTCCAGTGCCCCAAAGCAGGTTCCTTCTGGAAGTCCTTCCCCTGGACCTGAGAGTGCTGGCACTGCTCTCTGGGAGTTGAGTCAGAGGTGCTCTTCCCGGGATAGCAAGGTGTTTCCCACCTGGTCTGCCAGGCTGTGGGCTGGGAGTCACCTGGGAGCTCAGTGGCCAGACTGACCAGGAATGTGTGTGCTTTAATTTATATAAATCTAATAACTTAACATTAAAAAATACATGAACTGAAACCAGTAAAATTTAGAATATTTTAAAATGTCAGGCTTATTTAAATATATATATAAAGCACATCCCCAACAACTAGAGCTGCTCATTCTCATCAAACATGTGTATTAGTTTTGGAAACTGACCAAGTGCTAGTATATAAATTAGTCTCAACAAATTTCAAAGAATATGATTCATAAAACAATACTCTTTGAGTACAAGGCATTATGTTGGGTTCCCTTAGCAGAAAAACTCCTCTGTTTGGTCTTAGTTTGAATACCCCAGGAGCAGACACTGAGAGGAGGGCCAATGTGAAAGTGCTGCCAGCAAAAGCCATCAGGGGGCTGGGAAGGGGACCTGACGGAACAGCAGTGTCCACAGGGCTAGGATGGGCCATGCCTCAGGGCTGCCTTGCAGTCCTGGGGACGGGCTGTGTGGGGCGTCGCACCTCCAGCGCAGGTGCGGCAGGAGCTGGAAGGCGGCTCATCGCCTTCTCTAGGAGGGAGGCGTGCTGGGCACGGCTGGTGAGAGGGACCAAGGCCCTGCCGCTGCGTGCTCACCATCTCGTTTCTCCACCGCCCTTTCTGGGGTCCCCGACCCTGGGCCCACCCTCTTGCTGCTCTCCCTGCCTGGCGAGGCGACACAGAGCGTCCTGCCTTCACGGTGGCTGCTGCCACGGCCGTCACAGTCAAAGCTCAGCAAACCCCCAGGTTCCGGACAGACTTCTCCCCACCCTGTGAGGAGCAGAGCCTCTGCGCCTCCACAGTAAGCAGGGCCGAGGTCTCTGGCCGGTGCGGCATCTGTTGGCTCCACCTGCTGGTGTCTGCCACACAGACCCCAAAATGGCCAGGGGGCAGCCGTGGCTCTCGGCATGCCCAGGTGAGAGTGCCCCCACCTTGGCACCCAGCCCACCTGCCACGCCTCAAGGTGAGGGCCTGAGGAGCACCGAGTCCACGGGCCCTTGGTTCCCGGGTCCTGTGCGTCTTCCTGGCGGGCACCTGGCAATGCTCGCTGACCGCTAGTTCACAGTTAAGGATGGCCCCCCAGCCCCACAGGCCCAGGCCGGCGTTTGATCTGTGCCGTGAGGGGCCGTGCAGCACTTGCTCAGCCTGCAGCTTCGGAGCCACGTGCTACGTGGCGACACCGGGGGACTGTGGTCGTGTGCTGCCTTGGCAGCTACCTGGCTGACCCTGCCTTGATCAGAAGAGGCAGACCCCCACCCGGAATGCGTGCAGCTCCCAGGAGAGAAAAACCAGGGCCCTTTCCAGTGGAAAGGGCAGCAGTGTCATCCACGTTACACCAAGGCCTGGTCCGTGACCTCAAGGCACCGCAGAGAGGCTGGTCTCGAGCTCTGCTCACGGAGGCTGGAGGTTCAGCAGCCACCCGGCTGGGTCAGCCTTGCCGAGAGGGAGCTCAGGCGGTGTCTCCCTCTCGGCCACCATGCCCATGCCATCCATGGGGCCACGGCGCATATCTGCACACTCAGTGTCTGCTCCCAAGGCCCGTCCATCTTCCCTGAACCTCGCCAAGGCTTCCATCTCGCTCCCGCTGGGCCCTGGCCTGCCTTCTGCCCCTGCCTGGGAGTTCTGCATGTCTTTACCGCAGGCACCTTCTTCCTGCATGTGTGGCCAGCCAGGTGCACTGCCCAGGGCTCTGCCTCCCCTCTGCCTTCCGGGGCCATCTCTGTGTGGGGCTCTGTGAGGCTGGCATGTCATCAACCAGGTCTCAGGCTTCCTTCCAGTGTGGGCCCTCCATGCAGGGATGGGGGTTGAGCTGAGGAAGAGACAGGAAGGTGGCAGAGGCGAGTGGCAAGTCCTGGACTGCCCGCCATGTGCCCGTCCTGGAAGCACTGTTTCCACAGCCGGCTGGGTGCTGTGGGGCCTGGCAGCACACTGCTCATGGGAGACGCTCTGGTGCCGTAGACCCTTGATGGCTCACATCGGACACGCAGTCTCTCTGGGGCCCAGGACCAGGCCAGGAGTGGCCCCTCTCACTGGTGATTCTTGTCTGCACATGGTGTGGCCTTGCTCCAGAATCCTGGGTGTCTGCACTCTGATTTTTCCCTGGGGGCTTTCCAGGGACTCCAAACAGCATCCTCGTCTACATGGATACCTATAGCACCATGGGAGCTGTCAGTCGTGTGCCCTAAGAGGCAGGGCCGCTAGCACTGCAGCCTGGATCTTCTAGAGAGCCCTCTCTTGTTCTGAGGAGCTTGGTGAGTCACCTGATAAATGGGTCACAAAAGCATTTCCAAAATGGTGTATTCTACCTTCTAAGCCCAAAGAAGCCCACCAAGAGCAGGAAGTGAGAAGTGCAGTAGCTTGTCTTTTACCTTGGGGTGCATGCTCTAATAGACTGCTGGACCCCTGGAGACTGACGTGGCAAGCCCATGAATCTTTGTAGGATGTATCCTCTGTGTGCTGGAGGACATGTGACCTACCAGGGCATCAGGTCCAGTTAACATAACATCACCAATAGAGTGGACCAGTGTCACGTTCTGCAGAAGGTCCAGATGATCCAGCTCCCTTTGGATTGTGCTATGACAGGGCAAGACCGTGAGTGTGCACTGCAGTGACAGAAAATTTTCTGATCCTCCTTGATGATGGGTATTGAAAAGAATGGGCTCACCAGAGCA
This sequence comes from Tolypeutes matacus, assembly GCA_026826555.1. Classification (NCBI taxonomy): domain Eukaryota; kingdom Metazoa; phylum Chordata; class Mammalia; order Cingulata; family Chlamyphoridae; genus Tolypeutes; species Tolypeutes matacus. The sequence goes on along the minus strand of JAKSZT010050748.1, from coordinate 54,187 downwards.
GTAGCTCTATGTATAGTTCCAGAAGCTGAATGGATCTGTTCTACTGAAGATATCAAATCTGGACCAGCAACTGGGGTTGGAGTTTGTTTCAGTTGATAGTAATCCATTGTCATCCATCGTGATCAGGAATTTCTTTCAGGAGCCACACTGGTGAGTTAAATGGGGATGAGACGTAGGCCACTACCCCTATATCTTTTAGGCCTTTGAGGTATCTCTGCCATTCCGTACAGGATTCACCATGCTTGTGATATATGGTTTTGGCTATAGGGGGTGGTGTCTACTTGCTCTTTCCTATTATGATGGCTCTTAATCCACATGTCCAGGAATCATTGTAGAGCATCCTGTCCATGACTGAGTTAATCTGTCCTGAAGAAACACACAGGGGCTAAGCAGATGAACTCCAGCTGTGATCCGGGGCCCATGGCCCCCCTCCCCCCAGGTGACGGACCTGGGCCAGGGATTCGCTTAGGACCCAGCCCCACATGCCCACACTCTGTCAGGGAGCCATGGTAACATTTCAGTCCCCTGGTATCAATGTTAGCTTGGAACTGGCATCCATCAGCTTTCAAAATGTCTAGGGAGTCTTCTTTCTCCAATGTACAGTTTCCTGAGTAAATGATTTAGATCTCTTTGGGGAGGGATTTGGGGAATCACTGCTGTGTATTCTTCCTGTAGTGTTGCAGGAACCTGATCTATATTTATAAACTGTGGGCTCTGGTTCTGAGAACTGACTCTGGTCTTGAAACTGGGAAAGAGATTGTGTGTTTCCATTGGGGTGGCTGACATCAGCTCATCCATTCTGGTTATTTTTTATTTTTATTTTTATTTTTTTAAAGATTTTATTTATTCATTCATCTATCCCCCCCTTGCTGCCTGCGCTCGCCGGGCCAGCCAACCACGCCATGCGGGCGGGCCCGCCCCCACCAGGAGGCCCCGGGAACCGAACCCGGGGCCCCCCACATGGCAAACGGGAGCCCCACCGATTGAGCCACAGCCGCCCCCCCATTCTGGTTATTTTTTATTGTATATCAAGCAATATCCTTCTTGGCCTCCCATTTGTCTTGCCTCTTGGTCTCCATGGTCTGTTAGCTATCACCACAGACCCTTGTAAGTCAGGACTGGTTGCCATTTTGACCTTGCTGCCCTTTGTGGTAGTTCCATCCAACTAGGTTATGGATACTTTCCTACCGCCCTTTGCAATTCGGGGCTCCTGTCTTCCCTGAGGAAGTCCTGTCCATGGCAGTGTCTCCCTTCAGTCCTGGCCTGCAGAAGATAGCTATCACTGAGCTTCTGAGTGATTCCTGTACCCTCCTCCCCAAATTGTTCTGGTTGTTGTCATTGCTAGGAAAATTGTCCTCTAGTGGGCATATGAATCTTACATGAGAGATCCTTTCTAGCATTCTCACTATTCCGAGTCTTTTGAGCCCTAATTTAATATCTTCCAAGGCATTCTGGCATCTCCACCTCATTTAATTTGGACTCTGATTTTTCCAAGCCTCAGGGAGCCATCCCAGTGGTGTAAAGGACCTGCCCACATCATCCAGCACCTTCTAGAAATATTCCCAGGCACTTCTTGTTCTTGCCTATCATGTACTAGTCATGTTCTGTTGCTCCTTCATTGCATAAACATCTTTTTTTTCCTTTAACAGGGCCACTGCTCACCCATTCAGGCTATGCGGAGGCCCTAGTTATGGGCCTGGTGGCCAGGAGGGGAGGGAGGTGGCTCTTGAAGAGGGCAAGGGCCACCTTGCAAGGCATTGACTGTACTTTTGGCTCCTGCGTGGTGTTCAGGTAAAAGGTGAAATCCTCTGGCGAGATAGGACCACTCTTGTAGGCCCAGTGGGCTCAAGAAATTCTTTCAGCTCCACGTTTGGGGCACATCCACACTGGCACTCCTCTTCCAGGTGTCAGGGCCCCACTCTGTCCCTATAGCACTCTGACTTTAGTGTAAGGCTTGCCAAGCCTTCTCTGTAGCCCTGCTCCTCGCCATCAAACCCCAGGCCTGGTCTTCAGCACAGCCCACCTCTGTCTTTATCCACTGCCATGGAGGCCTCTGAAATCACATTTACTCTGTTTTGTTGTTGTTGTTGTTCTACTGTAATAATTTTTTAAAACTTATTGAAGTTTACCACTCATACATAAACATACATAAACAATAAGTGCATAGTAATAGTTGTGAACTTACAAACATCATACAGGGCTCTCGTACCTCACCCTACCACCAATACCTTGCATTGTTCTGAAACATTTTTAATGATTAAAGAGCATCCTCAAATTATTACTACTAACCAAAGTATTTTCCCACAACCCACCCTATTATCATTTTTTTTTAAAGGTTTATTTATTTACTTTATCCATTTTAACCCCCCCCCTTCCCCATTTGCTGTTTTGTGTCCATTCGCTGGACCATTCTCTGTGTCTGTTTCCTGCCATCTCTTCTCATCCTCCTCCTCCAGTCTTCACCAGGATTCGATCCTGGAGACCTCCGATGTAGGAGAGAGATGTTCTGCCATCTGTACCACCCTGGTTCCTGGTTTTCGGAGGCTTCGGAGCATCTCGTCGTGTCTCTCCCCTGCGTCTCTCTCCTGTTACGTCATCATCTTGCTGCATGGCTCCCAGGGCCTGGTGGCTCACCGGCACACAGAGCCTGGCAGCCCATGCACCTTCTATATATATATATATATTTTTTTTATTTTACCGGGAGGTTCCGGGGATCGAACCCAGGTCCCTCCATATGGCAGACGGACGCCCAACCATTTGAGCCACATCCGCCCCCTATTATTATCATTTTTAAAACATAATTTATACATGAACATATTTAAACAATAAGTGTATAGTAAAAGTTGTGAACTTACAAAGCAAACATTCATAACATCATACAGGGGTCACATATATCAACCCTTCACCAACCCCTTGCATTATCGTGAGACGTTTGTTACAAATTATGAAAGAATATTGTCAAAATGTTACTAATTACCGTCCTTATTTTATGTTTGGTGTATTTTTCCCCCAACCCATCCTATTATTATTTTTTAAATATATTTTTATGAAAGAAGTTGTAAACTTACAAAACAATCATGCACATGTGCAGAATTCCCAAACAACACCCCTCTATCAACACACCACACCCCAGTGGAATATTTGTTACAGATTATGAAATATGTCATCCCGTTATTACCAGGTCCACTGTGTACATTTGGCACACATTTTCCATTCTCCCCTATCATCAACACAGTACATCTTTGGCATAGATGCAAGAATATTACATTATTACTGTTAACCACACTCCATAGGTCACTCCAGTTGTATTTTTCCCATGCTTATCCATATTCCCACCTCCCTGCAATACTGATGTACATCTGCTCTAGTTCACAAAGGACACTCTTGCATCTGTACCATCAACCACTATTCTCATCCACCTCTGGTTTTCCTGTGCTATTCAGTCCCTAGATTATTCTCCAGCTTTCTGTCAATTGGCATTTACATCCCTAGACTATCCTTTTCAGCCACATCCCCATTTATAGACCAGCTGTTACTCACTCTAATGTGTTACCATCAACTCTGTACGTTTCCACACTTTTACAGTAAAGCTAATTAAAACTTTACATACATTAAATATCAGTAGTCCATCTCAGTCCTCCTCTTATCTCCTTTAAAAATTCTGTTTGTCTTTGGATTTTGACATTCTGATTAGTATGTGTCTCGGAGTTGGTCTATTAGGATTTTTTTCAGGTGGGAGTACATCATGCTTCTTGGACATGGATATCTATGTCCTTCAATAGGGTTGGGAAATTTTCTACCATTATTTCTTTTTTTTTTTTTTTTTTTTTAAGATTTTATTTATTTATTCATTTATCCCCCCCTTGCTGCTCGTGCTCGCTGGGTCAGCCAACCACGCCGTGCGGGCGGGCCTGCCTTCACCAGGAGGCCCTGGGAACCGAACCCGGGGCCTCCCGTATGGCAAACGGGAGCCCTACTGATTGAGCCACAGCCGCCTCCCCTACCATTATTTCTTCACATATTCCTTCTGCCCCTTTTCCCTTCTCTTCTCTTTCTGGGACACTCATGAAACATATGTTTGTACATCTCTTGCTGTCCTTTAGTTCCCTGAAACCTTGTTCTAGTTTTTCCAATCTTTTCTTCATCTGTTCTTTTGTATGTTTACTTTCAGAGGCCATTTCTTCAAGCTCACCAATTCTTTCTTCTGCATCCACAAATTTCATTTATTGTACCTTTCATTCCCATAAGATCTGCTATTTTTCTATGTATACTTTCAAATTCTCCTTTGTGCTCATCCAATGTCTTCTTAATATCCTTAATTTCTTTAGCCATCTCATTGAATTTATTAAGGAAATGTGTTTGAACATCTATGATTAGTTGTCTCAACTCCTTTATGTCATCTGGAGGCTTGTCTTGTTCCTTTAACTGGGCCATATCTTCCTGTTTCTTGGTGTGGATTGTAATTTTTTGTTGGTGTCTTGGCATCTGGCTTACTAGAGTATTTATTCTGGGTGCAGTTTTTCTCTTTAGTTTAGGGCTTCCTGCCCTTCTCCCTTGCTGGTTGTGTAATAGGAGCCAAGGTTGTAGTTGGTGCTATAAGCTGTGGAGGCTCAAGCTGCCTTCCCTTATTGCCCCAAGGACCAGTGAAGCTTCTCCAAACTTTCTCCTTTGCCAGGGGTAGGGACAGAGCCACAGCTGTGTGGAATAATCCAAATCATGCAGGCCTAGACTGTAGTTGCCCAGAGAGACTGATGAAGCTTCACACCCCTTTCTCCCCTACCTGGGGCAGGGATGGAGCTGCAGGTGTGGGCAGCAATCTGTGCAGTGCAGGTCCAAGATGACTACAGTTGCCCTTGTAGACTTCCAATTATTCCGTTTGTGCCAGCTAAATGTACCTGCAGTTACCTGGGTAGGCTGGTGCAGGGCCTGCCAGCTTCCTCCCTGCTAGAACCAGGGCTAAAGCCTAGCCAGGGCTGCAGGCCAATCTGGGTGAAAGAAACTGGTCTCAGCCGTCACTGTGATTTTCAGTCAGCCTGGCTTCCCCTCATGCTGGAGGTGGAGTCAAAATGGCGGCTACCGGCCTCCTTCTGACTTGGACAGGCTCAAACTTCAGCTATTCTTAGGGTAATACTTTAGCCAGCCAAATTTACTAATCAGTAGCTGAAGTTGGTGCCCAACCGCTTCTTCCTCCCCTGTTTTGGGAAGTGGAGTTTCTATTCCTGCCACAGAACAGCTCCCGAGGCAGCTTGTGCCTCCAGTGGAGGATGGGCACTGGCCTCCATGGTGTGGAGCGCTCTACTTATGAATCTTCTCTGCAGATGGGCAGTTTCCTCCTTCCATTCTTTCAAGGGTGTTGCAGGATGCACTTCTGGTCTCCTGGAGCCCCCAAACAAGTGCTCTAGATAGCTCTGGGTGATGACCAACTGCCCTGTAGGAGGAACTGATTCTCAGAGCTCTTTACTCTGCCACCATCTTGCTGGTTGTCTCTGTACTCTGTTTTGATAATTGGAAACTTAAGCTTGTTATATTTATTCAGAGCATCAGTGACAATAACAGTCAACCAACTCCACAGTCCTTGTAGTTATTTTCCCCTTATCTTGTGAATGCTAATGACATTGTGTAAGCCAGTGCATCTCTTCCACCTGCATCTCATCGAAATTCACGAAGGTGAGAATATCAGCAACGTTAACATTACAGCAGGCCAGAAGTTATCGTCACCTCACTTACCACCAACATTGGAGAATCCGGCCAGCGAGCGCGACTCTCTGAGGGTCCCATCCCAAGAGTCTGCTTCCAAGTGACCACACCCAATGCCAACTATCGTAGGTTGGGTTATCCAGGAGTATAACCTGTGATCTGAAAATGACTCATTAGGAAATGTTCCCAGAAAAACCACGTTGAGGAATAGGGAGTTTGGATCTGGAAGGGAAAGAAGACAAGTAGAGATGTCAGTACCAAGCGTGTTCCATGGAGTGAAACTTTGTCTCGTTCCTGCAGAGTAGCTCTGGGAGTAATGTGGATCCCACATCAGAATCACCTCAACCAGGGGCAAGAGAACGACAACCTCGATACACCCACAGGCAAAGCAGGTTCTGGCAGCCTGTGGGAACCCTTGCACCTGAGACACAAGTGCTGCCACTGTGAGTGAAAGCACGTGGCAACCTGGATGGACAAAATTGTAAAGGGACCAGAGGGGAAGTGGGCAAGGCACCAACAGTACCTCTCAAGGGAAAAACTTCTGAATCAGTCATGGGTCAAAAATGAAGTGATGGAAATTAGAAAATGTGATTAAAGGATAATGAAAATAGTCTATGGTATTTTACCAAAAACTCATGGAATACAGCCAAAGCAGTATTTAGAAATTTACAGCCTTAAATGTAAATTTAAGAAGAAAGTGAAAATTAATGAATTGACTCTAACTTAAGAAGTTAGAAAAAGAGCAGCAGAGTAAGCGTACAGAAAGTAGAAGGAAGCATAAGAATAGAAATTATGGAATTAGAAAACAAAAATCCAGTATAAAAAGCAAACAGAGTCTGAAGTCGGTTCTTTAAAGACTTAAAAATTAACATGTCTGGCAAGATTGATCAAAGGATGATCAGATTAGCAAAACAAGGCTGGAGGAAGAAGTCATGACTCTAGACATGGGAGAGATTAAAAAATAGCAGTAGAATATTTTGAACAACTTTGTGTTAATACATTTTAAAATGTAGGTGAAATAGATAAATTACTAGAAAAATATAAATGACTAAATCTGATAGAAGAAGAGACAGAAAACCTGAATAGTCCTTTATTAAAAGTTGAGTCAATAAACTATCTTCCTGTAAAGAAAACACCAGATTCTAATAATTTTACAGATTAAAGCTTCTACCTAAAATATGAGTAAAGATAATTTCAATGTAAACAAATTCTTCCAGAGATTGGAAAATGAGTGAAAATTCCCTAACTAATTTTATGAGGCTAGTATAATATTGACACCAAAGTTAGAGAAAGGATAGTATAAGAAAGGAAGTCATAGCCCACTCTCACTCATGACTGTAAATGCCAAATCCTAAATATTATTTAATGTCAAACAAGAAATGACAAACTGAGCTGTAAAGCAACAAAAGCATTTATTTGGAGTCTTAGAACTGCAATTTGGGGAGCACAGATTCAGGTAGCAACCCAAACTATGTCCTGTCTTGGGGCCTCCAAGCAAGGGTTTTAAGGAAAAAGATTATATAAGTTGTTTGTAAAGAATTATTAATGGCGGATATTTGGGTCTTTCCAAATGTCCTTCAAGTTAGTTTTCTGATTTCTTTATCTTATAGTTGCTTCATAGAGTCCAGATTTCCTCAGAAACAGCATTGCTTTCAGTTCTGCATACCATGGCAGTTTGTGATATCTGGCTGAGATGTGCATAAGAGTAACTTCCTGAATGGCCTCCCGAATCCATTTTAAATCTCCTAGCCATTGTAACTGTATTGTTTTATCTCCTTTCTCATAAGTAAACCAGAGCCAACAGTGTACCCAAAAGAGTACTACAGTTGGGGAATGGATGTGGCTCAAGCAGTGGAGTGCCTGCTTCCCACATGGGAGGTCCTGGGTTTGGTTCCCGGTGCCTCCTAAAAACAAAAACAAACAACAAGCAAAACAAACGAAAAACCAACTCAGGGATGCCAATGTAGCTCAGTGGTTGAGCACCGGCTTCCCACATAAGAGGTCCCGGGTTCAATCCCTGGCCCCGGTGCCTCAAAAAAAAAAAAAAAGTAACACAGTTAGGATTTATTCCTGGAATAAAAGGATGATTCCACATCAGAAATTCTATTAATATCATTTACAAGAACAGATCTAAGGAGACTATTAATCTGACAATTTCAATGGATGCACAGAAGACACTCCATAAAATTCAAAATTTACTCATAATAAGAACTGTCAGAAATCTAGGGATCATTATCTTGAGAAAATATCTACAAAAAATCCTATGTAATAATCGTATATAGTGATACAATTTGGAAAGAAATCCCTTAGGATCAGAAAAGGACGGTGATGCTTATTACCGCTACTTCTTTTCCACACTGACCTTGAGGGCCTGGCCAGTGCAGTGGGTCGGATGTCAGCACCATGACGGCAGGGGATTTGACTGTTTTATGTACTACCACTTTGTAGGTATTCAGTACACGCTTCCTGAATGAATAGGACAAGAAAAAAATATTTAAGCATGAGAAAGGGAATAAGCAAAACTGTGGCTATTCACAGATAGCTTTAGATTCTATGGATAAAACCTAGAATAATCTAAAACTAATTCAGCCAGGTTACTGGATCTAAGATTACTTGAGTAAGTCAATTGCATTTCTTTACATCAGCAATCCTGACAATAAGCCTCATAAAATATGTCTGGAGATCTTTATGCAGAAAATTACTAAACTTTATTGAAAGATATTAAAGACTGAAATAGTTGGAGTTACATCCCATGTTAATTGCTAAGTAGTGGCAATTTCATACAGATGTTGATTTCTCCCAAATTGATCTATAGAGTCAATCCAGTTCCAGTAGAAATACCAGTGATGTGTGTGTGTGTGTGTTGGAACCTGACAAACCGTTTCTTAAATTTATAAGAGCAAAGGTCCAAGAAGAATCAAGATACCTAAGAATAAGGTGTGGCTGAGGTGGCAGGAGGGTCACGTGTCTGACTAGTGATACGGTTATTGTCCAGCTATGATAACTAAGTCCATGTGGCATCAGCACAGCAGTGGAAGGGACCGAGAGCCTAGAAACAGGTTCATACGTTTATGGAAACTTGGCGTGTGACCATACTGGACAGCAGCTGAGTGATGTGGGTGATCAGTGTTAGGAAGAAAAGAGTTTGGATCTTAGTTCATTCTGTTGCCGGATCATCAGCCTGATGCTGGTGACGTCAGGATTTGAGAGAAAGAAACACTATTGCATAGTGCAAGCGAGGAGAATAGGAGGAAATTCTCAGATCGATTCTCCTTGAATTGGAGAAACTTTGGGTTTTTATGAAAATTAAACAAAGAAGGGTGGGGATAGTGACAGTTGGGATGTTAAGGGATATTGATTGATTTGTTTACTCAGAAGTGGCTGGCTGGGGTAAGCATCAGGTTACAGGTTACAAATGGGTCGTAAATTACTTAATTAACCTCCATTAGGAACTGACAAGGTTTGGCTTGGGTGATTCATAAGGTTGTAAATAGTTCAATCCACATAAGATAATGAATAGTGAGAACTGAGCTAGATGTTTGTAAATTCCTTAGACAGGGGCTGTTAAGAGTTGACTAACTCCAGCTCAGGCATTGTTTCTAGGTAAAGATTATGCAGTTATAAAAATAAAATATAGCTTTAGAATCAAAGAAATAAGTTCCAGACATTTGTCTCTAGCTGCTTTAAAAGTTAACATACACCAAAGCCACAATTGCAGTGAGTGAGTCATTCTACATTATACTAAAAGGAAGAAATCCTCTGTATAATTCAGTGACTTTAGTTATTTGTTAATTCTCAGTACTCAGTTCCAGTTCCATTCACCAAAAATCAATTTCAGATGGATGAAAGACTCGAATATACAAGGCAAAGCATTAAAACTCTTAGAAGAAAACACAGATTATCTTTAAGCCTGATTTTTAAAGTAAAACATAAAATGCACTCACCATTACTAAAACAAAATAAAACTACAAAATTAATAGTTTCTGCTCACCAAAAGAATGAAAAGCCAATCCATGAACAAAGAGAAGATGCATGCATCATATTCCTTCATGTGGGCATTTAAAGATTTCATGGATTGTGGTAAACCTGCTGGGCACTATTCTAAGTGCTGGGACAAAAGGGAGAAAGACCTCTGCTTCTAGGAAAGACAGTGTATTAGTCAGCCAAAGGGGTGCTAATGTGAAATACCAAAAATGGGTTGGTCTTTATAAAGGGTATTTATTTGGGGTAGAAGTCCACAGATACCAGGCCATAAAGCATTAAGTTTCTTCTCTCACCACAGTCCATTGCCACGTGTTAGAGCAAGACAGCTGCAGGCGTTTGCCAGGGTTCAGGCTTCTGGGGTTCCTCTCTTCCCGGGGCTGCGTTTCTCTCCGGGCTTAGCTCCTGTTTCCTCCGCAAGGTCAGCTGTAGACGATCAGGTGAACGGCTTGCTTCTCTTCTCCTGGGGCCTTCTTTCCAACATCCAAACTGCTTCTCAAAAGACTGCTTCAACTGTCCTTTGCCTTGCCTTTTATATTCAATTCCCCACTCACCAAGGGGTGGGGCTCAATGCCCTAATTCTAACCTAATCATGCCCAGATTAACAGATCAGTTTACAAGCATGATTCAATTATATTTTTGGAATTCATAATTACATCAAACTGCCACAGACAGTAAAACACACAGGTTCTTAGTAGCAAGTGCTAAGGAGTAAGCAAAGCAGAGAAGGGGTATGAGAGGTGGGCAAGCATGTCTGGGCTGCAGATAGGCTGGCCAGAGAGAGCTCACGGAGCAGGCACAGTCTCTTGGCAGCTCGGAAGCCAAGCAGAGGAGCCCTGGGGAAGAGCAGTGCTGGCTGAGGGATCCCTGGGGCCTCTGTGAGGAAACATCTGTCACAGCAAACAGGGAGGTAAGGCTGAGGGCAGAGAGAAGAAAGAGTTGCAGTCAGAGGAAGACTCTGGCTTTCCTTTGGAGAGAGAGAGGAGCCTTTAGAGACTTTGGTGAGGTGATCTGACTTTCCTTTTAAGAGAATCCCCTGGGCTGCTCTGTCCCAGGAGCAGAACAAGGGAAAGTGAGATGAGGAACGGGAGGCAGCCTGAGAAAGGTGAGTGATGACATAATTCACCCTATGGTGATGGAGCTCTGAGAGCCAGGGTAGAACACGAGCCACAGACCTTCCTCCAAGCTGCACTGGTGCGGTTTTCCCCAGTTGCCCACTGGTTAAAGGCTGCTGGGAAGGGTGGGCAGAGAATGTTAATTCTCTGGCATTTCTGGCCTGTCTTGGGAAAGCCCTCAGGAAAAAGATGTCAGTGAGGCACTGGGTGTTGGGATTAAAATGCTCAGGCATGTGGGTGGGACAAGATTACTGGCAGCTTGGACTAGGGCAGTGAGAAGTTATCCAACTCCGGGATGTGTGTGTGTGTGTGTGTTTATATACACACACATATTTATTTTACTTTTTATTTTATCTTGAAATACATTCAAATTTACAAGACAGTTACAAAAATTATACAAACCCCATACAGAAAATTCCAACATACTCCCTCCCTGATACCCAGATCCACCAGTTTTAACTTTTGCCACATTTGCCATTATCACTCTATCAATCCATTTTCTGAACACTTGAGTGTAGGTTGTATGCATCATGCTCCTGGGACACATCGTGCTCCCGTGTGTATTTCCTAAGAACAAGGACATTCACTAACGTAGCCATTAGTGCTCATAGTCTGTATTCCAGTTTTCCACATAGCCCAATAATGTCCTGTATTTTTTTTTCTTTGTTAGAGAATTTCATTTTCTCCTCCCTTGTGAGATCCTACCCAGGATCATGTATCACATTTAATTGTCATTGTCTCTTTAGTTGCTCTCTCTCTTTTTTTAAATTTTTGGAATATATATACAATATAAACTTTCCCATCTCAAGCACTCCCAAACATACCACTCAATGGGATTAATCACATTTACAGTACTGTAGTACCCTCACCACCTTCCATTACTAAAGCTTTTCCATCTCCCCTATACCTAGTATGAATTAATTCCATCTTCTCCCTGCCCCCCACCACTGGCAGCCTGTTACTCTAATTTCTGGCTCTATGAGCTTGCATATTCTCCAGTACTGTCTCTGTAGTTACCATGGGGCTTAAATTTAACATTCTTAATCTATAACAATCATGTTTGCTTTGAAAGCAACTTAATCTCAATAGTATATACAAACTTTGTTCCTATACCCCATGGCCCCCCACTTTTAAGTAGTTCTTGTCACAAATTTCATATTTATACATCATGAGTCCAAAACCACTGATTTATTATATTTTATGCATTTACCTTTTAGATCCTATAGGAATTAAAAGCAAATTACAAGCCAAAAATACAATGGTCCTGGAATTTCTATTTACCCCTGTCATTACCCTCACCAGAGATCTTTATTTCTTCATGTGGCTTTGATCTCTCGTCTATTGTCCTTTCCATTCAACCTGCAGAATGCTCTTAGCATCTCTTGTAGGGCTGATCTAGTGGTGACAAACTGCCTTAGCTTTTCTTTATCTGGGATTGTCTTAATCTTTCCTTAATTTTTGAGAGACAGTTTTGCTGGACATAGAAGTCTTGGTTGGGAAATTTTTGCTGTCAGCACTTTGTGGCATCCTCTGCCTTCTTGTCTCTGGTTTCAAATGAGAAACTGGCCTTTCATTTCATTGAGGATCCATTGCATGTGACATGTGGCTTCTCTCTTGCAGTTTGCAGAATTCCCTCTTTATCCTTGGCATTTGACAGTTTGATTATAATATGCTGTGGCATGGATCTCATTGAGCATCTGGGATGTGCATATTCATGTCTTTTGTTAAATTTGGAATGTTTCCAGCCATTGTTTCTTGGACTGTTCTCTCTGTCCCTTTCTCTCTCTCTTCTCCTTCTGAGACTCCCATAATGTGTATATTGGTGCACTTGATGGTGTCCCACAGGTTCCTCAGGCTCTGTTCACTTTTATTCATTTGTTTCCTTTCTTTTCTTCAGACTGAATGATTTAAATTGTTTTATCTTCAAGTTCTCTGGCTGTTTCTCCTGCCAGCTCCAATCTGCTATTGAACTCCTCTATGGAAATTTTAATTTCTGTTACTGTGGTCTTTAGCTCTGTTTGGTTCCTTTTCATAATTCCCATCTCTCTATTACTATTCTGTTTGTGTTCATCTGTTGTTTTCTTGATTATCTTCACTTCTTCGTCTATGCTTCCCTTTAGCACTTTGAGCCTGTTTAACTGTGGTGGTGTGAAGCTATGTGCCCTAGAAAAACATGTTCTTAAACTTAATCCGTTCCCGTGGGTATGAACCCATTGTAAATAGGACCTTTTGATGAGGTCACTTCAGTTAAGGCATGGCCCACCTCAGTCAGGATGGGGCTTAATCCTTTTATTGGAATCCTTTATAAGTGGAATGAACTTCAGACAGAGAGAGAGCCACAGGAAGCAAGAAGCTGAAGTCAATGGACCCTGTTACTGCAGGGCTAACTGTTTTCTGGAGCCCTGAGAAAGAAATTTCTGACAATTCTTGCTGGTTGTTCAAAGCTTCTGTCGGGGTCAGAGCCCTGAAGTGGCTCACTCTGCCATCTTGACCTGGGTCTGACTCTGGATGTATTTTAAAGGCAGAGCTGCTGATGGACCAGATGTAGGATGAAAGGTGAGGCAAGAATGATGCCAAACTTTTAGCCTGAGCACTGGGAAGATGGATTGCTATTAATTGAAATGGGAAGGTATGTGGGTAGAAAAGATCAACAGGTCAAACTTAGACTATGTTTGAGGTACCTCCTAGATGTCCCAAAGGAGCTGTCCAGCAAGCAACTGGACAGAAGGGCCTGGAGTTTGGAGAAGAGGTCCAAGCTGGCCACATAAAATTGGGAGTCACAAGCATACAAGATGGTATCAGATCCATGCAACTGAATGAGATCAATAGAGGAGAGAAAAACAAGCAACCGAGCTCCTGGGCACTGCAACATTTGGCAGCTGGGTGTCAGAGAAAAGGCTGTGAAAGCCAGAGGGTGACGGGGCTTCCAAATAACTGTCAGGGGATTGGTGTCAATCCAAAAAATAAAAACAACAATGGAACATTAGCAGAAGGTACGTACAATTGGGCATTTTACAGAAGGAAAACCTAAATGACCAATAAGCATAGGAAAATAAAACCAGGGAAATGTAAACTGAAACGATATTGAGATGCTGCTTCACAACTACAGTTTGTCAAACAGTAGAAACCCCAGCAATACTACGTGTTGGCAAGGATGCAGAGCAACCGGATGCCCACTGCCGGCAGGGGCTGCAATGGGTACAACCTCTCTGGAAAAGCTTGGCATTACCTAGAAAGTTGAGCATATGCACAGCTATAGCTCAGCAGCTTCACCGCTAGGCACACATCCCAGGTGATGTCTCGTCCCGATGAACCTGGGACGTTTACACAGCATTGCTTGTGACAGCTCCGCGCTAGAGCATCTGAGGATCCACCCAGGAGAAGGCATCAGCCAGTGAGGGTGGTTGATAGAATGAAAAGTGCATAAATTACATCCATGTCGACATGATGCCTCTCAGAGATGCTGAGCTACAGGAGCAAGTCATGGAAAACCACAGGCAATGCGGACCCATTGTGCAGCTTAGGAGCAGCAAAGATGACATGTGTTATGAGTTTGTGGTAAAACTATAAAGAAAAGCATTGATTAGTAAGAATTAAGGAGAGTTGCTACATATGAGGAGAAGGGAGGGAACAGTGAGGAAGGGCTTCGGAATTAATGGTGACATTCTATCACGCTGGATGATGAATATATGAATATTAGTTTTATTATTTTTAAATGTGTGTACATGTACACACACATTTATTTATTTTCTTTTCATGCGATCTGTTTCATGGTTTTAAAAAGTTAGTGATCTGAGTAATCCAGGATAAAAAGCCCCAGCCTGCCATTCAGGCGAAGCCGAGGGGGTCTTGTCCCCCATGTTTGGTGCTGTGGGCTTTGCCAGGCCCAGCCCCTCGCCGTGGGGTCTTGTCCCCCGTCCCTGGCTCTGTGGGCTTTGGCAGGCCCAGCCCCTCGCCGTGGGGTCTTGCACAGGAAAGTTTAGTCCATGGCGGTTTCTGATTCCTGCGGGCTCCTCCTTGGGAACAGGAATCTATTCCCAGGTAAAGTGCTCTGGCATTGCCCCCGTCAGGATCGCAGCCTCTGGGGTTTCTGCACGTGTGCACCTGCTGGCTCTCGTAGGGGTCTCCTCCCCAGAGAGACAGTGCCGCAGGGTGCGTGCGCTGAGCCTCCACTCACCCAGCCCCTCCTGGAGCAGCCTGGGGGTGTCTGAGAAGCGCCCCAGCTCCCCTGCTCCGAGCGCAGCTCCTGGCCCTGCTCTGCCTGGAGGAGAAAAGGTGAAAGAAAACCCGTCATGCGGATTCGTGGGTTCTTTTCCATAAAACAGTCACTTCATATGTTTGCTTTGTGAATGTGCTTTTTTTCTTAGGCAGATATATGAGTGTCAGTTCCCACTCCCAACTTCAAAGTCAAAATAGTGCAAATAGTCTTAAGCAAGGGAACTGGTGTGGGGGGGGTCCAAAAAAGCATAAAACTGACATTGATTTATTTGCCTGGAAATTAAAATTCAGTGTCTGTGAATCATCTTCGGATTTGCATTACAAATGGAAATGCAAATGAATGCCACCCTGTCTGCATAACCTACAGGTTTCAAAAACATGTTTTGATTTGATGCATCTTAAGAAAAATGTGCAGTTTACTAAAATCTAAAATTTTACAGTGACTGTGTTCAGAGTTTGAGTTTTTGCTTGTCTTGGTGACTTGTTTTCTCTCTTGTTTTCTCTTCTTATTCTTGATTTACCTACCCTACCTGCTGCCTCACGCCATCCAATCAACATACAATGCGAAAGCCCATGTCTCCGTCTGTATGTTGTGCATCTGCTGCTCAAACCATCCAATTCGTAAATAATATGCAAATATCCATCCATGAAAACAGCACATATAGGATACGGTTGGTTTCATGACTTTAAACTGTTCTTAAAACGCCTTGCTCTGCTTTGCTCTGCTCTGCTTCGCGCTGCTCCTCTGCCTTTCTTGTTTCCTGTGACCCCAGGCCCACTGTCCCCCTGGGGTGGGGGCGTGCTGGGCTGCACCCGCTCGCCTCTGGCCTCTTCTGCTCTTTCCCAGTCTCCTGGGGGTCCAGGAAGGGCTTCTGAGAGCCCTCCCAGGGACTGTGAGGAAGGAGATAGAGGTCTCTGGCATGGAGCGGGGTGAGTGTCCAGGGCCCTTTCCCCTGCTGGGATTGGCTTAGAACCGGGAAGGTTTTCCTGGATGTGACTTTGGCCCCGACCCTGCAGAGCCCGTGGTTTCTGCTGCACAGCCATCTGCCTTCGGCCTCATCCCCATCCCGCTGGCCTCGGGCAGTCCCCAGTGGTGCCTCCCTGGGAGACCCTTCCTCAGGAGGTCAGCCTGGGGCATGGGGCTGGGAGGGCCTGCCTGGGGGGAACCGGAGGCAGCAGAGGGAGAGCTGGAGACAGCAGAGGGAGAGCCCGGGTTTCATTCTTCTGAGTGCGGGTCGTGTCTCCTGGGCCTGCCTTCCAGGTCTGTCGGAATTTTCAGAGGGGAGCCCAGGTGTTGGGAGCAGCCCAAACTGCAGGGGCGGCTGTGGAAATCCATACAGTAGCAGATCCCTGAGATTCCCGTTAGAGAAAGTTCGTTTGTGACCCGGGTGTTAGAGTTGGAGGGAACAGCTCGGGTTTTGAGAACATGCTGTTTGATGCCGCAGAATGTCTGACTTCACTGTCAGACCTCTAGAGTCCCTGACTGCCCACCTCTACCCCTCACCCCTCCTTCTGCCCACCTCGGCGCACGTGCCGCCTCCTGACATGTCGAGTGGTGTGTGTGTGTCTGTAGATACGATTATCTTTAGAAAGGTCACTGGTCCCCACTAGAGTCACGGCTGCATAGTGGGAGCTGGACTCGGTTTCATGCTGCTGGTCCTGCTGCCCCAGCACGTGCTCGGCCGGAGCAGGGCTGGGTCTGGACTGCGCGCTGAGCTGGAGAGGAGGCTTCCCTGTCCAGGGCCTCTGACCAGACATGGCGGAGTGCCTGGGCCCCGGGACGCCTGGCCAGGCTGGGGCCGTGTGGTCACTGTCATGCAGCAGAGCTTTGTGAGGCGAGGCCGCGACCCACCTCGGGGGGATGAGCGTCCCTGGCATCTCCACTTTGCAGACGAGGAAGCCAGGCTTGAAGGAGTCAGGGACCCGTGCCCCTGGGGTGGTGCAAGCTGTGCCTCTGCGGGACTCTGGCCCTTCCAGGCGCAGAGTCCGGCGGCGGTGAGGAAGGCCCCGACCCTGAGTAGGCGCAGCTGCCCTGCTGTGCCACAGAAATCGTGGGGTTCCGGGAGCAGGGGCTGGCTGCGTCCTGGGGTGGCGGGCTGGGGACACCCTCACCACCCAGTCTTCACGCTCATGGGCTCCCTGCTTCCTGCAACCCCCAACCCCTCCCAAATCCCCACGGAGGCCTGAGAGAGAAGCCTGGCCTGGAGGGGGCGGGGACTCGTGGCTGTGCGTGCCCTTCCTGTGCTGATTCCTTGCAGTGCCCCTTCCCTTCCCTGTGTGTCTCCCGTCCGTCCTTTCTTCCCGTCTCGGATCCTGTGCCTTCCCCACTATCTCGAGGAAGTCTCGTCCCTGGCAGGTGCCTCACTGCAGGTTGCTTTTGAGCTGGGCAGGATGCTGTTTCCACCTGCCCAGGCCTCTGGACCCACCAGGGCAGGCGGCTTCAGAGTGGATGCCCCTCAGAGCAGTCCAGGTGCTTGGACCCCCACCCTTGCTGCGAGCAAAGCGCCTCTGCCGTGTCGGCCTGTACAGGGGACCCCTCCCACTCCCACACCTGTCCTCTGAGATGGACCCGTCTGTGTGCTCGCGTGGTGCCATCCTGTCTGCCCCCGAGCGCCTTCCCCAGCCTGGGTGGGCTCGGGGCTGGCAGGAGCACCTGTGCACTGTGCACGGCCCCACAGAGGTCTACCTGCTGACCTGGACCACCTCAGCCCCTCCTTGTGCCAGCGACCCCAACAGCCTTCTGGGGTGCAAAGCCAGCCCCAAGCCCCACGGCCACCACAGGGGAGCCACAAATACCATGTGAGGCCCATCGCTGCCCCACTGGCCACCAGTCCAGAGACGGGCAGCTCTGAGGGGGCAGCGTGGTCTGCCCAGCCTCCGCCGGCCTCCTGCAGGAGCTCCCACTGTGGCCGTCTCACTCAGCAGTTTGTGTTCTCCACTCTGCTTGATGGCTGCAGCTGACAGCACAGACCTGCCATCCTGAGCCGCCTGCACATCTGAAAACACCGAGGGCAGGCATGCAGCATCCCCCCACCTGCCTGTGCTTCCCGGGAATGTGATGGGGGCCGTCCTGGGATCAGAGGTGCCCAGGGCCGGGGTGGAAGCTGCCCTCCAGGCCATCTTTGAAGTCCAAGAGTTTATGGGTTTATCTTTGTGCTTGATTTTGAGCCCCTGGGATGAGGAAACAGTGCTAGAGACGTCCCCAGGTTCTCCAGAGCAGACCTGGCTGCCTCAGCTTATGCAGGAGGTTGGTGATGCCTGCAGGTACCTGGAGCAGCCTAGAGGAGGCGTCTGCCACCGTCTGCCAGCTCTGGCTGAGCCAGGAGGGGAGCACCTGGCCACGAAGCCCAGGAGAGGCCCCTTCAGGGGCGCTCAGTGGACAAGTGGCCGTGCCCAGCCTTGCACACAGCTTTGCTGTGTCCTGAGACGGTCCCTGTTGGAGCTTTCAGTGTGAGGCCCAGCTCCCCCTGGCAGGGGAGCTGCGTGGGAGTGCGTTTCTCTCTGTGGAAGGAGGTTTTCTCTGGTTTGCTGCATGAGAAGTGATTTGCTTTGGAAGGTTTTCTGCTGGCCCGTTGCTGCTTAGACTGTGAAGTGGTAATTTTTTATTTTTAACAATTAAAGATGCCTGGGGAGAGGTTGTGGGCAGGCGAGCAGCTTGCCCGGGCTGGTGGGGTGCTGGTTTTTGAAGGGCCGTCTCTTCTCTGCAGCACAACTTCATCAACCTGAGCTTCCTGCGCCTCTTCCAAGCGGCCCGGCTCATTAAGCTGCTGCGCCAGGGCTATGCCATCCGCATCCTGCTGTGGACCTTCGTTCAGTCCTTCAAGGTGGGCCCTGGCGGGGGCGGCTGCCAGGCTCTCAACTCTCCTGCTTGGCCAGTCCTCTGGATGGCTGGGGTGGGGGTGGGGGCAAAGCCAGGACTCCCCTGGCTGGCATTTATTGTCCTGTCATTGCATGTAAATAGCTTTAAGGTATCTGTAGATGATCTTTGTAATTCTTAGGAAAGCTTCGGGGTAGGTTTTGCAACCCCCATTTATAGATGAAGAGCCTGGGTGGCCAGTGGCCCAGGGACACTGTCACCCACTCTGACATGCCCCCGTCCCCGCAGGCCCTGCCCTACGTGTGTCTGCTCACCGCCATGCTCTTCTTCATCTACGCCATCATCGGCATGCAGGTGGGTGCACCTGCCCGGCCAGGTGGGCGTGTGCGTGGCTCCTGTCCACCGGGCAGAAGGAGTCGGTTGTGGGCATTTGACGATGATCACAGACCAGCACTTGAGCATTTACCATGATGCAGTTACTGTTTTAAGTACTTTGTGTGCATATTTGAGTCTCAGGAAGACGTAGGGTGAGGTCCCTTGCCCAGGGTCACGTAGCCGGTCTGGGCAGCACGGGGCTCCCACCCTGACACCTCCTGCTGTCCCTCCAAGCAGATGCACCCCCCTGCTGCCATGTGGGTCCCCCTTTGGTGGAGTGGCCTCCAGGGCCAGCACAGCATTGGTGCACACATTGAAGTCGAGGCTGGTGGAGCGGGAGCCCCCGCCCCTTATCTGGTGAAGCCGCTGTCCCCCCACACCCGAGAGGTCCCCAGGGCCGTATCCCATCACTGCCCTTGGTCAAATTCAGCTGGCATCATCTAGATTTCCTTTATTTCACCAAAGAATGCTCCGCCAGCTACTTTGGAAGAGCTCTTAAAAGATGCCACGTCGTGTCCCAGTCATAATAAACCTTTGGCATCCAGCCACGTCCCAGCAGTAGGTGTGAAATGCTAATTTAGAGCGGGTGGTACCCGTGTCTCAGAGGCCAGGTGATCTATGTCAGGGGATGCTTTCTTGCTTTAAAATGTGCTGAGATGGATGCCGTTTAAAAGGGCTCTGTAATTTTCCTGCTTTAGTCTGTGATACACGACAGCAGGAATGTCACCTGTCTTTGTTTTTCGATGAGGATGTGATAGTTCATAATATTTTCAGCTGGACACCAAATTATAAGCTAAGTTCTGGTTAGTGACTTGTTTGTATTTCTTATCCTGAAAAAAACAGTAAGATGGATTAAAAAAAAAACCGTTGTAATATTTATGGTAGTTTCCAAAGAAAGTTTCAAATGACCTATCAGAGCTATTACCAGTACAGTTGCTGCTTTGCAATCTGATGAAAAGGGAAACTGAAAACACTTCCTTTCCTACCACAGCAGAGCCCTGTGAACTCAGCTTGGGGCCCCTTTCGTGGACGGGCAGCGCTGAGCTGAAGCAGGCTGAGCCCCCCCAGTGTGCTCAGAGGCGAGGCCGTCGCTGAGGGACCTTCCGTGGGCACGCCCCCATGCCCGCCAGGCTGTGCCCTGGGCTCCAGGAGCCCCCAGCCGTGCCAGCACCCTCTTCCTTCACTCCGCAGGTCTTTGGAAACATTGCCCTGGACGACGACACCAGCATCAACCGGCACAACAACCTTCGGACTTTCCTGCAGGCCCTGATGCTGCTGTTCAGGTGAGCTGGGGCTCTAGCCCAGGTGCCGCCACCGTGGCCCCCTGGGCTGCTCCCTGCCCTCAGCTCGGGGGGCACCTCTGTGGGGACCACACACCCTCCAGCTGCGAACTGTCCTGGCACTCCCCCTGTGGCCCTCCCAGCCCCTCCTCTTCTGAGCACACTTCCCAGAGGGCTCCCAAGGCCGGCCCCCCGGCAGATGGAAGGGAATGGCCACAGCCGGGGTCTGAAGCCCCCCTGTATCCCGCCACAGGCTCACGGCAGCTCCTGTGCTCCAGGGGGCATGTGGGGCTGGCTTGAGGGCCCCTGCTGGGACATGTATCACAGCTGCTGGTGTCACGTGAGGATTATCCTGCCAGGGGGGAGCGAGGACCAGCCTGGTCTCTGTGGGCGGGGGAGAGGGCACCCGCATTTAGCCAAGCCTACCCCTGTCCTAGGAGGGAAGAGGGGAGCTTTGTGTGGATTTATGGTGAGGGGTTGCTGACCTCAGAGGCTGCCTTGGAGCCTCTTCCAACAGTTTTACCACTTCTGTTCATTTATGGAACTGCATTGACCTAAGGCCTCAGGCCAGCCCCAGGGGATGCTCAGGACAAACTGCCCTGCCCCAGAGCAGCCCCAGGACACCCCCTGCCTCAGTCAATCCTGAGGGTCAGCCAGGACACACCTCCAGGCCAGCCACGGGGGACCCAGGACAGCCAGTCCTGGCCCAGGGGCCCCACCCCCTTCAAGGCACTGGCTGTTTTCTGTGAAGGGTGGAGCTCAGACCAAACTTAGGGCTGCTGAGCTGCCTGGAGCATGTCTGACTCTTGTGTCTTTGCATCAGATGAACACTTCCTTCAGCTTATACTTTTCACTAAACAAAGCTGTTTTTTTGAGCACTATCTGTTATATTCGTTTTATTTCTTCATCTGTTAATATCCTGCCTCGGGGGCGGAGGTGTCTCAAATGGTTGGGCGTCTGTCTGCCATATGGAGGGACCTGGGTTCGATCCCCGGGACCTCCCGGTAAAATAAAAATATATATATACATAGAAGGCGCATGGGCTGCCAGGCTCTGTGTGCTGCTGAGCCGTCGGGCCCCGGGAGCCATGCAGCAGGATGATGACGTAACAGGGGAGAGACAAGACGAGATGCTCCGAAAGCTGCAGAAGCCAGGAGCCGAGGTGGTGCGGGTGGCAGAATAACTGTCTCCTGCATCGGAAGTCTCCAGGATCGAATCCTGGTGAAGACTGGAGGATGAGAAGAGATGGCAGGAAACAGACACAGAGAATTGCTCAGCGAATGGACACAAAACAGCAAATGGGGAAGGGGATGTTGGTTAAAATGGATTAAATAAATAAATAAATCTTTAAAAAAATATATATATATCCTGCCTCGTGGTACAAAAGATCTGAGGAAGACGTGGGAAGCCAGTCGCAGTTTTAGGCCACTGGTACCAAAGGCTTTTCTTGCTCCCTGGTCGCTGTGTCCTGGGAGGCCTATTAGCCAGACCCAGCAGCCGCCTGAAGAGGCCGCCCTGCGGGTGGAGAGGCCTGGCTGCCGGCGCTGGCCGCACGCCCAGGTGTGCCCACACGCCCAGGTGTGCCCACACGCCCAGCTGTGCCCACACGCCCAGGTGTGCCCGCACAGGTGGAGCTGCCCAGGGTGGGGCTTCCGAGCGCTCGCGGGACGTTGGAGGCCAGTGTGGCGGGAACGGAGTGAGCCTGGCCACGGCAGGAGGGAGGTGCGAGAGGACGGCCCCCGGTCACCCTGGACTTACTGCAGCCCCATGGACGTTGGCTTTTGCTCTGAGTGAGGGGGTGTCATGAGAAGGCTGTGAGGAGAGATGCATTTTATGGTCCACTCTGGCTGCTATGCTGAGTGGACTAGCCATTAAGGGTCGACGTTAGAGCAGGTTGAAAACAGCTGCAGCAGTTCAGGGGAGAGGAGTGAAAAGCTGCAAAACCTGGCTGTTGGTTAAAGCAGGAGCTGCAGCTGGGCTGGATGAGGAGAGAGAAGCAAGAGGAGGCAGGTGGGCTCCAGAGCTCTTGGCCCGAGCAGCTGGAAGGACAGGCACCATTCATTGACGTGAGGAAGGCTGGGGCGGAGCAAGTTTTGGGAGCAGACCGGGAGTTTGGCTGCGGGCAAGTTCAGTTTGCAATGCCACGTATCCGTAGAGGAAAGTTCACTGTGGCACTGGATTTTTTTTTTTAAATTAGTGCTTTATCAAGTTAGCGATCAGTTTGGAAATTTAATGCCAGAAGAGTCTTAGGAAACACCTACCGTTCACCCAGGCCTGCCTGTGTGCACACTCCTGGGTGTGCTCGTGCCCTCCCTGGCTCCCGTCTTGCTGGGGGGCTCTGGGTGGGGCTGCAGCTCAGGGCTGCCCAGGCGGGCTCTGGGTGCTCTCTGGGCCTCACGCGCTGTGCTTCTCCTCAGGAGCGCCACGGGGGAGGCCTGGCACGAGATGATGCTGTCTTGTCTCAGCAACCATGCCTGTGACGAGCACGCCCATGCCAGCGAGTGTGGGAGCGACTTTGTCTACTTTTACTTCATCTCCTTCATCTTCCTGTGCTCCTTCCTGGTGAGTGGTGGCCACGGGGCTGCCTGCCTGTGCCTGCCTGCCCACCTGTGTCTCCTGCTGAGCACTGGTCTTGTCCGTGTCACGTTACACCCAGATTCCAGGTTGGGGGCTCTGCTGCTCTAGAGACATGGTCCCTCTAAGCCTAGGGAGTCCCATCGACATTGAGCTCCTGCCTTTATGGCCTTGGAAATGGCGTTAGGCTTCCCAGGTGTATCCCTTAGTTTCCAGCTTCTGAAGGACTTCCACTGTGGCAATGGGATGCAAAGAAGCAGCTCTACAAGCCAGCAAGCGTGGCGCTGGGTGGAGGGGTGGCCAGGCCAGATCTGAGGAGTCTGGACTTTTCCCAAGCCC
Organism: Tolypeutes matacus; assembly: GCA_026826555.1. NCBI lineage: Eukaryota > Metazoa > Chordata > Mammalia > Cingulata > Chlamyphoridae > Tolypeutes > Tolypeutes matacus. The sequence continues at coordinate 30,791 of JAKSZT010050748.1, read as the reverse complement.
AGCAGGAAGCCCTGGGAGACAAGGGGGGCATGGCATGGGCTGTTCTGTGTTTTAGACACGCGTTCTGGTTTCTGTGTGCTTCATCACGAGAGGGGCTGTAGAGTGAGCAAGGGGACAACTAGGGAGGGAAGTGGCCAGGAGAAGGGTGAGGGCGTGGAGGTGGAGGGGCCCGTGGAGGTGGACTGCACCTCGAAGGTAGAGCTGACATGGCCGATGGACTGGATGTGGTGTGAGAGAAACCAGGGACACAGGCCAACCCTGAGACGGGGAGATTGGGGAACAGCAGTGCAGGATTAGTGGGGGAGGCGGTCGAGACACCTCCCAGACCTTGGGCTGGAGTCATAAATCAGCCTGTGCGTTTATGGGGCTGGATGATATCCTCTAGGTCCCTGCTACCCACTGTGGGCTTAAGCATCACCCGAGAGCTTGTAGAAATGCAGCTTCCTGGGTCCTTCCCAGACTTGCTGTGTCAGCATCTCTGGGAGGGGGGCCCGGGCATCTGAGCATCACAAGTTCTCTGGGTAATTCTGTGTGTGCTAAACTTTGAGAAGCACCGATGTAGGGAAAAACATGGATTAAGCAGGCGGCAGAGGACACCACCCTGGGGCATCTAGGGTCAAAAAGAAGCGTTGGCTCCAGAAGGTCAGGCAGTCAGCAGAGCTGGGGGAACCAGGATCAGGAGGGGCTGTGCCCTGAAAGCCAAGGGAAAAACGCGTTTCCAGAGGGAAGGAACAATCAGGAATGTGAAGTGTTGTTGGGAGATCGTGTAAGATGAAAGCTGAGAATTGTTCGTTGGGTTTGCAAAGTTAGCTTCACAAGAGCACTTTGGCTGGTGTGGTAGGAACAGAAGCCTTATTGGAGCAGGTTCAAGAGATCACGAGAGGTGCAGAGACGAGTCCTCCAGAAAATGACTGGTGCTAAGGGGACACTGGAGGTCACAGCCGCGACCCCCGAGCACGCCAGGCTGGCAGCGTTTGTGGCATTCTCCCCTAGGCCAAGTGGGTAAAGAAGTGGATTCTTCAGATCTGGCATTTCCCAGACAAGTATGAGTGAAAGAAGGTCAAGGGCTTCGGGTGTACGAGAGAGTGTGGCTGTAGGGCTGGACGTGGGACAGAGTAGGGCGAGCGGGGCGGCGAGGACAGCAAAAGTGGCAGGGTCATGGGAGGAGGGCCTTTGTGGGCCGAGAATTTGGGGAGTGCAGGGATGGAGGGAGCAAGCACATGTGGTGAGCATGTGGCTTTGGAATCAAGGTTTGGAGGCTGCCAGGAGCGACCCAGCCTAGAAGCCCAGGAAAAGTGGTTGCGTGGCGGGCGGCAGGTGTGGGCAGTCAGAGCTCCAAGAGGCCCGGCAGCAGGTGCCCATCCTGAGAATGGTGGGTGCATGAGGGGGGACAGAGGAGTGAGCCAGGGCTCGGCTTTCCATGACGGGGACAGGAGCATGATGGAGCAGGCAGTTTTTTAGAGGATGGGAGGGTACATCCATGCCGAGCCCGAGTGAGTAGATGCAGAGAACGTTCAGGTGCAGTGGAGACCTGGGAGACCTAGGGGTTTCCTCTGATTGTGAGCGGAGGTGGCTGAACACCCGGCTTTTGGGTGAGATTGCACAGCCCAGTGTCTCATTCACGAAATGCATTCAGCAGAGGTGGAAGTGAATGAATGGGCACGTGAGCGAACGGGGCTGGCACTCCCTGAAGAACCCCAGCCAGGGGCAGCGGTAGCCCATGCCCCCTTGCACGGCCCCGCCTCCCACACCCCACGTTGTGGAAGGGCCTGGAGGAGATGCTCAGGGAAGGGGCTCCGTGCTTTGGTGACGGCCGTGAGCCTGGATGGAGCCTTTAGCACAGGCTGCTGCCCGCAGGGCCCCGTGTGCTCTGCCTCTGCTTTCCTCAGTTGAAGCTCAGCATGGGCGGTGCGTGGAGCTTTCTGACACCAGGGTCCAGAGGACCTGCGCGCTCTGCCGGGCGGTGGGCAGGCAGGGCCCCTCCCCGCTCCCCTCAGCCTCCCTGGAGCGCCCCGCAGGAAGGCGACTGTGTGGTCCCTGCCTGGTCAGGCCTCGCCCTGGCGCCCCGGGCTCCTCCGGCCTGCGCCGTCTCCGTGGCGTGTTTGCCGTGTTAGTGGGAAGCGTACAGTGTTTACATGGGTGCAGACCAAGCACCCTGTTGTTTATGTTTCCTGGTTTTCACGACGTTCTCCCGGGCTTTGCAGAGTCCCCTTGTGCGCCTGGCGGTCTACAGTTTCCCCGGCAGCGTCCAGCATGTCCGCTGGGGTCCGCAGGCTCAGGAGCATTCACACGGGGGTCTCAATCCGATTGGGGGCCGGCCGGCCACACCCAGAGCCTGGCACCCGACAGGCAAAGGGCAGGAGGGGCTGCAGCAGAGGCAGGACTGGGTGAGCTCCAGGCGGCCGTCTGGGGTCTGGAGAGTTGCTGTTTCTGGTGCATTTCTGTAGAGGAGAAAATGCTGCAGAAAACCAGGGGTGCTTTATAGAGTGTTGTTTGGTCTAAACGGCAAGAGGCCGGAGACGACGTCCCCGGATGGTGATGAACGGTAAGCCCCCTCATGGCAGCTTTGTGGGCGTGGAGAGGGAGGGCTCAGAGTCCTAGAACCAGGGCCCCTGGCGGGCACAGGAGTTGGCGACGTGATGCGGAAGCAGCTTATTGAGGAGCAGGAAGCAAACTACAAGCCTCACCCCAGAGGAGGCCCCTGGAGGCACCAGAGGAAGCCCCCACACAGCCTGCAACCCTCACATGCGGCCCAGGCAGACACACAGCTTCTCTCCACACAGGGGAGGGGGAAGGCCCCACAGAGGCAGCTGAGCACTTGGTTTTGAGCCTACATCCTGGGTAGGCCAGGTGGGACCTCGAAACTTTGAGTAGCCTTCATGCTGGATGTAGTTATCTTATTTCCCAGGTGACCATGTGGATTTCTCCCTCTTCTTTGGGAAAATTTTTGAAATAACAACACAACTTTGTGAAATTTTCCAAGCTTTTGTGTGTTCACATGGACATGCGAAGCAGAGAAGCCGCCAGACCTGGTACCTGTCCCTCTACCCCTGGGACACCTGCCCTGTGGGCCTGGGGTCCCTAGAGACATAGCCAGAGTGCACAGAGAAAGGGGGCAGCCTTCCCCGCCGGTAGTCCGCCCTCCTCCCAGGGAGCTCTGGGACCCCTATGGGGCTGGTGGCTGCCCTGCTCCCCCGCTCTGGGCACCCCAGCCACTGACCGAGGGCAGCGGCCAAGGCCAGACCCCTGCCTGTCTGACCTGCCAGGCTGCTGAGCTTGGCTCGGAGGAAAAGCAGGAGGGAGACGCTGCTGCTCGGGGCAGGCTGCCCGCGCCCCATGGCCCAGCCAGGAAGGTGCTCTGAGCACTGTCCTACAAGGCGGCCTGCCCCAGCCAGCGGGAGGAGAGGAGATTAGAGGGGAGGCCAGAGCACCACGAAGGCTGGAGTACCGGGGCAGGGCGGAAGGCGGTGCCGCTGGTTCCCAGCCCAGGCCGGCGCAGGGCATGAGCTGGGCCTGCGTTTCGGGCGGGGAAGAGCACGTCGGATGGAGGCTCTGAAGTTGCGAGCCTTGTAGGCCAACCTTCGAGGGCAGCTCTTCCCTGAGTCAACAGGCGGCACAGCAAGCTGTACAAACCCTTATACGAATCCGGCAACTGGGAAGGAAATGTGAGGCACCAGCAGGCCCCGCCTGCGACGGGGAGCCGTGGCCTTGCGCAGTCAGGGGGTACAGGCTAGGGGGGCGGCCGAGGGACTGGGGGTCAGGGCACCCGGTTGGTGCGGAGGTGCTGAGAAAACTGGATCCGGCAGGCACGTGTCCCGGGGGGAGCACAGGTGCCTCCACCTGCTCAGGCCTGCTCGTCCCACCCCCTCCCCAGCCCTCCTCTCGGCCTCTGGACACCCTTGTCCCTCTCCACCCTGTCACCCCGGAGGCCGACTGTTCCTGCTGCCCTGAGCAACCCGCGCCCCCTCCGCAGCCCCCATCTGGGTAAGGACCCCCTGGGGTCACCGCACTTGTGCCCTGGTTCTCTCCTCTGAAAACAAGGGGATAAAGAGGGAGCATACCACCCTGGAGGGCAATCCCAGTGTGCAAGAAGGGCTCAGACCATGGTCCAGCCCAGGCTGCCCACCTGCCCTGACCCCATTCCCTGTCCAGCCTGACCCAGCCACAGCCCCGCTCGGGGTGCCTGGGGCAGGGAGAGGCCGCCCTCCATCGAGCATGGCTCCAGAGCCTCGGGGCTCCCCGCAGTACAGCATGCGCCTGCTCTAGTTTTCTGCGATGCTTTAGATTTCTTTCCATCCTTTTAGCCTCCAACCTAATTTGGAAGCAAATCTTGACCACGACAGAAAGCTGATGTTTCTTCTGTGGTTCTCCAACCTCAGCCTTGTCTGTCACACAACACTGTCTGCCAGCTCTCCCTGGCATGGTGGAAACAGCTGTTTTCTCCTTTGGCACGATCTGTGGTTTCATAAAAGTAAAATTAACATCCCAAAGCCAGCCCGGTGCAGCCCTTCTTCACCCCTCCATGCTCATTAGCTCAGACGTGAGCCGTCTCCATCCGCTGCCCTGCCGCGGGGGCTGGAGCGTGGAGGTGAGTTCTGGGGTCTCTCCATCAAGTCCAGGAAGAGGAGGGTGGGGTGGGCTGGGTGGAGAGGGTGTCGTGGTGGGGACAGAAGTGAAGCAGAGGAATCCCTCATCTTACTTATTTTTATTTTTGACGTTTAGCCTGATGTTTTTTATTAACTGGCTCTGTTTTCTTGTTTGCCTCCCCCCACTCCCTCCCTGTCCCCACGGTTTCTCCGGTGGACTGCGCGCGGGCGCCGCCCATCTGGGCCTCCAGGGGGCGCATCAGTTACAACGACATGTTTGAGATGCTGAAGCACATGTTCCCACCTCTGGGCCTGGGGAAGAAATGCCCTGGGCGAGTCGCATATAAGGTAGACGCCGTCTCCTGCACCCACCCCCAGGCTGTTCTGAGACGTGCCGGCCCACCCTCAGGGCTGTCCTCCAGTCCATGGTCTGTCTGTCTGTCTGTCTACTGCTCTGGCTGTCTGCACCTGGCTGGTGACTGTTTCTCCTCCCCCCCCTCCTATCTCTGCTTCCTTCCCAGACAGGCTGGCCCAAGGCTGCCCCATGAGAGCCCCCGAGAACCTGCACCTGCCTTTTGTCCCTGCCCTCCCCTAGTGAGGGTGCAGATCAGCTTCCTGGAGCACGGGCAGCTCAGCAGGCCCCAGGCTGGCTGCAGATCGCTCTGGGGGGCTGGGGGAGCTGTCTCAGGGCTCGGAGGGTGGAACGGAGGCCCATGAGCATAAGAAGTGGGGGAAAGGGAGCAGCATCACCTGGGCCCTCAGAGTAGGGACAGCCTTGGGGTGGGGGACAGAGCGAGACTGAGGAACCCCTCCAGGCTTCCCCCCTGGGGGCAGCAGGCGCCAGGGCCCCAGCCCCAGACCCGCTCTTGTGCCCTCACTCCCCGTGCCTGCAGCCACCCGAGCCCTCCACTAATGCATGCCGGGTCTGCCCCCGGCCCCTCTGCTGATGCGCACGTGCTGAGCCTGCCGTGGGCCCCAGAAGGGAGCTCTGTCCACACCGACACTTGGGTCAGGATGGCGGAGCGTGGGGAAGGGGTGCCTGGAGCCCTTTCTCAGCCGTACAGCTGACTCTGAGGTCCTGGGTACCAAGAGACCAAGGGGGACACGAGGGTGGGGAGAGGAATGAGCTCGCGAGGAGTCCAGGGACACCCAGAGGGCCGGCTCCGAGGGGCTGCCGGCTGCCCAGGACCTTGCTCCCCTGGCATCTCCAGAGCCTGGGGTACAGCCCTCGAATGCCCTGGCCAGTGCTCTCCTCTCTGGACTGGGAGGACACCTGCTTGCTTCCTTCTCTCTTCCCCACCCCTCCTCCTGGGAGAGCAGCCTCTGCCTCTGCGCAGACATGCAGCTCCGGACCCCGAGTCCTCCCATGTGCACCACCCGGGAGGCAGCGAGGTCCTGGGCTGTGGTTGGACATGCCAAGTGGAACTTTGCCAGCATTCTGGTGGGGGCAGTTCTGGGCCCCCTGGTTTATGCTCGTGGGCAGGATGCAGGGGACAGGCGGAGCTACGCATTGTCCTGTGTCCCAGGGAGCAGGTGCGGCTCCAGTCTCTTCTAGGCCCCTGGCTGGGGTGGTGAGAAGCCTTCCTGGGGCTGAGCTGAAGCCAGCGCGTCACCCTCCAGGGATGTCTTCCTGGGAGCCGGGCCCCAGCGTCGTGCACGGGCAAAGCTGCAGGACAGGAGTTTGGCATGGGCTGCCTGCTGCCCAGCCTTGGTCCTGCTACCTGGATCCCACCTGTCGGCCATACAGCCCTGCCCCAGCCACAGGCAGTGCAGAGAGGGGCCCCTGGCTGGGTTAAGCCTGTTCTTTAGGAGGGACTGAAGTCCCCAGGAGGGGACTGGTCTGGTACCAGCTCACTCTTTCACATGGATTTTCCTGTTTCTGCAGCCAGGAGAGTCCCCAGCTCAGATGAGGTTGGGGGCTTGGGGGTGAGGATGACGGCTGGCAAAATTCCCACCCCCAACCTAGTTCAGGCCCAGGCACCTGCAGGGACCCCACCCCTGGGGCTCAGCCCCAGCCTCCAGGACACCGAGCATGGTGTGGCCCTGTGAGTGGAGATGTGGCCGTGGCTGACCAGCTCTGACCAGCCCCTGCTCCTTCCCCAGCACCTGGTCCGCATGAACATGCCTATCTCCAGCGAGGACATGACCGTCCACTTCACAGCCACGCTGATGGCTCTCATCCGGACTGCCCTGGAGATCAAGCTGATGCCAGATGAGTAAGGAAGCCGCCCTCGAGGGGGCCGCGGAGGCCGGGAGGACGTAGAGGGGCCGGCGCTGTCTGGAGGGTGGGGTCTGAGGGCAGCTGCCCGGGGCACCGAGTGCAGCCGGTGTTGTCGGGCACCTGCCTGTGACGGGCACAGCCCCGAGCGCTTTCGCGTGGGGACCTCCTCCACTGCCCTGTACACTAGCACGATTACTGCGTTTTCAGACAAGGAAACGGAGGTGGAGTTGAAGCTAGGGGTGAAACTGTGCAGTGTGCCCAGGGTCACTGGAGCTAGTGAGTGGTGGAGCCAGGGTGCAAGGGTAGGCGTCCCTTCCAGCTTGTCGGTCCCTGCGCCTCTGTGCCCTCTGCTACCTCTTGGGGCCGCTCCTGGTCTGACCGACATGGCCAAGCAGGACAAGGAGGGAGTGAGCCTCCAACACTTACTCGCCCTTTCCCTGTCTGATGACTGTGCTTCCCACTATACAGAGAAAATCAGGGCTGTCAGGAAAGCCCCCCAGCCCCACCTCCCCCATCCCCCTGCCCCTGTGTCTGTGAGCTACCTTCTCTCCAGTTATGGATGCATCAAAGCCAACCCTCCCCTCCTACACTGGACCCTCTTCTTGTCACCTGCTCCAGGACACCCTTCCTTTCCTCTCTACTGGACTATACTGTCATTCTGTAAACATGCTGTCATTTCTCTCACATTTAGAGTCCTTCTCTTCCCCCTCTATCACCTTCCCTACTTTTCTTCTTTCCTTCACAACAGCCAACTCTTCGAGAGATTCTTCTGTATTGTCTCTAATTTCCCTTTTCCCAGTCTCTCTTGAATCTACTTCAATTAGATTTCCACCTCAATGCTTTGCTAAAACTGCCCTTTTAAGATCACCAGTTATTCCACATTGTTGAACCCAGGGGCCAGTTCTCAGTCCTCATCTTACTTCATGTATCTGCAGCCTTCCTCTCAACTGATCACCCCTTTCATTTTGAAACTTTTTTATGTCTCTTTTTCTGATTTCTTTTATCTCCCAATCTCTGAATGTGCTTGCATCTCCTGACATCTCTTTGCCATCTACACTCACTCCTTTGTCATCTCATCTATTCTCATGGCTTTTAATATCATGAATTCCAATTTCACATCTTTAGATCTTTATATACTTAAAGATATCTTATGGCTTTCACCTCTGCCCTTAATTCTGGACCCATGTATCCAACAAGTTATTTAGCATCTCCAATTGGATGTCTGACAAGCCTTCCAAAGTTGACTTGCGCAACCTTGAGCTCCTGGTATTTACAGTCTTCCCCATATCTGTAAATGGAAATTCCATTCTAACAGTGACTCGGCTCCAAAACTTTGGAGTCATCCTTATCTCTTCTTTTTATTCCTTACCCCATTTATGATCCATATCTGATCTCTTCCCACATCTTCTTGGCTCTGCCTTCAGAATATATCCAGGATATGATCACTGTTCTCTCCTTCTCCACTGCTTCCTCCCTGTTCTGAGGCACCGTTGCCTCTGACTGTTGCAGTAGCTGCCTACCTCATCTGCTTTTGCCCTTACCCCTCCTGTTCACCTTAAAGACAACAGCTGGGATGATCTCATTAAAAATCAGAACAACAAAATCGATGAAGCACAAAATGGTAGAGTAGGAAATTTTACAGATTGCTCCCTCCACTAGAAAAATTAATGAGCTGAGAAAAGAGATTGGAATTAACTAGGTTGTAACCCCGAAACTAGAATGGACATCTAGAACAACTACAAGAGGGCTAGAGGAGGTGAGAGGCTGCTGAGTGAAAGCATGAATGAGTGACCAGCACCCATTCCTCAGCCCCATGGCAGTGGCTTTGGAAAAGCAGTGGCTGCAGAAATGTGGAAGGGATTCCAGGAGTGGCTGGCTGCGACCAGGGCAGCCAGAGTAAACTTCATCCTCCAGAAATTAGGGTGGAGGGTCCAGGTTGGTCTGGGGTATCCCTCGGACCAGTGCAGATACTGGCTCCAGTTTTAGTCTCAACGGCAGCAGCTTCCAGCTTCCCACTGGCATACAACGAGAACCTTGGAGAGGCAGTGCACCTTCTTTTTTTTATTTGTTTGTTAGTATTTTTTCTCTTTTTTCCCCTCTTTCTTTCTTTCCTTCTTTCTTTTTCTTTTTTTTTTTTTTTTTTA
>JAKSZT010050748.1:7091-18861 GCA_026826555.1 Tolypeutes matacus | reverse complement strand
TTTTTGCTGACATGACAACAGAAAACCCAAAGGAATACACACAAAAAACTATTAGAGCTAGTAAATGAGTTCAGCAAAATGGCAGAGTACAAGATCAACACACAAAAATCAATGAATAATACAAAGAAAATTAAGAAAACAATTCCATTTACATTATCATCTAAAAAACCATATAGGAATAAGTTTAACCAAAGATACTATTATATACTGAAATCTACAAAACACTGCTGAAAGAAATTAAAGAAGACCTAAATAAATGGTAAGACATCCCATGTTCATAGATTATAAGAGCTAATATTAAGATGCTAGTAGAGATGACCCAAAGTTAATATAAAAATTAACTGCAATCCCTGTGCAAATCCCAGCAGACTTTTTTTTGTAGAGTGAAAAAAAACCAATTCTCAGATTCATAGGAACTGCAAGGGACCCCAGATCGACAAAAGAATTTTGAAAAACACTTCCTGATTTCAAATTGTACTACAAAGCTACAGTAATCAAAACAATGTGGTACTGGCACAAAGATAGATAAATAGATTAGTAGAACAGAACTGAAAGTCCAGAAATAAACCCACACATCAATGGCCCTGTATTATCTTACAAGATAATACAGGGGAAAATCTTAATGGCCTGAGACTTGGCCATGGATTCTTAGATATGACACCAAAAGCATGAACTAAAAAAGAAACTATAGATAAATTGGACTTAATCAAATAAAACCTTTTTGTGCCTCAAAGGACGTTATCAAGAAGGTGAAAAGACAAGCTACTGAAAAGACAACCTGGGAGAAAATAGTAGCAGATCATATATCAGATAAGGGCATAATATTCAGAATTTTTAAAGCAAATTTACAATGCAACAACCAAAAAGCAAACAACCCAATTTTAAAATGGCCAAAGGACTTGAATAGTCATTTCTCCAAGGAAGATATACAAATGGCCAATAAACACATGAAAAGAAGCTTAACATTTGCCATTGGGGAAATGCAAACCAAAATCACAATGAGTTACCACTTCACACATACTAGGATGGCTACTATTTTAAAAACAGAAAACAAGTGTTGGAGAGGATGTGGAGAAATTGGAACTCTAGTGCACTGCTGGTGGGAATGTAAAATGTGCAGCCATTGTGAAAAACAATATGGAAGTTCCTCAAAAAGTTAAATATAGCTTTACCTTATGACCTGAAAATTCCACTTCTAGGAATACACCAAAAGAAAGTCAAAACAGGGTTTCAAACAGATACTTGTACACCAATGTTTATAGCAGCCTTATTCACAATAGCCAAAATCTGGAAACAACCCAAAGGTAAATCATCAAATGAATTGATAAATAAAATATGGTACATATACAAAATGGTATATCATTTGGCCAAAAGGAAGAATGAAGTTATGAGGCAATGCTGCAGTATGGATGAGCATTGAAGACATTATGCTCAATGAAATGAGCAAGGCACATAAGGACAAATATTGTTTGATATTACTTACAAGAGATAGCTAGAAATAGCAAATTTGTAGAGATGAAAAATAGATTAGAGGTTACTGGAGGGTGGTGGTAAGGGTGAAAGGGGAGTCTTTGTAAAATTTTAAATATATATATATTAAATAAATAAGATAAAAAATAAAATGGATAAATATCTAGCTAGACCATCAAGAAAAAAGAGAAAGGTTCAAATAACCACCTAAAGTGAAAGAGGTAATATTACTGCAGATCTTGTGGACATTAGAAGGCTAACAAGGGAGTATTATGAACAGCCGTATGCCAATAAATTCCAACAACTTAAATGAAATGGAAAAATTCCTTGAAAATCATCAACTACCTAGCTCACTTAAAAAACAGATAACTTTAATAGCATGATATTTACTAAAGAAATTTATAGTTAAAAACTTTCTAATGAAGAAAATTCCAGGCCCAGATGGCTCTGCTGGTGACTCCTACCAAATACTTCTAAACAAACTCTCCCAGAAAATAGAAAAAGTGGGGATATTTCCCAACTTATTTTATAAGACCATTATTACTCTGATACCAAAACCCAACAAAGACATTACAAGAAAAAATTACAGACCAATATCCCTCATTAACATAGACAAAAAAAATCATTAACACAAGTTTAGAAAACTGAATCTTGAAAGATATAGATAGATGATAGACAGACAGATAGACAGAAATACATGTTGACACAAGTGGGATTTATCCAAGAAAGGCAAGTTTTATATCAAAATTTGAAAAGCAATCAATATAATTTACCATATCGAAGAAAAATCATATGATCTCAATAGATGCAGAAAAAGCATTTGACAAAATTCAACTTCCATTTATGTTAAAAAAAATAAACCCTATGTAAATTAGGAATTAAAGGAAACTTCCTCAGTCTGATAAAGTATTTCTATGAAAAACCTACAGCTAATGTCATATGCAACAATGAAAGACTGAATCATTTTCCCCTAAGATCAGGAGCAAGGCAAGGATGTCTGTTGCTATAACATCACTCTTGAGGTCCTAGCCAGTGTAAAAAGGCAAGAAAAAATATGAGCTGTACTAATTGGGAAGGAAGATATAAAACTGCCTTTCTTCAAAATTGACATAATTATGCAGAAAATCTCAAAAATTCTAATTAAAAAGTTATTAAAACTAATCAGTGAGTATAAGGTTGCAGAATACAAGGTCAATATACAAAAAGCCATTTATTTATATGTACTAATAATTAACAATTGAAATTGGAATTTTTAAAAATTCCATTAAAATAGCATAAAAACCACGAAATACTTATATACTGCTGGATAACTCAAAATACAAGATGTAGATGATATAAATTTCAGAACGTTGTTCAGATGAATCAAAGATCTAAATAAATTGAGTGCTATAGAGCATTCATGGATTGGAACACTCAATATTGTTAAGATATCAGTTCTCCCCATAGTAACCAATAGATTGAATGTAATCCTAATGAAAATTCCCACAGGCTTTTTTGAGTAGAAATTTACAACCTGATTCTAAAATTTAAGTAGAAAAACAAAAGTACTTGAATAATCAAAACAATTTTGAAAAAAAAAAAAGTTGAAGAATTCACTCTACATAATTAAAAGACTTACTACAAAAGCTACATTAATCAAGGCAGTGTGGTATTGGTCAAAGGGTAGAGACATAGATCAATGGATCAGAATAGACTAATAAAGAGATTTCCATTTACATGGTTAATTGATTTCTGACAAAGTTGTAAAGGCAATTAATGGAGAAAGGATAGTACTTTCATCAAATGGGTGCTGAAAAATTTGACATCCATATGCAAAAAAAAAAAAAAAAAGGATTTTGACCCATATCTTTCACTATCTAAAAATTAACATGAAATGGATCATAGGCCTAAATAGAAAATCTTAAATTATAAAACTTCTAGAAAAAATACAGTAGAAAAATCTTGGCAACTTTGGATTAGGCAAAGATTTCTTAGAACAAAGAAAGTACTAGCCATAACAGAAAATTTTGACAAATTGATCTTTATCAAAATTAAAGTCTTTTGCGCTTCAGAAGACATTTAAGAAAATGAAAAGATATGCCAAAGACAGAGAAAATATTTGAAAAATACATATTTGATATAAAATTGGTATCCAGAATGTGTAAAGAGCTCTCACAACTCAGTCATAAGAAAACAAATAACCCAATAAAAATGGGCAAAAGATTTGAGCAGTGCATCAAAGAAGATATATGGAAGGCAAAAACAACAAAAAGCATGTAAAGATGCTTGATATCATTAATCATCAGAGAAATGCAAATCAAACACACAATAACCCTACACACCCATTATAGTGGCTAAAGTAATTTCTTGAAATGGCAATATTAAATGCTGGTGAGAATGTGAAGCAACCAGAATTCTTATGCATTGCTGGTGGGAATCAAAAGGATATAGCCCCTTAGGAAAACAGTTTGGCAGTTACTTATCATACAACCCAGCATCCCCCACTATTAAGTATTTATTCAAGAGAAAGGAAAACATGTAAGTCCACCCCCAAACCTGTATGCAACTATTTATACACGCTTTATTCATAAGCACCCCAAACTGTGTTTACAAATGCACATCACCTAATGAATGGGTAAGCAAACACTAGAATAGTGTCAGCAATAAAGAGAAACAAACTCCTGGTACATGCAAGAACACGGATGGATCTCAGGTGCACTGTGCCAAGTGAAAGAAGTAAGATTTGATAGACTACATACTGTATGATTCCATTTGTATGAAAACATCCTGGAGACAGAAAAAAGATCAGTGATTGCCAGGGTCTGGGAGTAGAACTAGGAGACTGAATACAGGGAGGCACAGAGGGGTTTGGGGAGCGATGGAACTGGTGGTGGATACATGATGATATGCTTTGTCAGAATCTATGGAGTAGTATAACCAATGAGAGTCCATTTTACGGTATGTCATTTATACCTTTTAAAAGAGGCAGATCAGATCATTGTATTCCCCACTGGCTTCCTGCCTCAGTCTCCTACCCGCCACTTCCCCCCTCTCCCTCTGCCCCAGCCCCTCGCCTTCATGCCCCCCACCCCCTTCTTTTGATGGTCTCTCTAGCTGCAGGTCATGCACAGAGGCCACCTGCCTCGTGGGACGTTTCCTAAGTGCCCTACCCAAGATTGTAATCCTTCTCAACACTTTATCCTCTTCTCCTTAACACTTCTCACTCTCCAACACTCTGATTTTTTAAAACCTATTTCTGCTTTATTGTAGAATAAGGTAAACTCCACAAGAGTCTAGGCTACGTTTGTTGTGTTTCTGGCCCCAGCACCTGGAACAGCACCTGATCCTCGGGGGAATTTAAAGGATGGGCGGGTGGCTGATCAGAGCGCTGCCCCTTCCCCAGCACACCCCCGTGTGAGCTTGCGGCACAGGCAGATGCACACCGTGCACGCACACTCCAGGGGAACACAGTCTCCTCCAGGACGGCTCCCAGCCTGCATGGCCTCCCTGCGCAGCTCTGCAGTGTGGGCTGCGGCTCGCTCCTCACTCTCTCTCCCCTTCGCCCTCCCCCTGCCCCAGCTGGGACAAAGCAGCAGTGGGATGCAGAGCTGAGGAAGGAGATCTCCTCGGTGTGGGCCAGTCTGCCCCAGAAGACCCTGGACATGCTGGTGCCACCCCACAAACGTGAGTGAGGGTTCAGGACCCCACCCCCATCCGCGTCCTGCCCAGAGGCAGAGCGCTGGCTGCAGGAGAGGCCAGAGGGGAGCTCGGATTGCCTTGGGGATAGTTGTTCTGAGCCACAGTAAAAGGTGATGCAAACGTGGATGGGACAGGGCTGAGGGAGGAAATGTTAGGGGCGAAGGGAGAACTGGACTTCCAGCGTGGGGGAGAGGCTTAAGGGGGAGGAGATTGAGGAGGGGCCTTGTATGGAGCAGGGGGGATGGCGTCAGTGCAGCTGAAGGACTGAGGGGCTCAACCCCTGGGGAAGATGCTGCCTGAGGCTGAGCTTCCAGAGGCCCTGTGTTCCTGCTCGACGGCCCCCCAAGTCCCAGGGCATGTTTCAGGGGTCCTTGTGCTGTGGCAGTGGGGTGGAGATAGGCCACACGCCCGGCCAGGGGAACGGGGGCATGGTGGGAAGGCACAGCAGGTGGTGCCCTCTCCTGGTCTGCTCCCTTTCTGTGCTTCTTTGGCCCTTTTCTCCTCTGAACCCCAACTACTGCATTCCCTCCCTGCTCTTCCCTCCAGCTGATGAGATGACGGTGGGGAAAGTCTATGCAGCTCTGATGATATTTGACTTCTACAAACAGAACAAAACCACCAGAGACCAGATTCACCAAACCCCTAGAGGCCTGTCCCAGGTACTGCGGTGCCTCGTGAGTCTGGTTGGCAGTGGAGGGAAACCTGCACCCCTTCTTCATGAAGGTAGATGAGGGTTCTTGCAGCCCCTCTCTGGCTCCCAGAGTCCGAAAGCCCACAGCTTTCATGCTCATCGTCAGCTGCCTGGTCCATGGTACTGGGGAGCTCGTATTCAGGGCAGAAGACAAGGAGCTAAGAACAGAGGCTGTGGCAGCCTCACTTTTTAAGAAGTGGAAGAAGGGAAGAAGTTATGAAGACTATTTGGGAAGGGTTGTTTGGGGAGGTGGAAGGAGAATCTGTTTTCCCTACACACACCAAAGAGATTGCAACTGCCCGGGCCCAGACCACAACGTGTCCTAGTGTGCCTCGGGCGGGCAGGATGCCCGCCTTCCCGATGCCCCTCTTCACAGAGGACGGCCGCTCCTCCCTGGCGGCCACGTGCGGGCTCTAGGAAGCTGTGGGCATCCAGCTCAGAGGCCTTCCGTTGCGAGCCCGAAATTCTCCACCACCTGCTTCCAGGGGAGGACGAGATGAAATCTCTGCCCTCTGTGATCGGGCCCACTCCCCTAATTTTGTAGATAGGGAAGCTGAGGCTCCACGATGTAAAAGGACTTTCTTGGAGCCCTTCACTGGCAAGGTTGGGAGTAGACAGAGTCCTCTGCCTGCCTCACCCTCTGGCTGAGGAAGGCGTGTTCACGTTTAGGGAAGGGGTGGGAACTGGGGAAGGCAAGAGGCCCCTTGCCATCTGCTTTCATGGCGGGACAGGGAGCTCGGACGCTGGGCCTGGACAAGAGCTGGCTACTGTCCCAAGGCGCAGTCTCAAGTCACAGGTGTGGGGGGCTGCCCGCCAGGTGGGCTTGGGTCCCCCAACCCTCAGGCTGGCCCTCTTCCCTCTGGCCCTTTTGCAGATGGGCCCCGTGTCCCTGTTCCACCCTCTCAAGGCCACCCTGGAGCAGACACAGCCAACTGTGCTCCGAGGAGCCCGAGTTTTCCTTCAGCAGAAGAGCTCTGCCTCCCTCAGCAACGGTGGAGCCCTGTGAGTGCTCGTGCTGGGGGGCCGGGGGGGCTGGACAGGCGGGTGATGCCCACGACGGGGTGGAGGGGCGTGGGCACTGGCCTCTGCTCACCCCGCAGGGCCCCGGGAGGTGTCCAGACCGTGGGCCGTGCTCCAGGACAGGGTCCTCCTCCCTCACAGCAGCCACTCCGGGGCCCTGCCCCGGGGCTCTCGTCCGTGCTGCCACAAGCTGGTTAGGCATTGTTGCTGCTCGTGGGTTGTCACGTCCTGGCTCTCAAAGTTCATTCCTTCACTGCTGGACAAGGCACCTTGCCCAACAGTGCTGAAATCCACTGAGTTAAACCGTTTTCGCTATTCCCAGGCCCTGCTTCCATTATACACCTGTGTTCTCTCTCAGGTGAAATGGTTTCTGCCTCTGCTTTGTCCTTGGCTGTGAGCACCTGGGGACCTTAAGCAATGCTTGTTTTTACCTCAGAGTTCTCCCCACTCTCCTGATGGCTTGTTAGTGCTCTAACCTTCCTCCCCCTCTGAGACACATTTCCTCTCAGATCTCCGTTTTTGTGATAATTTCTAAAGCTATTGTGTTGTGGAGAATCTGATTAAAACCGTGAACCCTCTCTCAAGAAATGTGCTCAGCTGACTCTGCGTGGGGGGCTGGTGGTGGGGGCTGTGGTGGTGTCCTGTCTTTTTTGGTGGATCTGTGTGAGGCTCTCTGTTCAGGAAAATGCACTTCAGTTGTTTCTCTGATTAGAGTCTCTGCATAAATGTGTTTCACCTCTTTCTTGCAGCTAAGAGAACACCCAGACAAATTGGTTTAGGCAGTAAGGGCATTTTTTAAAATCGTGGTAAAATACATATCACATTAAAATTATTTTAAACATTTTTTTACTGGAAGTGACAATTTACTATAAAGCTACAGAAATTAAGGCAGTGTGATATTGTTTGAAGAATAGATAGAGCAATGGAATCCAGAAACATACCCCCACATACATGGACAAATAGTGTATGATGAAGTTGGCACTGAAGTGCAGTGGAAGGGGATTGTACTTTTTTCTTTTTGTGGATTTATTTATCTATCTAATTTTTTATTTTTAATTGTGGTAAAGTATACATAACTTAAAATCATTTTAACCATGTTAAGTGGACAATTCTTTGACTTTAAGTACAATGACAAGACTGTGTAACTTCCCCACTATTTCCAGGCTTTTTTCATCATCATAAACCAAAACTCATACTCATTTAGCAATAACTCCCCATTCCCCATCGCTGGTAACCACTATTCTTTCCATCACTGTGGATTTGCTCATTCTAAGTATTTCATATAAGAGAAATCATATAATATTTGTCCTTCTTTGTCCGGCTCATTCTACTCTGCTTGATGTCTTCAAGGTTCATTCATGCACCTACCCACACTCCACCTATTTTCATGGCTGAATAATATTCCATTGACTGGACATACCACCTTCTGTTTATCCAGCCACATGCTGATGGACACCTGGGTCGCTTCCACTTTGGCTATTGTGAATAGTGCTGCAGTGAACACTGGTGTACAAATATCTGTCCTCGTCTCTGCTCTCACTTCTTCTGGGTATATACTTAGGAGTGGAATTCCTGGTAATTCCATGCTTAACTTCCAAGGAACTCTGAAACTGTTTTGCACAGTGGCCACACCATTTTACATTACACTAGAGTTCCAATTTCTTTACATCCTCTTTAACACTTTTTTTCTTTAAATAATAATAAAAAAAAATAATAAAGAGAATCAGGTATAGCTCAGTGGTTGAGCACCTTCTTCCCATGTATGAGGTCCTGGGTTCAATCCCTGATGCCTCCTTAAAAAAAAAAAAAAAAATAGGATTGGAGTCCGGTTATAAGTGGTATCTTGTGGTTTTGGTTTGCATTTTCTTAAGGCTAATGATGTTGAGAATCCTTTCATGTGTTTATTGGCAGTTTGTATATCTTCTTTGGAGAAATGGGTATTCAGGCCCATTGCCCATTTTTTCATTTTTTTTTTTTTTTGTTGTTGTTGCATTGTAAATGTTCTTTATATATTCTGGATATTAAGCCCTTATCCAATATTTGGTTTGCAACTACTTTCTCTCATTCTGTGAGTTGTCTTTTCACTTTCTTGATAATGCCCTTTGATGCACAAAAGTTTTTAATTTTGATGAAATAAAATGTATCTGTTGATTCTTTTGTTGCTTGTGATTTGGGTATCGTATCTAAGACTCCACCGCCAAATCTCAAGTCATGAAGATATGCCCCAATGCTACCTTTTAAGAACTTTATAGTTGTGTTTCTTGTATATAGGCCCTTGATCCATATTGTTTATTTTTGAACATGTCTTATAGGAGCCTAATGTCATTCTTCTGCATGTGGATATCCAATTTTACCAATGCCATTTGTTGAAGAGACTATTCTTTCCTTGTTGCATGTACTGAGCACTTTAGTTTGAGATCAGTTGTCCACAGATATGTGGGTCTATTTCTGGACTTTCAATTCTGATCCACTGATATGTTTGTCTGTGTTTATGCCAGTCCCACACTGTTTTGATTACTGTAGCTTTGTAGTACAATTTGAAATTGAGAAGTATGAGTTCTCCAACACTGTTCTTCATTTTCAAGATTGTTTTGGCTATTCAGGGTCCCCTGAAGTTCCATATGAATTTGAGGATCAGTTTTCCCATTTATGAAAAAAAAAAAAAATGCACACAAAAAATGAAGACTGCTGTAATTTTTATAGATTCACAGTTAATTTGTATATTGCTTTTGGTAATGGTGACATTTTAACAATATTAAGTTTTCCAGTCATTGAATATGGAAGGTCTTACCATTTATTTAGGTCTTCTTTAATATCTTTCAGTAGTGTTTTCTAGTTTTCAGTGTACAAGTCTTTTGTATCCTTGATTATATCCTAGTCATCTTATTTTTAGATGTTGTTTTAGTTTGCCAAAGAGCTGCCAATGCAAAGTACCAGGAATGTGTTGACTTTTATAAAGGGTGTTTATTTGGGTTAAAAGATTATGGTTCCAAGGCCCTGAAAAGTCCATCTCAAGACACTATAAGGGGTCCTTTCTCACCCAAGTCAGCTGCCATGTATTGAAGCAAGATGGCGGGTGATCTCTGCCTGGTCTCTACCTTCCTCTCCAGGGCTCAGCTGAGGGCAACCAGGCATAGGGCTTGTCTCACACCGGACCTCTTCTCTCAGGCTCAGCTGCTCTGCTATCAAGCAAATGGCTCATCTTTCCCCAGGGCCTCAGCTGCTTGAGCCTCTCCTTTCTGTCACATGGCAGGATAAAAAAAAAAGGCAGAGCTCTCTTTTCCTGTGTCTGTCGGTCTCTCTTTGTCTCTCTTTCTATCAGATCTAGCAAGAGGGTGGAAACTCAACTTGAGTCACTCCTCACTGAGGCAGTCCAATGAAAAAAAGGTCTCATACCCACAGAAGTGGATCAGCTCACAAACATAATCTTTCTTTTTTGGGGATTCAAAGAAAAATTTCAAACTGCCATAGATGCTATTGTAAATGGAATTCTCATTAAATCTCTCTTCATCTTGTTTATTACTGGTGTATAGGAACACAGCTATTTTTTGCATATTGATCTTGAATCCTGCCCCATTGCTGAACTCATATAAAGAATTCCTTTGGATTTTTTACATATAAGATCATGTTATCTGCATATAGGGATAGGTTTACTTCATTTCCAATTTGGTTATCTTTTATTTCTTTTTCTTGCCTAATTGTTATGGCTAGAACTTCTAGTACAGTGTTGGATAGCAGTGGTAAATATAGGTATCCTTGTGTTGTTCCTGATCTTAGGGGTAAAGGTTTAAGTTTGTCATCATTGTCATCATTGAGTAGGATGCTAGCTGTGGGTTTTTCATAAATGGCCTTTGTCATATTGAGACAATTCCCACCTCTCCCTAGTTTTTTGAGAGTTTTTATCGTGTATAGGTCTGGATATGTTTGAATGCCTTTACTGCATCTATTGAGATAATCATGTATTTTCCCTCTTGCTGTCTTGCTCATTTCTTTAGGAGTCACCAGGAACCAAACCCAGGACATCCCATGTGGTAGATGGACACCCAGCTGCTTGAGCCACATCTGCTTCCCTGTAGCACTCTTTCTCCCTTCAGTTCTGTCAATTTTTGCTTCATATATTTTAGCCTCTGTTTTAGGTATATTTTCGTTTCCTTGTTGTCAAGCAAATATCATGCAATGGGTTGGCTTTAAATATGAGGATTTATTGGTGCATTGTGAGGCTAGGAGAAGTCCAAATCAAGTCATCATCAAGGTGATGATTTCTTCCTAAAGACTAGTATTTTGGGCTTGGCTGCTAGTGATCCTTGGTTCTTGACTCTTCTGTCACATGGCAGTATACAAGGCAGCATCTCCTGGCTCACCCTTCTCTTCCAGGTTCCATTGACTTTCAGCTTCTGGCTGCTCCCTCTGTGGCTTTCTGTCTAACTGTCCGAATTTCTGCTTATAAATGACTTCAATAATAGGATTAAGACCCATCCTGATTGAATTGGGCCATACCTTAACTGAAGTGACTTCATCAAAATGTACTACTTACAATGGGTTCACACCTACATGAGTGCATGAAGTTTTAAAAACATATTGTTCTGAGTTCCACAGCTCCAAACTACCACAGGTATGTCATACAGGGGAAAAAAATAAGTATAAATCCAAAGTACAGTAAAACAAGATTTTTTATTTAACTCTACCGTTAAATTTTTCCATTGTTCTTTATTTCTTCTTATGGCTTTGAGTTACATCCTCTTGTGCTTTTTATTTCTGCCTGAAGAACACCCTTTAACATTTTAAGTAGGGCAAGTCTTCTGGAAATAAGCTTTTTCAACTTTTGTTTATCTATAAATTGCTTAATTGCTCCTTCCTTCTTGAAGGATAATATTTCTGGATATAGAATTCTTGAGTGATAGGTTTTGTTTT
>JAKSZT010050747.1:0-11098 GCA_026826555.1 Tolypeutes matacus | reverse complement strand
GTAGACTTATTGGCATTCTACTATAGACTTATTGTGATTCTAGCAATAGAAAAACTTATGTTATTGATGTGAAGGAGACAGTGGCCACTGGAGGTTCTGAGGGCAGGGAGGTTGAAAAGAAGGTGTCATATGGGGTGCATTAGTCAGCCAAAGGGGTGCTAATGTAAAATACCAAAAATGGGTTGGTCTTTATAAAGGGTATTTATTTGGGGTAGAAGTCCACAGATACCAGGCTATAAAGTGTAAGTTTCTTCTCACCAAAATTCATTGCCACGTGTTGAAGCAAGACAAGCTACTGGCATTTGCCAGGGTTCAGGCTTCTGGGGTTCCTCTCTTCCCAGGGCTGCATTTCTCTCTGGCCTTAGCTCCTGTTTCCTCCACAAGATCAGCTGTAGACGATCAGGCAAAAGGCTTGCTTCTCTTCGCCAGGGGCCTTCTTTCCAACATGAAAATTGCTTCTCAAAAGACTGCTTCAACTGTCCTTTGCCTTACCTTTTATATTCGATTCCCCACTGACCAAGGGGTGGGGCTCAATGCCCTACTGAAGTGGCCCAGTCAGTGCCCTAATCATAACTTAATCATGCCCAGATTAACAGATCAGTTTACAAGCATGATCCAATTATATTTTTGGAATTCATAATTACATCAAACTTACCAATTGTAACATGGGGGAATTTTGGGGACTTGGGAATTGTCCTGAATGACATTGCAATGACAGATAATGGCCCTTATATATCTTGCCATAACCCACAAAATTGTGTGGGGGAGAGTGTAAACTATAATCCATGCTTAATGGCAATGCTCCAAACCTTGTCCATCAATTTTAATGAATGTGCCACACTAATGCGGGATGTTTTTAATGTGGAAAAATGTGGGAGGTATAGGGATCGGGGCATATGTGAATCCCCTCTATTTTTTATGTAACATTTATGTAATCTAAGTATCTTTTAAATAATAAATATATATATATATTTATTTCATCTAATACTATGCTCTAGGGTTTGCAAGATAGCATTGACATTTAAATACTCATTTTTAGGTTACCTTTCACTGTTATCCATTTTGTAACAAATGAAGCACAGATCTGTTTTAAGAGTTCTTAGGCATGAGCAAACTAAGAAAGTTAAAGCAAGCACAGATTAGAACAGATGAGAGAATTTTACATGCATAGACATGACTTTAGAATCACCTAGACACAACCTTCACAGTGTCTAGCCAATGCAGAAACTTTATGCAAAACCCTCCAGCTTAGTTCCTCCAGGAAAAACCCTGGATAACTGCTAACTACAAAGTTAAGGAGTCCAGAGAAGCCCTACCACCAACAAGACATGAATTTGGGCTGCTCTGGGGGCTGTATCTCATTAGTTACCTCCTGGCAAGGGATAAAACCCTGCAAGGGCTTTTTCACTGGATGGACTGGAGTGTTACAAGGGAATAGGCCAGGAGCTAAGACTAGTCAGGAACCTCTTAATCTTTTAATCTTAATTTTTTTAAATTTATTTATTTTTTATTGTGGGTGAAAAATCAAAAATTTCATAATACATACCAATATTTGTAAAATGATATATAAATACATATGCATATATGTGCATTTGCTTTTTAATCTTAATTGATGACACATGTGGAGGTACTACAGGGGAGAGATTTAGTAAATGGAGTGCATTTTCTCCTCTGTTTAAGGAGATATGGCCTCGTGGTCTCTGGCCCTCAGATCTGTCTGTCCCCTCTTTCCCTCTTACACAGGTTTACCTGGAATTCAGGGCCCAAAACAGAGCCCACTCTTGGCCATACTGTAGCCATATGGTGTGGCAGGAAAAGATTAGCCTCTTTCTTTTTAGACTATCAGTAGCCAGGTTGTTCCAATTTCTGAGAAGACATGCCAATCTAGTGAAATTTTTATTGTAAACAATTTTTATACTTATTTGCTGGATATTAGGAACTAGATAGACCTTATGTAGATTTTAAATCTACTGATGTATTTCAAGTGTATAACAATTAATGAGGAATAGGGACCCCACTCATTATGTTCTTTCTCACATTTTAAAAATTTGAAGTAAATAATTTCTAATATCACTGAGATAACAAGGTTCAGGAAAAAAAACTGAACTCTCTGTCTCTTTCTAATGAACAAGGCTATGCATTTAAATATCACAATGCACTCTAAATTAGAAGAGGTATAGTAAACTTAGTGTAGTTTGGTAGCATATAAACTTAAGAAATTTGGGTATACCAAGAGGAAACTCAATCTGAAGAGATGGAGGATTAGAAGGAGATTTCTTGGGATCAACAAATTGGATCTCTCATCTTGCCCTGATTACAAAAATCATGGAACAAACAAATAGTAGCACCACAAAATATAATTTCTATATGTTTTGTAATATCATAATTCCTAATTCAGTGACTGCTACCATTCCAATATGCTTTATTATGTTCTAAATAAATAATGAAATACAACATCACTTTAAAGTCAATATCTGAGCCCACTGAGACTTTTAAATAATCTATCTCTTCAGTAAGTTGATATGGATAACTTGATGGACAAATGTTCTCTATTCATCTTTTTACAGGATATTTTATTGAATTTCATATCTCTAGTCATAAGAGTTCACAGTCTTCATTGGGACTATTCTAATTCACACACCTATAGTGCACACTTGTATATTAGAAGGGTAGGAAAGAAAGAATGATTTGTGGAAGTAATATTAAAATCTTCCATTAGTCTTAATTTTTTAGTTTATCTAGTTTAATAAGGACATCAAATTTTGTTTCCAATTGGACCACTTTGACTTTGAAAAATGACACTGAATTTCATTTTATTTTATGCTCACTTTGACAACGAATCGGTTTTTATATGCATGTATAACCCAACTGTCAAATATATATTGGCTTGGATGAGATAAAAGTTTAAAGAGCTGGAGAAACAGAATTCTATTATGTTGAAATTCTTCTATAATTATATATTAAGTGTTATTTTATCAGTGTTTCATTTATAGGTGAATTTAAATAATTTCTGTGTACTTTGAGATAACCCTAATCCCAAATTCATTTGGAAATATATCAGAAAAGTTTGTTTTTAGTTTTCAAAATAATCTGGGGAATACAAAATACAACTAAAAATCTGGATTTGTTCTAATGTTTTGTAGTCCTGAGAAGTTTATCTGAAATTGTTAATGACCAAACTAAAAACCTGCTTAGGAGCTCCATATTTTGGCACTAAATGGTTTGTTAGCTTTTGTTTAATGATATGGAAAAGTAGAGCTGAACATAATTTGTGCTGGTTCCTTCACTGCCACCTAGTAGGACTCTTTTCTCTCAGGCTTCAATCCAATTCAATTTCTGAATTTTAAGAATTCCAAAAGCACTAAAACTTTTATCTGCTTCTATATAAACTATTGTTAAAAATTTCTTCTGCTCATTATATATCAATTTTCATATGTTTTCTTCCAAAATGTATGAAACTAATTCATGAGTATTTTCTAATTTTCTTCATCACTAATGTTCATAGCTTTTATGTTTCTTCACTTTTACTTTTATGATTATTTCATAAAGAGAGGAATAAGTTTATTTATTTTGGAATTAAAGTGTACTGAAGAATTTAAGGAGTGCTATGACATGAACATGCTTATTTAATATGAAATAGATGCACAGATGTTAGCACATATTTGAATTTTAATCATTTGATCAACCTAGGAACACAGATCCTACTCCTGCTATATCAAGGGCATTTAAATGTCTTCTAGTTTTTATTTTCCAAATCAATCCTACATTAACATGTTCCAGTTTTGTCTTCAGTTTTATTTTACCTGTTTCCAAATTTAAAAACATTACCTCCAACCATGCTACTAGGAACTTTGAAATTTAGATTTTAAATTCATCAGAGCAGAAAGGACAAAATTATTTTGTGAATAAATGGATGAAGAACCCAGCTCACGAGGTCAGTCCTGGACATAAAATGACTTGCCTCATGGCTGGGATAAAGGCTTTAATGGGGCCAAAAGCTCACCAGAAGCTTCTTCTCAAATACAGAGCTTAAAGTTAAGAAAGTACACATAGGGATAATGTGCTTATTCTCCCATAGAGAAGAAATTAAACTAAATTATAATATTGGAAGTGAGAATACATGGAGTGAGGCAATTTTAAAGTATTAAATAGAATATTTAGCAGTGAAAATATTTCCCATTCCTTAAAGATAACCACCTTTCTGACTTCAAATGCAGCATTAATTGTCCGGGAGCCAAAATCAACCAAAAACATATCTTGCTAATAATATATGCCCATTTTCTGTTGTGTATACAAATTTTGATTTAATTATAGTATGATTTAGTTAGATTGAATCATACTTAATGTTTTAGTGCACCTCCCTTATAAGTACACTTTAATATAAATATTGATCATGTAGCAAGCTTATTCAATATACATGAAAAAGGAAGAAAGAGTGTAGATTAAAGGGTTGTATTATGCTTTGAATAAACTGATTTTATTTTATTCATGAGTTGATGGTTCTCCTCCAGCTTTAATTCCCCAATGAAGAACTGTGACCAAAACAAAATGGACAGTAGTCTTGAATAAGCAGATCTGCAATTAAAAGCAAGGGTTCACTCAATGATAACATAGTCTAAGTCAAATAATACAATGTCATACTATATTCTGAACAGATTGTACCAATCAATGCACAACATTAGAGTTTCAGAGTTTTCTCTGCACAAATTCTTCATTAATACTTTATATTGTCATATATTTCAAATGTTTCTAATGTGCTTAATGCAAGCATATCACTGTAACTTTAAGTTTTAAACATATTTTAATGTTAATCTGGAATTCTCTTCTGTGAAAATCCTGTCTACATTATTTGGACAGATACATTTTCCCAGTTAGTTACGTAGAATTATGAATTTGTCTATACACTTTAAAAACTAGAATTCTCAACTCTAATATAATCAAATTTATGACCCTTTTTCAACATGGTTTGTGTTTTCTTTCTTGTGTGAGAAATAGTTACCTAGCTTGAAATCAAGAAGGAATCATCCATTGCTAGAATCAGCCATTACAATTTTCACTTTCACATTAATCCTTTAATCTATTTCATTTGTGTATAGTGAGAGATAGGAGTGAATTTTTTATACCTTATGAATATCTAACTTTTCATACACCATTAAAGAAAAAGTATGTATTATTCAACTATAATATCTTCATCATATATTGTGTCCCAAATGACTGGGTGTGAATCTATGACATTTATTCTGTTGCTTTAATTATTTTACTTATATCTGCATTCACAGAACTTGTATTCAAACAAATATAATGTAAATTATATTTGGGTAAATAATAATTAAAATTGAAAAATATGTATTTTTTTGTTTATGACTTCAAATGCTTCAAGGAAAGTACCTGGAAATCATTGAGTTTTTCATATGGACATTGTGAAATCACTATTCTTTGAAAAAATAGTGTTTTAAGGAAATAATTCTAACCAAAATTCTATTAGGAATAATAAATATCAATTGAAATATTTGCCTTAGAAACTGGATTTCAATTGAAGAAGTCAATTAAAATGATTGATTTTGATTATGATTAACTTCTTTTATATTTTTTTATTTCTTGTTTTTTAGAAGCATTAGATTGCTTACATGTTACATGAAAAATATAGGTGATTCTCATATTTCCCATCCCCTTCCTATCCCACATTAACATCTTTTATTAGTGTGGTACATTTGTTACAATTGATATTGAAGCATTGCTACTGATCATGGACTACAGTTTACATCATAGTATACACTCTGGTCCACACAATTTTATAGGTTATGACAAAATGTATAATTACCTGTGCTGTCATTGCAATGTCATGCAGGACTATTCCAATGTCCCCCAAATGCCCCCATATTACACCTATTCTTCCCTCTCCCTCTTCTCAGAACCTCTGGTGATCACTGCCTATGTATCAATGATAAAAGTCCTTCAATTGCTAGAATAATAATAAGTCTATAATTGAATAGTAATAAATCTAATTCAGTCCATTGTTCATTCCCTAATCTTGAGGATTTGCGGATGGTGATATCCACTCTGTTTCTAACTGAGAGGGGGTTTAGATCCCATGAAGCAGATAGATAGAGCTATCATGCTTGCAGTTGTAGATACTCTATGTTCCTTGTTATGGTCGTTATCCATCATCATCTCTTTGTCAATTGTCCTGGGTAAGTTTAATGAACTCGAGAGTAGGTGTTGCAGGTCAACCGAGATTCAGGGCTCAACTGGCACATGGACAGACCAAAGATTTAAGTCTCTGGTACATATATTTAACAAGTATTTTGATAATTAAAGGACCAAATAAAAGGGGCAAAAAGCCATGTGCAGTGAAACTATAAATGAGTCTTACTCTGTTACACTGGGGCTCAAAAGTTCCAAAGACCCACTGACAGGCTGCCAAATTCGTGAGCTTCTCTGCCCTGCTTAAAATGTTTAAATTTCTCTGGATCCCTCAGGAGCCCTGTTATATGAGGCAATGTTTGCTGTGGCGGTCAATGAGATCCTGCTGAGATTTGCATAAGCGTAACCACTGGAATGACCTCTTGACTCACTTTGAAATATCTTAGCAATAAAAATTCATTTGTATTTAATATTTCCCCCTTTTGGTCAAGGACTTTTTCCAGATGCATTGTTAGGTAGCACTTTGTAATAGTCCCTCAGTGCCATGGAAGTTCATCCTCAGGAGTCATGTGCCACACCAAGTGGAAGGTACTGCATTTATATGCTAAGTTTGGCTTAGAGAGAGTCCACAATGAGTAACAATGAGGCTTTCATGTGGTAGCTTTTAGGCAATATTTAATACTAGGCTAAGTTTAAATTTCACAAGAAAATGTTCATAAGTGCAATCATCAATATCAAGGGCCTGGCATAATGACCTGACTTCCTGCACTAGGCACGGCCCATGTATTCAGGGGATTCTTGCTTTTCTATTAGAGAATGTAGCAGGACACTCCAGGATAGGAATACAATATTTTGTCGGTTGTTGTGTGGGTCTCCACCCACCAAGACAATGTCCCATGGACACTTGAAAATATTCATATGCCTTAGAGACCTGTCTAAGGTAGCCTCCTCCCCTACACATCCCCCATCACTAAGAGCCTGTACCAGTAACCTTCCTCTGCCACAGTTGTGACCCTCTGCAATCCAAAACCTCCAAAAATGAAGCAAAAGAACAATAAAATTAATAATAAGATAAAATAATAATTTCAAAAATAAGAAATAAAATACAAAAATAAAAAATAAAAATAAAAATATTGAAGTAAAGTACAAAATATACATTGTGTCTTTCATCACTGGAAGATCTGTTATCTTGTATGTACAGTGACAATTTCTTTCCTATATTCTCCCAATGTCTTGATTTTTCATTTAATCTTCAAAGAAGCTTTAGGTTACAGAAAAGTCACATAGAAACTATAGAGGATTCCCATATACAGAACACCTCCCCTATTTCACCCTCCCCTAATAATAATAACATTTTATAAGTGGATGGTACATTTGTTACAGTTGATGTACAAGTGTTGAAACATTGCTGCTAACCATGGTCAATGGTTTATACTATGGTTTACATTTTGCACCATACTCAATAGGTTTTAATGTAATTTACAATGTGCTATAACCATTATTGCAAGGTCATGTGTAAAAATTCTAATGCCCTATGTTCCATCTATTCTATTCTTCCCTCTGCCTCCCCTTGGAACCACTAAGTTTCAATTTTTGAACTAAGATTCATAGTCACCTGCAGTAATATTGAGGGCTTGATATATTGGTCTGTTTTCTTTTATTAGACACTGCCTATGTTCTCAAAATATTCTTATCCTTCTCATTCAGAACACTGCAGGAATCCTCAGGATGGGAGTTTAATATTTTGTTGTTTTTGTGTGGTTCTCCACCCAATGAGATTACACACTATGAGAAGATGAACACTTCATATTCAATAAAAGCATGCTCCAGGTGTGCTCTATCCCTCATTTCCTCCCCACTCCCAATGCTCTGTATGAGTAACCCTCCCCTGCTATATATGCCAAAAGAACATTCCCACTATTGTAGTTTTAACTACATAACTGCAAATACCCAGAGTTCACATCTTTCCTCCAACCTTCCCCTCAGTTCCATGGATAGTTCAACCCAACCTCCTCACCATACTTGCCCTCACACACAAGCATTGCCAAAACCAATCACATCACTGCACCACTCTCATGCCCATCCACTACACAACCACACCTTTCCACCTTATCATAGATTTTGCCCATATGGCCATCAGTTCACACCTTCTACTCCCTTTCTGTCTCCTGTAAACCTATTTTCCAGACTCTAGCTCTGAGAGTCTGCTCAATTTGCTTAATTCATATCAATGAGGTCATGTAATATTTGTCCTTCAGTGACTAGATTACTTCATTCAATGTAATGTCTTCAAGATTATCCATGTTATCCTGTGTGTTAATAGTGCATTCCTTCTTACAGCTGAATAATTCCCCATTGTATGCATATGCCACAGTTTGCTTATCCATTCATTGTTCATGGCCATTTGAGTTGCTTCCAACTTTTGGCAATAGTGAATAATGCTGCTATGAACATTTGTGTGCATATATCTCTTCGTGTTCCTGCTTTCAATTCTTCTGGGTATATATCCAGCAGTTGCTGGATCATATGACAGTCCTATAGCTAGCTTGTTGAGTAATTACTTCCACAGAGACAGCAGCACTCTACATTCCCACCAGCAGTGGATAAGTGTTCCCTTTCCACCATATACCCTCCAACATTTGTAGTCCTCTGTTATTTTAATAACCACTAGTCAAATAGGTGTAAGATGATATTCATTGTAATTTTGAGTTGCCTTCTCCTAATATCTGGTGATATTAAACATCTTTTCATGTGCCTTTTAGCCATTTGCATTTCTTCTTTGGAAAATCTTTATTCAAATCTCTTGTCCATTTTTTAATGAGTTGTTTGTCTTTTTATTATTGAGATGTAGGATTTCTTTATATACGCTGGATATTAGGTCCTTACCAGATAGATGACTACCAAATATTTCCTCCCATTGTGTAGTCTGCCTTTTCACTTTCTTGGCAAACTTCTTTATAGTACAACAGTTTTAAATTTTGAGGATGTCCCATTTATCTATTTTTTTCTTTCATTGCTGAAGCTTTGGCTTTAAATTTATGAAAACATTTCCTATTACAAGATCTCTTAAATGCTTCCTTACATTATTTTCTAAGAGCTTTATGGTCTTGGCACTTATATTTAGATCTTTGCTCCACCTTGAGTTGATTTTTGTGTAGGGCATGAGATGGTGATTTTCTGGATATGGATATCCAGTTCTCCAAGCCCCATTTGTTCAAGAAGCCATTCTCTCTCAGATAACATGTTTTGGTGACCATGTCAAATTTCAGTTGACTGTACATGTGTGGATTTATATCAGAACTGTCAATTCTGTTCCATTGGTCACTATGTCTACACTTGTGCCAATATCATCCTGTTTTGACCACTGCAGCTTTGCATAATGTTTTAAAGTCAGGTAGTGTGATTCATCCAATTTCATTTTATTCTTTTTAAATATATTTTTGGCTATTTGATGACCCTTGCCCTTCCAAATAAATTTCATAATTATCGTTCCCAATTCAGTAAAAAATACTGTTGTACATTTTTGGGGATTGCATTAAATCTGTAAATCAACTTGAGTAGGACAGACATGTTAAACATGTATAGTCTTCCAATCTATGAACATGAAATATTTTTCAATTTCTTTAAGTCTTCTTTGATTCCCTTTAACAATGTTGTGTACTTTTCTGTGTACGTGTCTTTTACATCTTCAGTTAAGTTTATTCCTTGGGTTTTTATTCTTTTAGTTGCAATTGTAAATGGATTTTTTTCTTGATTTCCTTCTCAGATTGCTCATTATTGGTGCAAAGAAATGCTACTGACTTTTGCATCTTGATCTTATATCCTGATACTTTACTGAATTTATCACCTCTAGAAGCTTGGTTGTAGATTTCTCAGGGCTTTGATGTATAGGATCATCTCATCTGAAAATAGTGAAAATTTTCCTTCTCCCTTTCCAATTTGGGTGTCTTTTATATCTTTTTCTTGCCTAAGTGCTTGAGCAAGTACTTCTATCACAATGTTAAATAAGAGCGGTGACAGTGGGCATCCTTGTCACTTTCCAGATCATAGACGGAATGCCTCTGAATATGATGTTAGTTGAATATGAATATGATGTTAGCTGTGGGTGTTTCATATATGTCCTTTATCATGTTGAGGATGTTTCCTTATGTTTTTATTATTTGAAGTGTTTTTATCAAGAAAATCTATTTTGCCAAATGCTTTTTCTGCATCAGTAGAGATGATCATGTGATTTTTAAAAAAATCTGTTAATACAATTTTATTATGTTGATCCATCCTTTCTTAGCAAGGATCTAACACTTTTGGTCAAGGTGTATAATTCATTTCCTGTTTTGTTGAATATGATTAATAAGTATTTTGTTGAAAATTTTAGCATTCAGTTTCATTAGAGAGTTGGGTCTGTAGTTTTCCTTTCTTCTGGTGTCTTTATGTGGCTTTGGTGTTAGGGTAATGTTGGCATCATAGAATGAATTAGGCAATATTCTTTCCACTTATACATTTTTTTAAAGAGTTTAAGCAGGGCTGGTGTTAGTTCTTTGCAGAATGAATGGTAGAATTCAGCTGTGAAGTCTTCTGGTCCTGGGCTCTTCGTAGTTGGGAGGTTTTTGATGACTCCTTCAATCTTTTTATATGTGATTGGACTATTGAGTTCATCAATTTCTTCTTTCATCAATGTAGCCTACTTGTATGATTCTAGGAATTTGTCTATTTTATAGAAGTTATCCATCTTATTGGAGTATAATTTTTCAAAGTATCCTCTTATGATTCTCTTTATTTCTGTGGGATTAGTGGTGATATCCCCTTCCTCATTTTTATTTTCTGTATTTGAATCATCTCACTTTTTTCTTTAATAATCTAGCAAAGGGTTTGTCAATTTTATTAATAGCCTCTAAAAACCAGCTTTTGGTTTTGTTAATTTTTTCTAATGTTTTCTAATTTTCTATTTTCTTTACCT